>CM076987.1:37290634-37383705 GCA_039105355.1 Benthosema pterotum
GTACCAGTGCCCAGTTAGCTAGCCTCCCGCTTCAGTGTCTGTAGTCCCCAGTACCAGTGTCCTGTTAGCTTAGCCTAGCTTCAGTGTCTGTAGTCCCCAGTACCAGTGTCTGTTTTAGCTAGCCTAGCTTCAGTGTCTGTAGTCCCCAGTAACCAGTGTCCTGTTAGCTAGCCTAGCTTCAGTTGTCTGTAGTCCCCAGTACCAGTGTCCCCTGTTAGCTAGCCTAGCTTCAGTGTCTGTGTAGTTCCCAGTACCAGTGTCCTGTTAGCTAGCCTAGCTTCAGTGTCTGTAGTCCCCAGTACCAGTGTCCTGTTAGCTAGCCTAGTCTTCAGTGTCTGTAGTCCCCAGTACCAGTGTCCTGTTAGCTAGCCTAGCTTCAGTGGTCTGTAGTCCCCAGTACCAGTGTCCTGTTAGCTAGCCTAGCTTCAGTGTCTGTAGTCCCCAGTACCAGTGTCCTGTTAGCTAGCCTAGCTTCAGTGTCTGTAGCTGGGGGGTAGGTCCCCAGTACCAGTGTCCTGTTAGCTAGCCTAGCTTCAGTGTCTGTAGTCCCCAGTACCAGTGTCCTGTTAGCTAGCCTAGCTTCAGTGTCTGTAGTCCCCAGTACAGTGTCCTGTTAGCTAGCCTAGCTTCAGTGTCTGTAGTCCCCCAGTACCAGTGTCCTGTTAGCTAAGCCTAGCATCAGTTGTGCTGTAGTTCCCCCAGTACCAGTGTCCTGTTAGCTAGCCTAGCTTCAGTGTCTGTAGTCCCCAGTACCAGTGTCCTGTTAGCTAGCCTAGCTTCAGTGTCTGTAGTCCCCCAGTACCAGTGGGTCCTGTTAGCTAGCCTAGCTTCAGTGTCTGTAGTCCCCAGTACCAGTGTCCTGTTAGCTAGCCTAGCTTCAGTGTCTGTAGTCCCCAGTACCAGTGTCCTGTTAGCTAGCCTAGCTTCAGTGTCTGTAGTCCCCAGTACCAGTGTCCTGTTAGCTAGCCTAGCTTCAGTGTCTGTAGTCCCCAGTACCAGTGTCCTGTTAGCTAGCCTAGCTTCAGTGTCTGTAGTCCCAGTACCAGTGTCCTGTTAGCTAGCCTAGCTTCAGTGTCTGTAGTCCCCAGTACCAGTGTCCTGTTAGCTAGCCTAGCTTCAGTGTCTGTAGTCCCCAGTGCCAGTGTCCTGTTAGCTAGCCTAGCTTCAGTGTCTGTAGTCCCCAGTACCAGTGTCCTGTTAGCTAGCCTAGCTTCAGTGTCTGTAGTCCCCAGTACCAGTGTCCTGTTAGCTAGCCTAGCTTCAGTGTCTGTAGTCCCCAGTACCAGTGTCCTGTTAGCTAGCCTAGCTTCAGTGTCTGTAGTCCCCAGTACCAGTGTCCTGTTAGCTAGCCTAGCTTCAGTGTCTGTAGTCCCTCAGTACCAGTGCTCCTGTTAGCTAGCCTAGCTTCAGTGTCTGTAGTCCCCAGTACCAGTGTCCTGTTAGCTAGCCTAGCTTCAGTGTCTGTAGTCCCCAGTACCAGTGTCCTGTTAGCTAGCCTAGCTTCAGTGTCTGTAGTCCCCCCCAGTACCAGTGTCCTGTTAGCTAGCCTAGCTTTCAGTGTCTGTAGTCCCCAGTACCAGTGTCCTGTTAGCTAGCCTAGCTTCAGTGTCTGTAGTCCCCAGTACCAGTGCCCTGTTAGCTAGCCTAGCTTCAGTGTCTGTAGTCCCCAGTACCAGTGTCCTGTTAGCTAGCCTAGCTTCAGTGTCTGTAGTCCCCAGTACCAGTGTCCTGTTAGCTAGCCTAGCTTCAGTGTCTGTAGTCCCCAGTACCAGTGTCCTGTTAGCTAGCCTAGCTTCAGTGTCTGTAGTCCCCAGTACCAGTGTCCTGTTTAGCTAGCCTAGCTTCAGTGTCTGTAGTCCCCAGTACCAGTGTCCTGTTAGCTAGCCTAGCTTCAGTGTCTGTAGTCCCCCCAGTACCAGTGTCCTGTTAGCTAGCCTAGCTTCAGTGTCTGTAGTCCCCAGTACCAGTGTCCTGTTAGCTAGCCTAGCTCAGTGTCTGTAGTCCCCAGTACCAGTGCCCTGTTAGCTAGCCTAGCTTCAGTGTCCTGTAGTCCCCAGTACCAGTGCCCTGTTAGCTAGCCTAGCTTCAGTGTCTGTAGTCCCCAGTACCAGTGTCCTGTTAGCTAGCCTAGCTTCAGTGTCTGTAGTCCCCAGTACCAGTGTCCTGTTAGCTAGCCTAGCTTCAGTGTCTGTAGTCCCCAGTACCAGTGTCCTGTTAGCTAGCCTAGCTTCAGTGTCTGTAGTCCCCAGTACCAGTGTCCTGTTAGCTAGCCTAGCTTCAGTGTCTGTAGTCCCCAGTACCAGTGCCCTGTTAGCTAGCCTAGCTTCAGTGTCTGTAGTCCCCAGTACCAGTGTCCTGTTAGCTAGCCTAGCTTCAGTGTCTGTAGTCCCCAGTACCAGTGTCCTGTTAGCTAGCCTAGCTTCAGTGTCTGTAGTCCCCCCAGTACCAGTGTCCTGTTAGCTAGCCTAGCTTCAGTGTCTGTAGTCCCCAGTACCAGTGTCCTGTTAGCTAGCCTAGCTTCAGTGTCTGTAGTCCCCAGTACCAGTGCCCTGTTAGCTAGCCTAGCTTCAGTGTCTGTAGTCCCCAGTACCAGTGTCCTGTTAGCTAGCCTAGCTTCAGTGTCTGTAGTCCCCAGTACCAGTGTCCTGTTAGCTAGCCTAGCTTCAGTGTCTGTAGTCCCCAGTACCAGTGTCCTGTTAGCTAGCCTAGCTTTCAGTGTCTGTAGTCCCCAGTACCAGTGTCCTGTTAGCTAGCCTAGCTTCCGTGTCTGTAGTCCCCAGTACCAGTGTCCTGTTAGCTAGCCTAGCTTCAGTGTCTGTAGTCCCCCAGTACCAGTGTCCTGTTAGCTAGCCTAGCTTCAGTGTCTGTAGTCCCCAGTACCAGTGTCCTGTTAGCTAGCCTAGCTTCAGTGTCTGTAGTCCCCAGTACCAGTGCCCTGTTAGCTAGCCTAGCTTCAGTGTCTGTAGTCCCCAGTACCAGTGCCCTGTTAGCTAGCCTAGCTTCAGTGTCTGTAGTCCCCAGTACCAGTGTCCTGTTAGCTAGCCTAGCTTCAGTGTCTGTAGTCCCAGTACCAGTGTCCTGTTAGCTAGCCTAGCTTCAGTGTCTGTAGTCCCCAGTACCAGTGTCCTGTTAGCTAGCCTAGCTTCAGTGTCTGTAGTCCCCCCAGTACCAGTGTCCTGTTAGCTAGCCTAGCTTCAGTGTCTGTAGTCCCCAGTACCAGTGTCCTGTTAGCTAGCCTAGCTTCAGTGTCTGTAGTCCCCAGTACCAGTGCCCTGTTAGCTAGCCTAGCTTCAGTGTCTGTAGTCCCCAGTACCAGTGCCCTGTTAGCTAGCCTAGCTTCAGTGTCTGTAGTCCCCAGTACCAGTGTCCTGTTAGCTAGCCTAGCTTCAGTGTCTGTAGTCCCCAGTACCAGTGTCCTGTTAGCTAGCCTAGCTTCAGCGTCTGTAGTCCCCAGTACCAGTGTCCTGTTAGCTAGCCTAGCTTCAGTGTCTGTAGTCCCCAGTACCAGTGTCCTGTTAGCTAGCCTAGCTTCAGTGTCTGTAGTCCCCAGTACCAGTGCCCTGTTAGCTAGCCTAGCTTCAGTGTCTGTAGTCCCCAGTACCAGTGTCCTGTTAGCTAGCCTAGCTTCAGTGTCTGTAGTCCCCAGTACCAGTGTCCTGTTAGCTAGCCTAGCTTCAGTGTCTGTAGTCCTCAGTACCAGTGTCCTGTTAGCTAGCCTAGCTTCAGTGTCTGTAGTACCAGTGCCCTGTTAGCTAGCCTAGCTTCAGTGTCTGTAGTCCCCAGTACCAGTGTCCTGTTAGCTAGCCTAGCTTCAGTGTCTGTAGTCCCCAGTACCAGTGTCCTGTTAGCTAGCCTAGCTTCAGTGTCTGTAGTCCTCAGTACCAGTGTCCTGTTAGCTAGCCTAGCTTCAGTGTCTGTAGTCCCCAGTACCAGTGCCCTGTTAGCTAGCCTAGCTTCAGTGTCTGTAGTCCCCAGTACCAGTGCCCTGTTAGCTAGCCTAGCGTCGAAAAAACTACAAACTGGGTCTCTGCTGATTTGCGTCATTTGTTTTTATGCGGAAACGCGCTCTGATGGGCGAGCCAGATCCACCTCTTCGACGGCATTACGCCAGTAGGGGGCGTGGGGAAGACTCTGGGCCCTGGGTATAAATAAACACCATCCATCCCCCACGGACTCATATGGACTGACCCTTCAAAGCCCCCTATTAAACAGACCCCCGTCATCAATCTGTCACTCTGGACCATAAAACACCAGTAGATTACAGCCAGCAATCCATCTATTCATGTTAACTATTGATTGAGGGGAAACGAGAGATAGATCCCAGCATTCATCCCAGCCAGAGTTATAGCCAGGGGCGGATCTAGGTATGGGCATGGGGGGGGGGCAATGCCCCCCTAAATGCCCAGTCTGCCCCACCAAACATGATGGCATGCAAAACAACCCAAGATATTTCAAATTAAAGTGCTCATATTTAAAATAATTTGAAACACTACTACTGCTACTAACTAACTACAGCTGTGTCACCACTAAACCAACAGCATTTCATCATTGACAACAGAAAACTCTCTGAGTCAGACCTTTAGCTTTATGCATGCTGCGTGTCTGTTGCAACTTCAACAACAACTGATGTTATTATTGATGCTTTACTTGACTAATAAAAGTCCTGTAACCGAAAAGGGTATGGGTGCATACCCATACCAATTTCTCCTGCCCCCCCAAATGGGAAATGTTACATCCGCCCCCGCTTATAGCCCCACAAACCAACCCCCACAATGCACTGCTCCAGCCTGGGTTCAGTCAGACCTGTAATGTCATCATGGCAAATGTACATTTAAGTCTTAAAGAGAAGGGTTCCATATTTACACCCTTACAAAAACGTGTAACTTGTGACTTGTACGGTTGTACATATGCAACGACTCGGGCCAAAATGACTTATTCATCAGAGCCTCTATGGTCAGGACTAAATGGTTTTCACGTAAACATGTGCGTTATCGACAAAAACATCAACAAAAATGACTAAAATGTGACTAAAATCAATAATCGTTTTTTCCAGAAGACTAAGAATCTAAGAAAAAAAAATGATTCTAAAAAAAATGCCTGCCAAAAACAACACTGTTTGTTTTTGCTTTAAAGCACTAACTTCACCTTAAATATACTGTACCTACTTATTAGACCTAAATTAGTTTAATGCATTTATCATGTTGTATCTTTTACTAAGCTAAAATACACTGGGGAACCCAACAAAGACCAAAATACCTTTAAATAAAATAAGTCACATTCTGGTGTAAACATGGCAGACAGGAAGGAGGAGATGATGAAGGAACTGAGAGATGAAAGGGAAAGATAGATATAGAACAGATAGATAGAAGACAGATATACCTGTAGTATAGAACAGATAGATAGAAGACAGTAGTGTAGAACGTTGTGAATACAGCTCAAAGTCAAAGTGGTCAGATTAGTCACTCACGTTACCGCAGTGAAATTAGTTCTCCGCTTTTGACCCATCTCTTGGAGCGGTGAGCTGCAGCGTGCGCCGCGCTGGGAATCATTAGCTGATTTGACCCCCAATCCATCCCTTTGATGCTGAGTGCCAAGCAGGGAGGCATTGGGTCCCATTTTTACAGTCTTTGGTATGACCCGGCCGGGAATCGAACCCCGGCCTCCCAGTTTCAGGGCGGACACTCTAACCACAAGGCCACTGTCTGGTCGTTCAGAGCTCAGAACAGGGAGGAGAGGAGCAGGAGGTTATCAGAGGATAAGAGTCAGTCTCCTCTTCACACGGAGGTGAGACACAAATCACATCAGGTTCATACTACCAAAACCATACAAAGAGCTACGAGACAAGAGACAGCGAGCACGCACGCACGCACGCACCCACAGAGAGAGAGAGAGAGAGAGAGAGAGAGAGAGAGAGAGAGAGAGAGAGAGAGAGAGAGAGAGAGAGAGAGAGAGAGAGAGAGAGAGAGAGAGAGAGAGAGAGAGAGAATCCAATAATAATTTTACTACTGAATCTCAATTAATCAGCCTAGAGATGCTGTCCTGGTTTATGGATCGCTGCACACAGAAGCATGCACACACACACTCTCACTCTCACACACACACACACACGCACGCACGCACGCGCACACACACACACACCCTTTCTCCGTCTCCCCCATTTGCATTTCAACAGCAGGGCAACAGACAGAGTTTCTGGAAGGGAATTACAGTATTTCTCTCTGGGACGGTACTGGTGACTACTGGTGATACCATGGTGAACATCATGTTTTTGTACTGGTGACTACTGGTGATACCATGGTGAACATCATGTTTTTGTACTGTTGACTACTGGTGATACCATGGTGAACATCATGTTTTTGTACTGGTGACTACTGGTGATACCATGGTGAACATCATGTTTTTGTACTGGTGACTACTGGTGATACCATGGTGAACATCATGTTTTTGTACTGGTGACTACTGGTGATACCATGGTGAACATCATGTTTTTGTACTGTTGACTACTGGTGATACCATGGTGAACATCATGTTTTTGTACTGTTGACTACTGGTGATACCATGGTGAACATCATGTTTTTGTACTGTTGACTACTGGTGATACCATGGTGAACATCATGTTTTTGTACTGTTGACTACTGGTGATACCATGGTGAACATCATGTTTTTGTGCAACATGGTTTGGGATATGAGGTGATTTAGGTCAGGGGTTTTCAACCTTTTTCATCTCAGGGACCACCACTTATTCAGGATTTGAGCCACGGACCACCATTTGAGGATATTTTAGTCCCACAGACCCCAAATCTAAAGATTTATTTTGCTTTTGTCCACAATTCCAGGCTGGATTTGGGAAACAAAACAGGCAAAACATACATTTCAAAATGGCTAATTCAGATGATGAATATTTTAACTCTTGAGAGTGTAAAAATGAAACCAAATGGACCCGCAAGGGTCCATTTGGTTTCATTTTTACGTTCTCAAGAGTTACATCTGGTTAACCAGCTTAGCTGGGGACCACCTGGAACCCTCTCAAGGACCACGGGTGGTCCCCGGACCACCGGTTGAAAACCCCTGATTTAGGTGATAGTAAATGACTCCTGCTTGGAGATCATAAAATGAAACCAAATGGACCCGCAGGGGTCTTTCCAACCTTTTCCATTATGAAAAAGGTGGGAAAGCACTGCTTTAAAGCATGACATGTTTTACCTCATCATAAGGACATATTTCACAGCTTTTGTTTACATGCTAGTAACGCTGGTTGTCTGCGTTTGTTTGGCTAGCAACCGGGTTAGCATATTAGCATATTAGCCACGTGATTGACAACGACGTCCTTCAGGAGGGGCTAAAGCCATCCTCCACTGCGACGGCTGTCGCAACGGTTTTATAACCGTCGTGACCGTTTTTCCTAAGAGCTGCATGGCTTTGACAACGCCCATGCCGTAAAATACTGCCGCGGGGAAGTCTTTCAGTCTGAACTAGGCATGTCACGGTGTAAGAATCTCAATACCGGTTTTATAGTTTGCTTTGATACCGGTATTATCGGTTTTATAGTTTTCGCCTCGGAGTCCTGGCACATGCAGGCCAAATACTCAATCAACATGAGTAATAACATAGGTCTATATGATGACATTTTAGCCCCACAGACCAAAAACTAAAGATTTCTTTTGCTTTTGTCCACAATTCCAGGCTGGATTTGGGAAACAAAATAGTCAAACATACAGATCAAAATGACCATTAATCTTCGACATTCTCTAGTTGTGTAGACTTCATGATGAATACTTCAAGATGTAACTCTTGAGAGTGTAAACATGAAACCAAATGGACCCGCAAGGGTCCATTTGGTTTCATGTTTACGCTCTCAAAGAGTTACATCTAGTTAGAACGTGCAATGTTGTTTTTTTTTTTTGTTTTGTTTTTTCGGTACATTCGGTGGGCAAGCAAAGTACCGGTTTTGTGGTCCCATACCGGTATTACCGGTAATACCGGATACCGTGACATCCCTAGTCTGAACAATAAGATACATCAGCGATTACACTTCCTCCGGAGGCAGAGGTTGTGGAGTAAATGTGAATGTCATGTTGATTTTCTACAGAGCAAGTATTGAGTCGATCCTGAGATATGGCATTGCCTGCTGGTTTTTGTTAACCTTACCGTGAAATTTAAAATCACAGATTGATAGGGTTGCAAAAATGGCTGGGAAAATCATGGGCATGTCTGGCCCCACAATTACCCCCGTAACCATTTTTGAACATCCCTCACATGTTCTCAACCATGAATATGTGTTGATGCGGAATGGTAGGACAGGGCTTGACACTAACACTTGCCCGCTTGCCCGGGGCAAGTAAAAAAAATGGTCGGGCAAGTGAGGACTGCTACCTGGTTGCCCGATCGGGCAAGTGTGCAACTTAGTGCACTATAACACAACACAAGATATATTTGTCTTGAAGGCAGTCATTGCACTCTGCCTCTGTGTCTTTCCCTGCTTTCTAGCTATCACAATTCCAGGCTGGATTTGGGAAACAAAACAGGCAAATTAACATACAGATCAAAATGACCATTAATCTTCTACATTCTCTAGTTGTGTAGACCTGGGCTAATTAAGATGATGATGAATTTTAACTCTTGAGAGTGTAAAAATGAAACCAAATGGACCCGCAAGGGTCCATTTGGTTTCATTTTTACGTTCTCAAGAGTTACATCTGCAAAATTTACAATATATTTTTGGGGGGCAAGTGACCATGAGCTGAGGGCAAGTAGAACCTGACTTGCACTTGCCCATCCGAGACCTTAGTGTCAACCCCTGCAAGAGGTAGAGAACTCCACAGTGTAAATATAGCAGATACAAACACTTGTTTGTTCCTCTCTCCATCAAGTTACTCAACAATAACTGGATGCACCCTGCCTAGGGACTTGGAACACGCTGAGGTGTTTGTTGTGCTGCTCTGTTGTATGTTGTATGTCTGTCTTACCATGTTTTTTTTGCTTTTGTCTGTGTAAACTATGTGTGCAGCGTCGGCCGTTGTCTCCAAGACAAATTTCTCCCTTGGGGGACAAATAAAGTAAAACCTTGAACCTTGAAGGAAGTTCTAACCCAGACTGTGAAGTCTCCTCACCTTGTGTTGTTTCCACATGACGGCCAGGGCCTTGACGTCGTGGCTGGCGTGCCTGCCGTCCTCCAGACAGCGGCTGCAGACCGGGGCTCTGCAGTTCACGCAGTAGGCGCTGAAGTTCTCCGCCTCGTGGTCGGTGCAGGTGGCAGGTTTCCGTGCGGTGGCGGGGGGCTGCTGCTGCTGCTGCTGCTGGGGGGCTCCAGGGCCGCTGCCTCCTCCTCCAACCCCGCCCGCCGCTGCTGCTGCACTCTGGCTGGCTGCAGCTGTGGCTGCAGCCACCAGGCGGTGCTTGGCCAGCGGGCCGCGGGACGGGTGGCAGCGCTGTTGGCACGGCGTGCAGTAGTACACGTCACACTGCTCACACATCACCTGGAGGACAGACAGCATGGTGGGAAGAATGCTGCGGTTAGTGCCTTTAGCCAAGGTGCTTAGCATAGACCAGTGGATTTTAACCTTTTTGATACCAGGACCCACTATTTATTCGGCTTTTGAGCCACGGACGACTATTGAATGACATTTTCGCCCCCATAGACCCCAAAACAATTCCAGGCTGGATTTGGGAAACAAAACAGTCCAACATACAGATCAAAATGACCATTAATCTTCTACATTCTCTAGTTGTGTAGACTTGGGATAATTCACATGATGAATATTTTAACTCTTTAAAGTGTAAACAAATGGACCAGCAACGGTCCATTTGGTACATCTGGTTAACCAACTTTCCATCATTTAGCCTGGGGACAGTCTGGAACCTTCTCAAGGACCACTGGTGGTCCCCGGACGGTGGGACCTGTTAGCCTGGGACCAGCCTCATTTCAGCTTATGAATGTTACCGGCAAATGAGTCTGGATAGTGCCTGCTTGACTCGACTGTCCCTGATGTCACCAATTGCACAGCGCCCTTTTAATCACATTATTCTTTCTGTAATTAATTAATCTCAATTAATCATTTTAAAGTCCCAGCCCTAATCGGATTATTAATTAAAATAAAAATAAAAACATAAAAGTGGGAAACTGCAGCTAACTCTACCCCTGAGCCACTGTAGCCCCAGTATCATTGCTTTAAATGCAGTGGTTTTTAGCCAGTGTTCCAGGGACCAGCAGTGGTCCTTGAGGAGGATTCAGGTGGTCTCCACTAAAATGAGTTGGTAATCTTGAGTGTAAAATGAAACCAAAATGAAAGCAAGCTTCATTTTACACTCCACAATTTAAATTATTGTTAAAACCTTCTTGACTTCATTTACTACAAGAAGTTTGGTCCATAGCTCCACTGCTTATATGATATTGCCTTGCAGTGGAGCTCTGTCTAAGACAATGTTAATCTCTTTGATGGACCATGGAGTGGAAATATAAACAACTTCAGACTTTTTAGGCCAGAACACGACTGTTTTTCAACCAGAGGAAAAAATATTATGTATGAATGAAGTGTTTTCTCCTGGCAATATCGGTAGAGGACGCGAATCCTGGTTGATTTTCCAATTAAAATCCCCCAAAAGTGCATTTTATCCGTGTGGTCAATGCTCAGAGTGTTTCCACTAGGGTGACCAGATGTCCCTCTTTGCGTGGGACAGTCCCTCATTTTCAAGATTTTTGAAGCGTCCCACAAATTGAGACTCTGTCCCACATTGTGACTGACAGGCACCACTGTTCAAAATGCCCTAATAATTTGTAGTGCCCTAATAGTTGGATTTCTGTTGTATCATTTCTTGCTGTGTGTGTTTTTCTTTTAAAGAATCCCCCCATGGTACCACTATATTTCCACACTCACTCTAGAGAGGCCGCATTGCATACTGTCGTATCAAAAATATAGCTGATCTACGATCTCAAAACGCGTCACACTGCGACGCGTTTTGAGATCGTAGATCAGCCATTTTGATCAGCCGTTTTTGCTGTATGAAATGGAATCTTGAACGGGACATTTTGTCCCGTTACCACACTCCACTTGTCCCACACATACAACACTTCTGTCCCTCAAATGAACAGTTTGGATCTGGTCACCCTAGTTTCCACTAAGGGAAGTAGTCTTTCTACCAGTAATCAAGACATGTTTGTTTTGGTGAGCTGAGCAGGTAAAACGTTGTTTATATTTCCACTCCAGAACAGAGGCTGGTCCAGAGATTACATCAGGGGCGAATCTAGGCATGGGCATGGGGGGGCAATGCCCCCCTAAATACCCAGTCTGCCCCACCAAACATGATGCCATGCAAAACAACCCAAGATATTTCAAATTAAAGTGCTTATATTTAAAATGATGTGAAACTCTACTACTGCTACTAACTAACTACAGCTGTGTCACCACTAAACCAATAGCATTTCGTCATTGAAAACAGAAAACTCTCTGAGTCAGACCTTTAGCTTTATGCATGCTGCGTGTCTGTTGCAACTTCAACAACAACTGATGTTATTATTGATGCTTTACTTGACTAAAAAAAGTCCTGTAACTAAAAATGGTATGGGTCGCTTCGCGCCACGGGCGATGAAGCTACCCCCTTACCATTTTCTCCTGCCCCCCCCCCCCCCCCCCCCCCCCCCCCCCCCCCCCCCCATGTTACATCCGCCCCTGCATTACATTGTCTTTCACGAGGCCGAATCATAGCAGTGGGCCAGAGCTAGTGGTAGAAGAATTGTTATTTTTGATCAACGTTTCTTTGATCTTGTTATCTCTACCAACATCAATTCCGCACCGGTTGTGGAGTTATGGACAAAATCTTATCAAACAATAAAACACTGTGCTTTGGGCCTGACAGGCTAAATGTCATTAAATGGTGGTCCGTGGCTCAAATGCTGAATAAAAAAAACAGACCTTGACATGGAAATGGTTGAAAGCTGCTGGTCTAATGGCAATCAGCCTTTCTCTAAACCCCACCCTTTGGGGAGGGGCTTGTTCACTGTCCAATACCAATCCAAATAGTTTAGCAACTGTTGCTATGCAGGGCAAGCTTTCCTAGCTCTTCTAACATGCTTATTGGACAAGACCGGATTGGGGAGGGACTTGGTGAGGGGCTAATTCTTTGTCAAATGTAAAATTTGCAAAATTGTTCTACAAACCTGACCAAAGTGTTTAAAGAGACATTCCACTCATTTTCATCATTTCACTACGTCATTAATCTGGGAAATGTTCCTGTATTTTTTGTTATTTTTTTGTTTTCACTTCAGTTTCTAGGAAACACAAAAAGGACTTTAATATAATTTCCACGCAACTCTAACGTCTATTAATGTCATGTCATGTGTTAACACTAGGTGGTGGAACTGTCCTTTAACTGCGTATTAAACGGTATAAATCAGGGGTTTTCAAAAGGTGGTCCGGGGACCACCAGTGGTCCTTGAGAAGGTTCCAGGTGGTCCCCAGGCTACATGATGGAATGTTGGTTAACCAGATGTAACTCTTCAGAGTGTAAAAATGAAACCAAATGGACCTTTGCGGGTCCATTTGGTTTCATTTTCACACTCTCAAGAGTTAAAATATTCATCATCTGAATTAGCACCACTTAATGAAGAAGTTTACACTGTGTTGTTGGCAAAAAATCCAGCCTGGAATTGTGGACAAAACCAGAAGAATTCTTTAATTTTACGTCTTTGGTGTGAAAATGTTGGTCCGTAGCTCAAATGCTGAATAAATGGTGGTCCCTGGTGTCAAAAAGGTTGAAAACCCCTGGTATAAACTATAAATGGTGACACAGTGATCAGAGACCGTACGTACCGTAGCGTCCACCGGGTTGCGGTCACACAGCTGGCACTTGACGGCCGAGGAGGAGGCGGCCGAGGCGGCGGCGGCGGCTCGGCTCTGCTGGTAGCGCTGCACGATGGCCTCCAGCAGGCGGTTCCTGGGCAGGCCGCGGAGCCCCCGCTCGTCCAGGGAGACGCTGCGGTGGCACAGCGGGCAGGTGATGGAGCAGTGGCGGTGGAGGAGCACTCCTCCTCCGCCTCCTCCACCTCCACCTCCACCTAGCAGCGTGCAGGGCGGAAAGACGCGCACTCCGTTGGGCGACTTGAGCAGCGCGCACGGCGTGTAGGATCCGTAGCCGCTGTCCGTCTCGCTGTACATGCTCATTTTATCCATGTCCAGGTAGTCGTAGTCTCCGCCGGTGTTGTTGCTGTTGCCGCCGGAGCCTCCGGACGCCGCCCGGCCGCCGCCGCCGCCGCTCGGTGTCATCTCTCCCTCCGGCGTCTGCACGATGATGGTCCGGGCGCACGCCAGGCACACGTTGTGGGAGCAGGGCAGCAGCAACGGGTCCTTGAAGAGGGAGCCGCACACCGGGCATTTCAGCTCCTCGTCCATCGTTTCGGTTTGATAAGAACAATAATAATTCCTTCTTCGGTTCCTTCTCCGTCTCCTCCTAGTGTCTCCTTCTGTCGTCGCGTCTGTCCGTCCGTCCGTCCGTCTGTCCGTCTGGCCGCAGCAGTGGGAATGATTGGAGGAGGAAACACACACACAGTCAGATCAGGCCCGGATGTAACATTTCACAATGGAGGGGGGGGGTCGGCAGGCGAAAATGGTATGGGTCGTCTTCATCGCCCATTCCGCAGACGGATCATGAAGCCGCACCCATACCAGTTTACAGGACCAGTTACAGGACTTTTATTCGTCAAGTAAAGCATCAATAATAACATCAGTTGTTGTTGAAGTTGCAACAGACACGCAGCATGCATAAAGCTAAAGGTCTGACTCAGAGAGTTTTCTGTTTTCAATGATGAAATGCTGTTGGTTTAGTGGTGACACAGCTGTAGTTAGTTAGTAGCAGTAGTAGTGTTTCACATCATTTTCAATATACTGTAGCCTAAGCACTTTAATTTGAAATAGCTTTGATATATTTGGCGGGGCAGACAGGGTATTTAGGGGGGCATTTAGCCCCCCCCCATGCTTAGATCCGGCCCTGATTCAAATCAATGAGTCTTAATCTCTCTCTCTCTCTCTCTCTCTCTCTCTCTCTCTCTCTCTCTCTCTCTCTCTCTCTCTCTCTCTCTCTCTCTCTCTCTCTCTCTCTCTCTCTCTCTCTCTCTCTCTCTCTCTCTCTCTCTCTCTCTCTCTCTCTCTCTCCCTCCAGCACTGTAGCATAGGGACAGCTCCCCTCACGGCGCAGGCGCACCGAGGAGGAGCAGCATCAGGGCCGTGCACACATGAAGCCCAGGCGGCGCCTTAGTAAAGCCCATGCAGCTCTCCAGTGTTGAAGCTGCGAGGATCCCTGACTAATGAGCATGTTCATCCATATATTCCATAGAGCTAGATCACACAAGGACATGTGACATCATCATCCTGCGACAGGAGCGGTTCCTGTTGAGTTAAATATTCTCTATTTATGAAAGAAATAAGATGCCAAAGGTGTTTTTATTTGTTTTATATTTTAAAGCTAAGGGAAGTGATTTGAAATTCATTGTGTAGTACCAGCTTGGTGCACTAGGGGCGCACAAGAGTAGCTACACTATGTGAACCTGCTGCTCGATCCTGATTGGAGGAGAATTCACCCTCCACCTGGGGAACTTTTATTAGCTCCTCTGCTAACGTGGGGGAGGGGGAAACTCCATATATGGTCTGCACACCTTATAATAGAGCATTTTAACAGAAAAACATTTTTTTGGGGTGATATCTGACAAAAGTGAAATCACTTCCCCTACCTTTAAGTTATATAGGGAAAGTATAATGTTTTAAGCCATGTTTGAATGTCAGGGATCCTTTTAATATTGAGGTGAAGAACCTGCCCCCTGTTTGTAAAAGTTAAAGGTAGGGTAAGTGATTTTAAATTCATGGTGTAGTACCAGCCTGGTGCACTAGGGGCGCCCAAGAGTACTACACTATGTGAACCTGCTGCTCGATCCTGATTGGGGGAGAATTCACCCTCCACCTGGGGAACTTTTATTAGCTCCTCTGCTAACGTGGGGGAGGGGGAAACTCCATATATGGTCTGCACACCTTATAGAGCATTAACATTTTTAACAGAAAAACATTTTTTGGAGTGATATCTGACAAAAGTGAAATCACTTCCCCTACCTTTAAAGACGCCCCCTTCTCAAAACATGATCATCAGGTATTATTGTTATGCTGTATAATGAGATGTGGCGTTTAAAAAAAAAAAAAAAAAAACAGAATCCAGGACTGGTGAATCAAAGGCGTGTGCACCGAAACAAGCTACAACCTGGTGAGCTCGTAGATCTGTTGTTTTCACTAGTCTTTGTCCAAAAGTGCCCTCGTGCCGATTACAGCCCCTGCCCCTCTAGTGTACCACTCTCTGCACGGCCCTGAGGAGGAGGGAACTGATCTGCTTGTGTTTGTAGTTCCATCTGAGTGGCTTCAGACCAGGGCCGGATTTAGCCAGCCCTACTAGGGTGGGCTGGAAGAATGGCAGGGCGGGAACCAGTGGTTTTCAATCTTTTTGACACCAGGCCCCACTATTTATTCGGCATTTGAGCTACGGACCACCATTTGAGGACATTTTCACCCCACAGACCCCAAAACAATTCCAGGATGGATTTGGGGGAAAAAACAGTCAACAGTCAAAAAACAGTCCAACAAATGACCATTAATCTTCTACATTATCTAGTTGTGTAGACTTGGGGCTAATTCACATGATGAATATTTTAAGTCTTGAGAGTGTAAAAATTAAACCAAATGCTCGCGGGTCCATTTGGTTTCTTTTTTACGCTCTCAAAGAGTTAGAGTTGGTTAACCAACTTTCCACCATTTACCTGGAAGCCTCTCAAGGACCACTGGTTGAAAACCACTGATATTACCTTTCATTGGGTGGGCAGGATGCATGTTTGGATGGCCTCTGCCCACCCCTGCCCCTCTCTAGATCCGGCCCTGCTTCAGACCAGAGTCAGACACCAGCCTCCCTTATGGGCTGCATCCTCCACACACACACACACACACACACACACACACACACACACACACACACACACACACACACACACACACACACACACACACACACACACACACACACACACACATTAATTGAAAAGCTAAATGTGTTCTTATCTACCCAGCCACAGGACTCTAATGACAAATCATCAGTCACTGTACAAACACAGACATGATGTGTTGCCATGTTTGCCCAATGTTTCCTGTTCGGTCCTGGGCTCCACCAGAGTCAGTGTGTTCATGTAAGCAGATGAACAAGATACAAAAATGAAAATGTCATGTGAATGACTCAATGCAAAGCACAATCTATGTGAGGTGAAATGGTGGGACTGTGTTAGCAACTCCACTGTTGCGTTAACTTTCAACATGCAGGGCTTGACTCTAACACTTGCCCGCTTGCCCGGGGCAAGTAAAAAAAATGGTGGGGCAAGTGAAGACTGCTACCTGGTTGCCCGATCGGGCAAGTGTGCAACTTAGTGCACTATAACACAACACAAGATATTTTTTTCTTGAAAGCAGTCATTGCACTCTGCCTCTGTGTCTTTCCCTGCTTTCTAGATATCCACAATTCCAGGCTGGATTTGGGAAACAAAACAGGCAAATTAACATGCACATCAAAATGACCTAATCTACATTCTCTAGTTGTGTAGACCTGGGCTAATTAAGATGATGAATTTTAACTCTTGAGAGTGTAAAAATGAAACCAAATGGACCCGCAAGGGTCCATTTGGTTTCATTTTTACATTCTCAAGAGTTACATCTGGTTAACCAACTTAACTGGCGACCACCTGGGACCCTCTCAGGGACCACTGGTGGTCCCCGGACCGCCTGTTGAAAACCCCTGGTTTAAAGCACCCAAGTAGGAAGTAAAATTAAATGCAAAATTTACAATATATTTTTGGGGGGCAAGTGACCATGACCTGAGGGCAAGTAGAACCTGACTTGCACTTGCCCGATGGGCAAGTGCCTCAGAGACCTTAGTGTCAACCCCTGAACATGTCATCAGCAAGGAAAGGCTCTGTAAGTAATTGCATCCAATATAAATATATAAATATCAGCCAATAGTCCGGTCCATTGTGGCCATCAGATGCTTGTGGTGCAGGAGCATGTATAACTTAAAGGTAGGGGAAGTGATTTGAAATTCATGGTGTAGTACCAGCCTGGTGCACTAGGGGCCCCCAAAAGTAGCTACACTATGTGAACCTGCTGCTCTCTCCTGATTGGAGGAGAATTGTGGTGACCTGGGGAACTTTTATTAGCTCCTCTGCTAACGTGGGGGAGGGGGAAACTCCATATGTGGTTTCCACACCTTATAATAGAGCATTTTAACAGAAAAAAAAAATATTTTTTGGGTGATATCTGACAAAAGTGAAATCACTTCCCCTACCTTTAAATAATAGGTAACTCACGGACCGCAGACAAACTGATAATGTGTGTCGTGTGTACTGACTGTGCATATGTGTATAGCAGTTAATTCTCATAACCATGTGAAACTATTTGTTCTCGTAAAGTTCATGTGACAGCTTCACCAGTGGCGTGCACGTCGTCACATGTAAGAGAAAATGGTGCACACATATGCATCAAAGGGCCTTTTACCCACCTGTAAAACAGCTTCCCACCACAAATGACCACAAATGCAGAGATATTGTTTGTGTATATACCGCTATATATATATATATATA
The DNA here is from genome assembly GCA_039105355.1 of Benthosema pterotum. Classification (NCBI taxonomy): domain Eukaryota; kingdom Metazoa; phylum Chordata; class Actinopteri; order Myctophiformes; family Myctophidae; genus Benthosema; species Benthosema pterotum. The sequence continues at coordinate 37,308,282 of CM076987.1, forward strand.
TATATATATATATATATATATATATATATATATATATATATATATATATATATATATATATATATATATATATATATATAGCGGTATATATATATGTATAAATTATATGTGCTTGCCGACCATGTGCGTATGACGGCCGTGAACGCTGTTCTCTAACAATATAGCCTATACATTAACATTTTCCTCAAAAATAACCACTCTACAATCTTACAACAGCAGACCCTTGTCTCTGCTATTATTTTCTGTGCATAACCTGCCATGATAATATTTCTATTTGGGTGCATGAATGAGAATGATGTTTTGACATGAATTAATTACATTTTGCTTGGCAATATGACTATATGTATTTGGCACCTCATAAGTATTAGACAAGCGTGGACACATACAGTATGTTTGTCACAGGCAGAATGACTTTTAAACAGAGGAGGAAAATATCTGTTTTGCAGAAAAAAGTGAGTTGTATATAGCTGAAGCCTTTGACTTTAGTGACGTCAATGATCAGCTGCAATGACCGTGAGAGGCTCAAAATGGTTGTGAAAGAAATGGAACACTTTGAAGATGAGTCCACCATGACACCTTGCATCATAACAAAAAAACCCTCCTTATTCACAGCCAGTGCTACCCTATTGGAAGACCAAACAAACTACATAAAGCTCAACAAAAACGAAATCACATATTTTAGAGATAAGATATTATGTCTATTTCACTATTTAAGCTGATTGATTTATTATTAATTCCTGTTCTCTGTGCTCAGGGTTGTATTGCATTTCCATATTTTATTTTTTTTCTCAAGTAGTCGCATGATTTCTCATCATGATTCTATTTCGTCTGAACAGTGAGAATGCACTATTGTTTGTTGACATTCTAACCACGATTCATAAAACATTTGCATACTCAAGTGATTGTATATGGACTCAGGATCCACCTCATTCCCCTGGTAGTGTTATGAACTATGAGTAATATTTTTTGCCAAAGACAGCATTGATGCTGATTTACAAAAAGGGTGCATAAAGAGCTATTCTCAAGCTTGGGTTGAGCTTCATTCCACCAGCCAAAAAACATCGGGCTCCATTTTTGTTACATGCTAAACCCCTTATGCCATATCCATTATTTCATTTTCACTATTTTGAAAAACTTTTTTGGACTATTTCAACATGTCAATCTATTAACGCGTTGTGAGCTAGTAGACTGGCCATTTGAACTACTGAGAAATGTTTTTTTTATATAGTTTAAAAAGGCAAAGAAGTTAAGGGATAAGGGGTATAGCGGTAACGAATTCAGATTCAGATTCCTTTATTTGCCATTGTGTAACACACATAGGAATTTGTTTCGACGTGAACATGAGTGCATTCAATTCTTTCTTCACAGAAACAACACCAAACACAGACAACATAGTGCAATGAACATAAATAGAAAGTGCAGAGTTATAGTCCATATTGTTCTTGTGTTGCCGGTGACGAAAGTGCCGGTGACACTAGGAGGCAGGAATGAAAGGGAAGCCAGAGTCATTGAGCAGCCTGGCAGCTGAAGGGAAAAAGCTCAGTCTATGGCGGGCTTTGGAAGTCCTAGGCAGCCTCAACCTTCTCCCATCATGTTTCAAGTTCAAGTGTTCCAGCAGAATCTCTCAGTGAGGGCTCATTCAGGCAGCAAGGTGGATAGGGATTGGGCCACACATCTGCAATTAAAGTGATTCATTTCAGCTGTTCACTAGTCAAAAACACCTATAAAGGTTTGCACAGGTTTGGCACAACCCAATACCCACCCTGCCTGAACCTGCACCCTGCTTGAACCCACATCAGTGTGATTATTTTAGTTTGAAACATAATTGCACCACAGTTTGAGGTAAGAAGAAAAGTTATTAATTAATTCAACCAAATGTCATTCTTGTTGATGCAATATTTATTTATTTATTTCAAACTGTAGTGTGAAAATGCTCTTCTATGATTCTGCCTTGCATTAGAGCTATGGGAAAGTTGCATTCATCTCTCAAATTAAACTCTGAACAGCCTCTCTGGTGAGAATTTCAAGAACATTTTACTTGCTCAACACCAACATGGCTTGTGATTAAAAAGCCTACCTTACTTGGCGGAAGCACTCTGAATAAAATGTTGTTGTGATTTCCACTAAAAGAGACATAATGCAAAGCTAGGTGTAATGCTCAATTGATCTGCAATCTATTCGTTTTAAACCATCAAACTCACCAGCGTTGCAGCTGTCGGGAAGGCTTGAATTATCCTTTAGCTGCAAAATGTTTCTAAGATAAAAACTCCACCCTAGGCTATTATTTTCGGGAAGTCAATGGGGGGTATTGCAACTCTATATTTATCCCAATAACGTTGCATTGTGGCTAATGCAAGGCAGAATATAGAAGCTCTAGAGGTATTTATCAGAGCTAGAAAAACTACCAAGCTTAGTCTCTTCTGGTGGAAAACATTCTGAGTTACAAGGTCACTCGCAAAGCTTGAAGAACTATAGGTGGCCCTATGCGAAATGTTGTTATATTCTCATCTTTACTGTGTTATAATTTAATCAACAGTTGCAAGGGTGGGCAACTTTAAGGGTGGCCACAATGCATATAGCCTAGTCAAAACTGACTGATCAACAAGTACAGACTGATGCTGCTTGTAGATCTGCCACATGCAGCCCCCAGGCTGTCAGTAGCCCATTTGGAATTGTAACAGCTGAACTCAATAACTATTTCAATATTGGCCAAAAAAGTTCAGTACCATATTGAGTTATCTACCACTACGCTTTGCTAAAAAAAAACTAAGTACTGTTGCTGTAACGGAGTTCGTAGCTTGTCTATTTTTTGTTAGCCCTAGAAAGGGGGCACTAGGGTTAATTGTGGCGTCAGCTGAAATGGTTAAGATTAATAAATGCTGCTTTTCTCTATGCAGATAATGGCAGCTGCCAGGTTTCTTCTTGCCGGTGAGCACTTGGGCTGTGCGATCTGTCTGGATGTGGTCACCGACCCGGTCACCACACCATGTGGCCACAACTTCTGCAAGGAGTGTATTGAGCACTGCTGGGACATCAGTGTCATTGCACAGTGTCCACTGTGCAATGCAAGGTTCACAACCAGACCTCAAATGCAAGTCAATACAGTGTTGAAGGAGTTGGCTATAGAACATAAGAAGTGGGCTCAAATTCTAGCAAACCATTCTGCTCATAACATTCTATGTGACATCTGTTCTGCGAGAAAGGACTTGGCCGTTGTGTCCTGTTTCGTATGTCTAACGTCTTTCTGTGAGACGCACATGGAGCCTCACCTGAGGGTTGCGGGCCTCAGGGGCCACACTTTATCTGCTCCTGTATGGGGTCTTGAAGACCGGTTGTGCAAGACCCATCACAGGCTCATCAACCACTATTGCAAGACCGACCAGGCATGTATTTGTGATGGTTGTGTGACAACGGACCACAACAATCACCACATTGTACTACTTGAGACGGAATGTTCATCCAAACTTGCAGAAGTCCACAGGGCGATAGATGCACGATCGCAGAGGCTCTGTGAGCTCAAACTCTTCATCAAGAGGGTACGAGGCGTCGCTAAGCAGGTGATCCGCTCTCAGCCGGATCTGGCCAACGTGGCTACGGCCCGGTGTCGAGCGGCAGAGCAGCAAGTGAAAGGCTTCATTGCAGAACTGAACATGGAAATCACAGAGCTCAACAAAAAACGTGATGACCTGGAACACCACCAAGGCCTTGATGACCACCATCGCCTCGTCGAACACCATCGCCTTGTCCTGTCGCTGTCAAGCCTGCCTGCTCTTCTGAACAAGGACCTGAACTTCAACCTGCCTAATATCGACTGCACGAAGAGATGTACGGCTCCTCTGGATGAGGTTACTCTGCAGCAGCTGAAGGATTGTGCTGTAGATGTGACCCTAGACCCAGACACTGCACACTGTGACCTCATTGTGTCCCCCGATGGGAAAGCGGTGGTGCTTGGCGCAACACCTCAAGATGTCCCAAATGGTAGAAATCGATTCAAACATCATGCAGTGTTGTCAAAAGAATCGTTCAGCTCAGGTAGATTTTATTTTGAGGTTCAGGTAAAGGGGAAGACTAGCTGGACTGTAGGCGTGGCAAGTGAATCTCTTAACAGAAAATATCCTGCCAGCATGTCTGTTAGGAATAAATGCTGGGTCATTGTGCTGGATGCTGGCCGGTATCGTGTGTATGGCCCACTCTCTTCTGCATTCAATGGCTTGGTGACGCAGAAACCACAGGCAGTGGGAGTCTTTGTAGACTATGATGCAGGACAGGTCTCTTTTTATAATGTTGATGCAAAAAATCTCATCTACACGTTCTCGGGCCAGAGATTTTATTGTAGGTTGCATCCATACCTGTGCACTCGATCAGATCGCTCCCCGTCTGATCGCAAGCCGCTCACCATCACTGCTCAAAGTATCTCTAATTGACGCCAGTCAATGCCAACAGACAGCTTTTCCCCTCCAGTCCAAGCGCAAACTGTCAATTTTTTCTGTCAATGTCATAATGCCATATTGAACTGTTAATTTAACTTTTAAGTGTTATTTATGCCTTAACTAACATTCATGTTTAGTATTCTAATGCTTTTAGAAATGTCTGCTTTTTTTTTAACTTGAATTTTAATGTTGTCTCCTGAATTTTAAATAAAGGCTTATTTGATAACATGGATATTTGTCTTATTTAGCAAGAGTGGCCATTGTGAGACTCCAGCAGAGGGCATCAGTGTATCTTTCATTTTTGTTAACTTGTAAAAGTAGCTGCAGGACAGTAGGATGCCTAGTGTACACAGTACTATCACATCCATCTTAAAGGGATGGTTTGGAAATGCAGTTGAGCTGTCGTCCAATTTCTAAATATTATAAGGCTATGCTAATATATTAGACATTTTCATCACCCCTTTTTACTGCAGTGACTCCCACAAAATGAACAGAACTACTGTATTTCACTGAAAGCACTCATGATCATATTTGACTCAGTTTGGGCATTTATAGATTAAGTAAGTTTGCACTACTTTTTGGATCTGCTGTTTAGATATGGGGTATTTCAACTTCAGGGTCTATGGTTGGGAGTGATGTGCTTGATCAGAGTATTAAATGTAGATACAATTCATAGCCAAACCACAATATACACTTCAACTTTGTCTTGACTGATCTATATTTTCTTTGAGCTTACACTGGGCCAGAGCTCTGGAAGTAGAATAGGGGCCTGCATGCAGTGACAACAACCAGTGCATTGTCTCATACCAGGGGCGGATTGGCACATATTTTCCCACCGGGACAATTTTGCCTTTGCCAGGCCACCCTGGTGGAGGCAGCTGGTTAACCAGATGTAACTCTTTGAGAGCGTAAAAATGAAACCAAATGGACCCTTGCGGGTCCATTTGGTTTCATTTTTACACCCTCAAGAGTTAAAATATTCATCATGTGAATTAGCCCAACTTAGTCTACACAACTAGAGAATGTAGAAGATTAATGGTCATTTTGATCTGTATGTTCCAGGCGAGCATCTAGCACATTCTAGTGCATTTTGGATCTTGTCCAGGCCACTAGGTGGCGCAGGCCACCGGGAAAACTCCCTGTACTCCAGATGGCCAATCCGCCCCTGTCTCATACACTGCTACGGTGCTACAGATCCATCCAGAAATAAGTCAACCAGCTTCTCTCCTACGTGCAGTTTAGTGTTTCTTCATAATTGGCTTACCACAATTTTTTAAAGTAATGCATTCAATTCTCTACATAAGCCTTTGCATGCACATGCAAAGTCGTCCAGACTAGGGGTAAAGATGCCGTTTTAAAACTGCAATCTTCAATCTAACTCCCTGATGCTGTCATTGTAGACATGGTCACAAGAAGTATAATTGTTTTAGGAAGTGAATTTTATTCATAAAGCAACATCCAAAAGAAATCTTAGTGCTGTGTGTGTGTGTGTGTGTGGGGGGGGGGGGGGGGTAGTCTCAAGCCCAATAGGGTACATTAACCTAGCCATAGCCATTCCTGACAGAGGGCTATGGTTATTGTGGTTTCACACAAAAAGATTAAATACCTAGGTTCTGTGTGTCCTGGAGGCAAATTTTCTGGTGATAAAATGAACAAGATTCCTATACAGGATCTCTCACTGGTCAATAAAAGGAACCCTCATACAAGGGCCTAGATTTTTGTCACCACCACACCCCTTATCCCTTAACTTATTTGCCCTTTTAAACAATTATAAAAAAAAAAACCCGTTCAACGTAAAAATGAAACCAAATGGACCCTTGCGGGTCCATTTGGTTTCATTTTTACACTCTCAAGAGTTAAAATATTCATCTTAATTAAGCCAGGTCTACACAACTAGAGAATGTAGAAGATTAATGGTCATTTATGATCTGTACGTTAATGTTAATTGGAATTGTGGACAAAAGCAAAAGAAACCTTTAGTTTTGGGTTCTGTGGGGCTAAAATGTCCTCAAATGGTGGTCCTCGTCCGTGGCTCAAATTCTGAATAAATGGTGGGCCCTGGGATGAAAAAGGTTGAAAACCTCTGTTGTAAAGAGGTTCCAGTCCTCTGGCATTAGGCCTCCATTAACACTGACAGTTTAATTAGACAGACAGGGTGGTCCCCAGGCAGTTTAATTAGACAGACAGGGTGGTCCCCAGGGCCCCCCCAGCCATCAGTCACATCCACTCCATTAGTCCTGTCAGCAGCCAGGGACCTGCTCACATAGACAAGGGGGGCTCAAGCCCACTGCTCTGCAGGGGCGGATATAACAGGTCCTATTTGGGCTGGGGGGGAAGGGGGGGGGGGGGGGGCAGGAGAACATGTTGGAGGGGCAAGAGAAAATGGTATGGGTGCGGCTTCATCGCCCTGCTGCACCCATACCATTTTCAGTTACATGACTTTTATTAGTCAAGTAAAGCATCAATAATAACATCAGTTGTTGTTGAAGTTGCAACAGACACGCAGCATGCATAAAGCTAAAGGTCTGACTCAGAGAGTTTTCTGTTTTCAATGATGAAATGCTGTTGGTTTAGTGGTGACACAGCTGTAGTTAGTTAGTAGCAGTAGTAGTGTTTCACATCATTTTAAATATAAGCACTTTAATTTGAAATATCAGCCCCTGCCCCTCTAAAACCCTCTGTGCACGTCCTGCAGGTTAGACTCACATTACCGACCTCCAGGACACACACACACACACACACACACACACACACACACACACACACACACACACACACACACACACACACACACACACACACACACACACACACACACACACGCAATTCATTAATAATAAAATAAAGGTATTTTTATTTCCAAACTATAGAACATACCCTCAGACATTCTCTGCAATGAATTGTAGGCTATTAAATGGTGTGGTATCTGTACCAAGTGGACCCGCTCCCTTTGTGTCTGTCGCCATGATGAGGAAAGAAGGCAGGAGAGGTTTCTCTGTTGCTCAGTCGGACTCTTTTATTGAACAAAAAGCTTTGAGTATAATCATGAAAGTATAGGCCCAGGGCAGAAGGCCCCACACTCTAAATGAAGGTGTCACCATGCACAAGATGCTAGCAGTCTCCCACAAAAAAGAAAAGTGTGTCTCCTCTCTAAGTTACAACAGGGTATATTCATGTTAGAATAGAGGCAGGCAAACATCTTAGCCAATCAATGACAAGTATGTTCTGAGTGACAGGCAAGCTGTCAGTATACTTAGCTCCAGATAGTTATAAACAAACATTTAGGATGATGTCAGGAGAGTAGAGGTGTCAACTCAGCTGTTGGGGATGCCCTGTGGAACCCTGTGGTGAATAGTGTCCTGTTCTTTTAGGAAAAATATAGCAGGCACTTGTGGTTGGCATAATGGTCAACTTCAGATTAAGCACATTAGGGAACTACTGATTAATGTGGAGATATGTTCAGATATGACCGTTCACTCCCCCCTTGAGGGACGTACACACGTCCCTCACACAAAATATCATATCTGAACATATATTTTCTCAAACATGTTGCTACTTTTCCCCCAATGAAATGATCAAATCACATCTGAATGTGCCTTAGCTTGGTTTTTGATCCCCCCTGGACAGTAGGACACCTGTTTAGCAAACTAAATTGACTCTTGATCACCAGTAGATATGTTTGAAGATGAAAATGTGTAAACCAAAATGACCACAACAACAGAAATAAGCACATATTACGGTACATGTACATGTACATGAAAACAAAACAAAACAACAAAAACATTTCATACAATATTTCTTTCCAGATGAGCAGCGATTTTTTTTTTCCTTTTTCGCAATTGTTCAGATGTCCAACACACTAGGAATACAGTGATTCCTAGATGTCTTTTTCCGCCTACAGGATAATACGCAGTTGAATCCTCCTTGATTCTCAGAGCTCTGCAAGCTCACAGAACTGATGATGAAAAACGTAGATGTCCAGAACGTTGATCGGGGGCTCATAGCACTTCACCATATGCCTTTTGTAGCACCAGTGAACTCACAGTAGATGGAACAGATCTTTGAGCAATCTCAAGGCTCTTAGGATGCAGCTGTATGTCACAGCTCAGCCATGTCGCAATGCAACAGAATTCACTGAAAGTGAATCTCCTCTTCATCACAGCAGGAATATTGAATCCTCCCACTATGACACAGATGACAACATGTTGGTAGTCGACAAGGCTTGGGCTCATGGAATCCATGACGGAGCCCAACAGCCTGTAGCCATAGTGGTGACTGGAAGTAGTGTTGAACTGCAGGGTCGTGGTTGGTCTGACACGTTGGTCTAGCTGTGGAGTTCACCTGTTGCGTTGATCTCCGACAGTAGCTGAGAAGCTGATGAGAAGCCCTGTTGTTGGTCTGGTTGCAGTGTAGACAGCTGTCCGCTGGCACCAGGTGCGCCCCCCTGGACTCTTCGGGTGACCGCTCTCCATGGGGTGACATTTGGTGTCTCTGTTGTCACCCTCTGGAACCTGGAACACTGCTCTCTCTCTCTGTAGTTGTAGCATGGATGGAATCGCCTTTCGCTCCTCATCTATGGAAAGAAAATTGTAGGCTCCCTACAGAAACTAATCTAAAAACTATCCACAGTCGTCTGATTGTTTTTATTAATCGCTCTTGTTTTGGCATGGCAAAGAATGTTTAAACAGCCACGATTTTTAAAAATTATGAGACTATTAAGAATTATGAATACATAAAAACAGTAATGTTAGACTATTGACTGGGGTCAAGTCAGCAAGCTCATTCTTGATAGGACAGGATTGGTGATTGAGTACTCAAACTTTAACCCTAAAGATTCAACTGTGGTTCTAGACTTCCTCAGTCAAAACTTTCTGGAAAATGAGAATGCTTTTAACTAACAGTACTCTGTGCTTAGACCAGAGGTTTGCGAATCCTCATAGTCACTGTATTCAAGGAATCTATATTTAACCGCCGCAAAATACTTTCCCCCACATACAGGCACATTGACTGAAGCTATTTTTGTTTAAATTCACACCAAACCCTATTGACTGACTTGCAAAGGGTGAGCCCCAATTATACACCATATGCCCACTGTAAATAGCATCCCCAATAATTGATGCCTACAGCTGACAGTAGGTCAGAAGTTAGTACAGGACAAGACAAGACAGAAGGTCCTGTTGTCATAAACTGAACAAGGTATTGGGTTCAGAGGGAAATAGTCCCTACTAAGAATATTTTACTGAAAAGTAACCCCCCCTTGTAACTATTATGACATACAGACAGTTATTCATCCATTCATACTCTCACACTCTCCTTAAGGCATGTGTATCCTCTCATTGAAAACCCCATGGCATTTCCTACCCCCCATCTTCAAGCTTCATATAGCAGGGCAAGCAACAATGCTACTTCTGACACACAAAGTGTACCAAACTATTATCCACCACAAAAATAAAAAAGGTCAATAGTAGCGCTGGTCTACCATTGCTAAGCCTTTTTTCAATGAGCCGATTCCATGCCACAGGATACATTCAGTCATGTGGATGGTCATATGCTTCCCTCTCACACATACACACAATAGGACAGGATAGTTTAAGGCACTGAACGTTTCTTTTAGTTTGCAATCAATCCACAATTTGTGTATGCTTGAATTGCACAAATAGTGAATAAGCCACACCACCTTAATATTTTGTGTCATCCACAACCAAGCATCCCACAGACAACCATCCGTCCACTCTCATACACAACTGACATTCATTTACACAGACAAACACAAGCACTCAACAGTCACTTGTCACTATGACTTTCCCCTCTCAGAAAAAAGAAAAAAAAAGAAAAAAGAAAAAAGAAAAAAAAAAAGAAAACATGCATGCACGCAAGTGCACAGACGAAACTAAGACACACACAGAAATAGTAAAAAAGAGACAAGGACAAGTATTAGGCCTATATATGCCAATGTTTAGCATCGTTTTACAGAGTTGCAACCACCCAAACATTTTAAAAATAGCACCCACTCCACAACGGACCAGCCGATTAGGAATGAAAAATCCAATTGTGCACATTAGATTTCAGCTGCTATATCAAGTGATGGGAATAATCGGACCCTTCCAACAATGCTCTACACAGGCATAAAAACATGGACAATAAGACAAGACACAGACAAGACGAGACAGGACAAGACGAGACGAGACGAGACGAGACGAGACAAGACAAAAGATAGAAAAAAGTAAAGAGCGCGCACAGACATTCACTTCATGTGGATTCATGCAACATCCTACATGGTAACTTACATTCACTTTGCAGATTCACTTTACAAATTTACTCCGATTCACTTACACAATCTGCAGGAACGACATTCACTTCATACGTAAGAATATTTTATATTCTTTATATGGTAACATATTTACAGACATTCACTTCCGAGCGCGCGACGCTACGGGAAACCACGTTCACCTCATGGGAGCTACCCATGGAAACTTGACATTCACCTCGGTTAAACCGGAAACTGAAGAAAAGCGCGCAAACACAAGAAAAGGACGCACAGCTTACTGGCAGAGAAGCCACTAAAAGGATAAAAAGATGTGAGTAAAGAAAGCGAAACAAGACAACCTCCATGCACAAACAAAGACAAACATACTAACAAACAAAACACCAACAAGAACCCCCCACAGAAACGAGAGAAACTCACCTCACCCCATCATGGAGACAACACAGAGAGCCACGCCACCATCGCCCAAAATATTAGACTGAAAAACACCCAAAGATCCCCTTAAAATGTTCTTTTCAAGTGGCAAGGGAGAAATTCCCTTACCAACAGGCCAGGGTTTCGGCATCACAAATGTGGTATCTGTACCAAGTGGACCCGCTCCCTTTGTGTCTGTCGCCATGATGAGGAAAGAAGGCAGGAGAGGTTTCTCTGTTGCTCAGTCGGACTCTTTTATTGAACAAAAAGCTTTGAGTATAAGCATGAAAGTATAGGCCCAGGGCAGAAGGCCCCACACTCTAAATGAAGGTGTCACCATGCACAAGATGCTAGCAGTCTCCCACAAAAAAGAAAAGTGTGTCTCCTCTCTAAGTTACAACAGGGTATATTCATGTTAGAATAGAGGCAGGCAAACATCTTAGCCAATCAATGACAAGTATTTTCTGAGTGACAGGCAAGCTGTCAGTATACTTAGCTCCAGATAGTTATAAACAAACATTTAGGATGATGTCAGGAGAGGTAGAGGTGTCAACTCAGCTGTTGGGGATGCCCTGTGGAACCCTGTGGTGAATAGTGTCCTGTTCTTTTAGGAAAATATAGCAGGCACTTGTGGTTGGCATAATGGTCAACTTCAGATTAAGCACATTAGGGAACTACTGATTAATGTGGAGATATGTTCAGATATGACCGTTCAATGGCCTGTGACACTATAGCACTACAAAAACAGGGACATGTTTATTCATGCTCTTCATTATTAAATGTAGACACACATGTAACAGGGCCGGATGTAGGCATGGGAATGGGGGGTGGGGGGGCGAAGCCCCCCTAAATGCCCTGACCGCCCCACCAAACATGATGGCATGCAAAACAACCCAAATTTCAAAGATAATTCAAATTAAAGTGCTCATATTTAAAATGATTTGAAACACTACTACTGCTACTAACTAACTACATCTGTGTCACCACTAAACCAACAGCATTTCATCATTGAAAACAGAAAACTCTCTGAGTCAGACCTTTAGCTTTATGCATGCTGCGTGTCTGTTGCAACTTCAACAACAACTGATGTTATTATTGATGCTTTACTTGACTAATAAAAGCCCTTTGACTGAAAATGATATGGGTGCGAATGGAATGGTATGGGTACGACTTCATGAAGCCGCCCCATACCATTTTCTACCAAATGGACCCTTGTGGGTCCATCTGGTTTCACTTTTACGCTCTCAAGAGTTAAAATATTCATCATGTGAATTAACCCTACACAACTACAACACAACTAGAGAATGTAGAAGATTAACGGTCATTTAGATCTGTATGTTTGACTGTTTTTTTCCCCCAAATCCAGCCTGGGATTGTGGACAAAAGCAAATAAATCTTTCGTTTTGGGGTCTTTGGGACTAAAATGTCATCAAATGGTGGTCCTACGTGGCTCAAATTCTGAATAAATCGTGTCAAAATGGTTGGTCTTATGCTTACCTTTATCTTGAAATTAAATGAATATTACGCAGACTTTAGTTCAGCCTTTAGTCTTGGCCCTCCACAATGTTTTATGTGTCTCATTTGGCCCCTTGGGAAAAATACTTGCCCAGCCCTGATCTACATTCTCTAGTTGTGTATATAGACTAAGTTGGGCGAATTCACATGATGAATATTTTAACTCTTGAGAGTGTAAAAATGAAACCAAATGGATATGTTAGTCTATGAAAGACTGGTCAGATTTGCCATTCATTTTACACTCTCAAGAGTTAGATTATATTTAAATACCTGGATGACTTATTTTCCAGGACTCTACACAATTAGAAATTGTAGGAAACTGATTTTTTTAGGCCAACGTTTTGCCAGTTTTAAACTGTGGACAAAACACTTTAAAATCCTCAGGTTTTCCATCAGATAGACCAAAGTCAACATCTAATGGTGGTCCTCCGTGGTTAAAAATGCAGAATACCGGCAAACAGTGGGCCCTGGTATGAAAATGGTATGAAAACCACTGGATGTGTTGACTGAGTGGAGATGCTTTCACCAGTCCTGCTGTTCTACTGTACTGCCACCAGAGGGCAGTGCAGCACAGAGGCTCTGTCTGGACCAGTGCTTTTCAACCCTTTTCATGCAGTTACCCATTCCTCAGTTTGTGTCCACACAAACTTCCTTAGTTTTGGGTCCAGGGGTGGATCTAGGCATAGGCATGGGGGGGGGTGCCCCCCTAAATGCCCAGCCTGCCCCACTAAACATGATGGCATGCAAAACAACCCAAGATAGTCCAGTGCTAATACTTTAAAAGTAGGCCTATTTGAAACACTATAAATGTGGGCGATGAAGCTGCCCCCTTACCATTTTCTTCTGCTGCCCCCCCCCCCCCCCCCCCCCCCCCCCCCCAATTGGGAAATGTTACATCCGCCCCTGTTTGGGGCCAATGATTTATTTTAGCAGTGATTCCAAAACATTAATTTCATGGACCCCCATTTGACCATAGGCTATATGGACCACAATGTAGCCTAAAAGGCATTTTCTATCCCTAGGCTGGGACCACAATCTATAATGTAAAAATCATTAACTTTAAAGGTGTACTAACCTGGTGGTCCAGGCAGGCATATGCCATGTGGTGTGGGATCTCGCCTGGCAGGGTGTCGCATGTTCGAGTCCCGTTGATGACGATCTTTGCTGCGTGTCTCTCCACTTCTCCCTGTCCCTCGTTGCCGTGTGTCTGCACTGGAACTAAGGCGCAAAAATAATTATTTAGATCTGTACAAATGGAACCAAATGGACCAGAGCAAGCTGTCATGTTGTTGTTGAAGCCCCAATGAAGAGGTGTGTGTGTGTGTGTGTGTGTGTGCGTGTGTGTGTGTGTGTGTGTGTGTGTGTGTGTGTGTGTGTGTGTGTGTGTGTGTGTGTGTGTGCGTGCGCGCGCGCGCAGTGTTGGGAATATTACTTTACCCTGTTATTATATTACTTATTAATTATCACCATCATTTTAAAGCAATATATTATATTACATTATTACTGTCTGAGCAAGTGTAATATATTACTATTACATATTACTTAAAATATAAATATATATTAAAATATATAAATATAGAATTAAATATTTAGTATCATTATTAATCAAATATTGTGTAGGCCAGTGGCATGTGTACAATGAAGCTTGGCTTTCTGGTCAAATCCATTTGAAACCAACTTCACTCCAACGTCATGACTCCTTAAACCAGATAAGATAATTTCACAAGAAGAACAACGAGTTAGATCTGGTTAACCAACTTTTCATCTGGTTAACCAACCTCACTGGGGACCACCTGGAACCATCTCAGATAATTCAAATTAAAGTGCTTAAAAATGATTTGAACCACTACTACTGCTACTAACTAACTACAGCTGACCACTAAACCAACAGCATTTCATCATTGAAAACAGAAAACTCTCTGAGTCAGACCTTTAGCTTTATGCAAGCTGCGTGTCTGTTGCAACTTCAACAACAACTTCAACTTCAACAACAACTGCTGTTATTATTGATGCATCTTTATCATACTCTATCTCTTTCTCTTCTCCTAGGTGGTTTTCAACCTTTTTCATACCAGGGCCCACTAGCCTATTTCTTCAGCATTTCAGAGAAAAGAAAGCAGTCAAACATACACATCAAAATAACCATTAATCTTCTACATTTTCTAGTTGTGTAGACTTGGGATAATTCACATGATGAATATTTTAACTCTTGAGAGTGTAAAAATGAAATGGACCCTTGCGGGTCCATCTGGTTTCATTTTTACGCACTTTCCATCGTTTAGCCTTCATGGGGACCACCTGGAATCCTTGAAAACCCCTGCTTTAATGCCATATAGTAAAATGTAAAAAGGGTGAAATTCTCCTTTAAGCTGCGGACCACTCACTCACTCACTCACCGGAGGAAAAAGATGTAAGAGTAGTTCTCCATCACCGTGTGCGACAGGACAGGTATCCCAGACCCGTCAGGTTGAGCCTGGAGCCGGCCGGCACCTCCAGCATGCTGCCCCACGCTTGGTCGCACTGGAGCTCCAACTCCGCCGAGGAGAGCAGCCCGTCCTCCGCCGCGCTGTGGTGCTGCTACTGGGGGTCGTAACCACCACCACCACCACCACCACCACCGTGTCCACCTCCGAAGGGGAAAGGCAGCGAGTTGTACAGACTGTCCGCCCCGCGGAGGCCCTGCGGCTCCCGGTGGATGGCGAGCACCTTGGCGTAGATGATGATCTCCGCCAGCTTGGCGCCACTCCGACGGCAGCTGGCAGCCGGCAGCCGTGCGTAAAGCTCCACCACGGGCACGCCAAGTCGCCAACACGCCCAGCACGAGGGGCATGACGGTGGTCCTCAAAAGCGTGTCAAGAAGAAGTGCCATCCTGATCCTCCTGATTTTAGCCACTGAGAGGAAGACCACCGTGTTGAGTTTAGTCTCTGAGTAATTTAATTTAATAACTGGCAAAATGTCGGTCAAAATAGCAATTTTCTAACTGTGTAGATTCTTGAAAATATAGGTAATTCAGATGTTTAAATTTACGGGTCCATTTGGTTTCATTTTACGATCTCAAGAATTACAGATCTATGAGGGTCCATTTGGTTACCAAAGGGTCCTTTCTAGGAAGGAAGGACGACTCTATCATAGGAGGGAAAATGGTTTATCTCTGGCGCCTGACTGTCAACTAATTTCGCCCCAACTCGTCAGCACAAAAGCACTAGGTTGTCCGCCAGGAGTTTTTCCACTAATGTTGGCGCTAGGGGGGTCTAGAAAAAAGCTAAATACTTTGCCTGTGAGCCGGACCTTCAAAATTGGTACATTAATTATCGGCAAAGACATAATCTATATTAAATTAGCCATAGGCAAAGACATAATCTATATTAAATTGTTATCGCCATGAAACTTCCCCAGTTGATTTCTTACACAAAGGCAATGAATAATTGTATCACAAAACTTACATTAAACGTGAATAGGTTTATTTGCTAAAGCCGTGGAAATATTCTATTATGGGGGTCCCTGCCATCTCTTTAAATGCCCGGGGGTCCGAGGGTGTCCATTTGGGGGTCCGTGGCGCGGCTACTACTAGTAAACCCCTCCCGACTGGTAGCTACAGCGCTCCCTCGAGATAAAAAAAAAAAAAATCAAATCAAATTTCGCGGGAAAAAATCCCGCGCCTAACATACGGTATGATGCGGTATGACTCAGCGGAAAAAGGAAGTAAACAAATTCAAATTCAAACTTTTCGCGCGCTTGACCCAACACGTCATACGGTATGACGTCATATGACGCGTTTTGAGTCATACCGGAAGACGGAGCTGGGCGGGGCTTAAATATTTGGCGCGACCGCTCCTCCAATCCTTTGATCACAGTGTTGTCCTGCTGCCTGCTGGATCCACGTCGTCTCCGCGTCGTATCAAGGTAATTATGATGTTATGATGCTCTTGCACAGTGGTTTTCAACCTTTTTCATCTCGGGGACCACCATTTATTCAGGATTTGAGCCACGGACCACCAATTGAGGACATTTTAGTCCCACAGACCCCAAATCTAAAGATTTATTTTTGCTTTTGCCCACAATTCCAGGTTGGATTTGGGAAACAAAACAGGCAAAATATACATTCCAAAATGGCTAATTCAGATGATGAATATTTTAACTCTTGAGAGTGTAAAAATGAAACCAAATGGACCCGCAAGGGTCCATTTGGTTTCATTTTTACGTTCTCAGGAGTTACATCTGGTTAACCAACTTAGCAGGGGACCACCTGGAACCCTCTCAGGGACCACTGGTGGTCCCAGGACCACCTGTTGAAAACCCCTGCTCTTGCACATCATGTTTGATGACCGGTAATATGGCTGTTTTTAGCCCAATGAGTTGTTTTATGAGCGGAAAAAAACAATGCTTTGAATGGATTCAGCATCATGAAAAAACCCTAGCCACAATGCAACACTAGATGTGTTTTTTTATAATAGCGTGAATCTGGACTTGCAATACCCTCCATTGACAAAACATCAATCAATCAATCTGCTTGTATTTAGCAACATTAAACTGTTATGTATGGTAAGGTTGAATTATCCTCTTTCTATCTTGGTTTGATACAAATCCACAGTATTGTTATGAGCTACTTTCTGTCAGTAAGTAAAGCTGCTGGACTTTCAGTGACTAATGATGAGCACTTACAAACTCCTGTAAAATGCAGAGAATTTATTAACAGAAAGTAACATGTCTATGGTGGATTTTTATCAAACAAACCCTCATGAAAAAAACACTATTGAATCACTACTCATTCAATAGTGTTTTTACTATTGCGATTGAGTAGTGATTTTGTAGTGATTTGTGTAGTGTTTGGGTAGAGAAATATCCTGTTTCACTACTTAATCACTACTGATATTACTACATAATTCCTATTCAAATCACTACCTGCTGCTACTGAATTACTTCAGCCTCACTATGGCTTTTTGGAAAGAACTATACAATCACTATACATTTATTGTTGAATTACTACACAATGCTTACATATTTACTGCTGTATCTCTACACAATCCATATAGAAAATATCTATGTAGTGTTTTAACTACTGAATCACTAATAAATTACTGTTTGTTTCTATACAAACCCTGAAACAAAAAGCATTCAGTAGTGAAAACCCTACATAAATACTTTCTGTAGAGATACAGCAGTAAATATGTAAGCATTGTGTAGTAATTCAACAATAAATGTATAGTGATTGTATAGTTCTTTCCATAAAGCCATAGTGAGGCTGAAGTAATTCAGTAGCAGCCAGGTAGTGATTTGAATAGGAATTATGTAGTAATATCAGTAGTGAAACGGGACATTACTTCACCCAAATACTACACAAATCACTACAAAATGACTACTGAATCGCAATAGTAAAAACACTATTTAATGAGTAGTGATTCAATAGTGTTTTTTTTAATGAGGGAATGCTTTGCAGATAGAAGGACGATAATTCAACCTTTCCATACAGCTTCAATGTTGGTGAATTTAACATTGTATAATACAAGCAGATCAAAGATGTTTTTTGTTTGTTATTGGGGAGCAAATGGGGGGTATTGTTATTGTAACTATAGATCAGGGGTGGGCAATTATTTTTCCCTAAGGGGCCAAATGAGATACATAATATATTGTGGAGGACCAAGACTAAAGGCTGAACTAAAGTCTGTGTAGTATTAATTTAATTTCAAGATAAAAGTAGGAGTAAGACAAACCATTTTGACATCAGGGCCCTCAAATTATTCAGTATTTGAGCTACACGGGACCACCATTTGATGTCATTTTATCCCCACAGACCCAAAACTAAAGATTTATTTTGCTTTTGTCCACAATTCCAGGCTGGATTTGGGAAACAAAACAGGCAAATATAGATCAAAAAGGACCATTCTTTTACATTTTCTGGCTAATTCAGACGATGAATATTTTAACTCTTGAGAGTGTAAAAATGTTTGTTTTACGCTCTCAAAGAGTTATATCTGATTAACCAACTTTCCATATTTAACTGGATCTCTCTCAAGGATCACTGGTGGTCCCCGGATCACTGGTTTAAAACCCTTTCACAGGCCGGTCAGAGTCAGCCAAAGGGCCGCATTTGGCCCCCGGGGCGCATAATGCCCAGGTATGCTCTAGACCATACCTGGGCATTATGCGGTCCGGGGGCCAAATGCGGCCCTTTGGCTGACTCTCACCAGCCCGTGAAAGGGTACTGTGGTTTTCAACCAGTGGTCCGGGGACCACCAGTGGTTCTTGAGTGAGTTCCAGTTAAATATGGAAAGTTGGTTAACCAGATGTAACTCTTTGTGAGCGATGATCATGTGAATTAGCCCTTGTCTAGAAAACTAGAAAATATCGATCATTAATGGTCATTTTGATTTGCATGTTTGACGTTTTGTTTGTGAAATCCAGCCTGGTATTGTGGACAAAAAGCAAAAGCGGTCTTTAGATTTGGGGTCTGTGGGGGGCCCTGGTGTCAAAATGGTTGGTCTTACGCTTACCTCTATCTCCTACCTCTATCTAATATTACACAGACTTTAGTTCAGCCTTTAGTCTTGGCCCTCCACAATATTTTATGTATCTCATTTGGCCTCTTAGGGAAAATAATTGCCCATCCCTGCTCTAGATTCATTCCATTATAAAATGAAATCTCGAGTTGCATTGTGGCTGGTCACATGCTAGTCAAATTAAAAAAAAAAAAACAAAAAAAAAAAAAACATTTTTAATATAATAGGAATAGAGCTGCGCAGTGACGTCACCGCCCCTGTTCCGGAAGTCTTTTCCCCGTTCATTTTTCTCATAGACTTTTCGAAAATAATTCATATCAAGACGATTACGCCGCGGCCACAGCCAACTCAGGTCGTGGCAACTCATGACAACAAACACAATATCGTCATATAATATATAATTGGGAAGAAGTAGAAAACGGCATGATACAAGACTTTTTGTTTCGTTTTTCATCTTAGAAATTATTTTATTGTCCCAAAAGTTTGTGTGTGTCATCATGATTCCTCACGACTCGAGTTGGCTTTGTCCGTGGCGTAATCGTCTTGATATAAATTATTTTCGAAAAGTCTATGAGAAAAATGAATGGGGAAAAGACTTCTGGAACAGGGGTGGTGACGTCACTGCGCAGGTCTATACTCTGGAGTTGCAATACCCTGCATTGACTTCCTGCTAATGTAACGTTACATCTGTGATCTGCTTGTATCAAACAACATTAAAGCATTAAAACCAAATGGACCCTTGCGGGTCCATTTGGTTTCATTTTACACTCTCAAGAGTTAAAATATTCCTCATCTGAATTAGCCCAAGTCTACACAACTAGAAGATGGACAAAAGCAAAAGAAATCTTTAGTTTTTGCCTCAAGTGGTGGTCCGTGGCTCAAATTCTGAATAAAATGGTGGCCCCTGCCTGGCATCAAAAAGGTTGAAAACCACTGTTATAGATGATAAATCCATTGAGAAACTGACCTCTGCTCTCTGGTCACAGATCAGTCAGATACAACCCAACGCATTTAAAGAGATGGTTCACTTTCCAAAAAAACCTTTGATCATTTAATGATCTACTCAGTCTCATGTGAACACCGCACACAGTTTATATGTTACTCCATTCAGTATTTAAATATGTGTTCTTCATGATCGCTACGCCGCACCCTTCATATGCAAACCCATTATAACTTAAAACTCAATTTTAACCATGATAGATTCATCAAAAACGCAGTATATTTTCTGTTGACTGATATTCAGTGTTGGTCTATATTACTTAGGAAAGTAACTTCTTTACTTTACTCGTTACCCCTTAGACAAAGTAATATCATTACTTTACTTATTACTGGATTTGAAGAGTAATATATTACATATTACGTTATTACTTTCCCAAGTTCTCAACACCGCTATTGAAAAATTAGGGAAGTACAACATAATCAGTTTATTACAAAATAAAGCAGCAATGCGATTTGTAGTGTACATAACTGCGCAGGATGCAGCGTGTGGACTAGATCTACAATCTACTGCACATCTCTGTTGTTACAGTACTAGCTTGTAAATCTGTTCTATTTTTGCATGCAACAACAAGCTCATTTTAAAAAAGTAACTTGGCGTTACTTGCAAAGTAATGCGTTACTTATTACCCATTTTTGCAGAGTAATCTCGTTACTTTACTTTTTGGAGCAAAAGTAATAATATTACAGTAATATGTAATCTAAAATTAGTTACTGCCCAACACTGCTGATATTGTCCTCCTAGTGAGGGGGGCCGTGGCCCTATTGTCACAGCCAAACAAATAAAACAATAATTTAAAAATAAATGAAAACAGCGCACGAGAAAGCACGGCTAAAATGAACATCAAATATCTAAATACTGAATGGAGTGACTTATAAACTGTCTGGGGTGTTCACAGGAGACTGAGTAGACCACAAAATAAACAAAACCTTTTTGGAAAGTTTAAATATCCCTTAACGCTATTACTGCACACACTTGGGAATGTTTTGTCCATCCATGTCTCACCATTTGACCATCATCTCTATTCACTGGTCAGAATGTTGTGCTCTCAAATAAGAGTAACTCTGTCTCCCCCTGCTGGACAGTCCATGTAAGGAGTGAAAGAACAGGACATTAATGTGCTGTTTCTTCACTCCTAACTGTACGTCAGGGAATAAAACAGGATTCCTATGTAGACTTGTAGTATTAAATCTAGAGGATGGAAGTGGTTCTAAATTTGTGTGCGTCTTTCTTTTTCTGTCTCTTTTCTCTCAGAACGGAGATCACGGTAGACGCCGTTGGAAGGCTCAACCCAAGCCGATGCCCCTGGAGATCCATCCCCAAGCCTCCCCTGGGAAGCCCAGCAAGCCAAGCCAAGCAAGCCCAAGGCAGACAGCCAGGCTCCACAGCCGGACCTTCTTGCATTCAGTCATTGCCGCCAGTGCCTTGCCTGTCAGAGAAGCCACATTGCGTGACACTGTCTGACTGCCTGTCCTGGTCTGCGTGCCGTGCAATTCAAAGCTAGGGATACCCTGCCGCATACAGCCATTGCGGTCAGGCCTTGTTGTCAGAGGAGCCACATTGCGTGACGCTTGTCACGCAACGTGGCTTCTCTGCCTACTCTGCCCTGGCCTGCACGCCATGCGAGGCAGGGACACCCGCGGCATACAGCCATTCGCAGCCAGGGATCTGCCCTGGTCCTGCCCCGCCATGCCGTTAGAGACTTCCTAGGGCATACATACATGCCTGTAAGGGGGCCCACAGGTAGCCATGCCCAGTGCCCAGCATCCATCCAGCCCAGCCAGCCCTGCAAGCCCTTGAAACGAGTCATCCAGCTTGCCAGCCAGGCATCCAGACCAGGCAAGCGGCAAGTGCCGACCAGCCCCCGTGCAGCAAGGCCTAGGTACTGACCTTGCAAGGGGAGTTGCAGTCTTTCCCCCGTGCAGCCTCGCCGTCAGAGATGCCGCACGTTCTGTGGCATCGCCTGGCCGCTTGGAACCACTGCCTTGCTCGCTCACCTTCTTGGTCTTGTATTGCCTGGCCTCGGTCCGCCAATCTGCGAACCTGTTTCTGCCTGTCTGAACCTGGCCTGCCTGCCTGTCTCAATTCATTCTTCTTGCGCCGTGGCTGGCTGCAGCCTGGATGCTTGCACCATGCACCATGCATGGCTGCCTGTGTGCCTGTCTCACCCTGCCTACCTAGTAGGCCTAAAGGCCGAAGTGTGTGTCTGGCTCTGCCTGCCTGGGCAGCCTGCTTGGCTTGCTGGGCTCCCCAGGGGAAACCTGGGGATGGATCTCCAGGACATCGGCTTGTCTTGATGCCTGACCAGCTGCCTGCCTGTCCGCCTGCCTCCCTGCCCATGTGCCTGTCTGCCTGCCTGCCCATGTGCCTGTCTCCCTGCCCATGTGCCTGTGCACCTGCCTGCCCTTGTGCCTGTCCACCTGCCTGCCCGTGTGCCTGCCCTTGTGCCTGCCCTTGTGCCTGTCTGCCCTCCTGCCGCCTACAACTTGAACGAGGTCTGTAAACACTTGCTTCAGATATTAATATTACTGATCATAATCTGGCACAAAACCACATTAGCTTGCAGATCTTCTGTGGTTGGAAAATGTGTTGCAGATCTTTGAATTTAGGTATATACTGCATCTGTTTCTGTTCAAATCTTTGCTACTGCGGGTGAAAATGTCACCTTGTAGGCCAACACAACTAAACGTTTCCTCTTATTTGTCTCCTGTCATTTCAGAACCTGAGGCTGATACCTGTATAAGGTAGAAAGTCTGTGCTGCTACTGCTGTTTGCTGTGGAATCAGTGGAACGAGAGAATCGCCAACTTGTGAAAATGTCTCATAACTTGTGAGTGCAATGCATTTTGAATTACAGTGTACTTTTTTGGACACTGCCTGTGTTGTCTGTCTCTCTGTAATGATTGTGTGTGTTTTAAATGTTGATGTACTGTCTGTGGGTTTAAATGTTGATGTGCTTTTCCCAGGAAAGGTTTCCCCTTGTAGGACAATAAAGTATTTCTGATCCCAACTAACAGAGAAAGCAAATGATGGCCGGCATCATTTGCTTCTTTTGTTAGTGTGTTTTATTATTTGCTGCACAATATACAGTATGCTGTGTCCAAGCGTGCAGCTCGGTTGAGAATGCTGAGGAATGGTGTGTGTAATTTCCGTGTTAAGTGTTTAGTCACTGGGTTTGTCTGCTGTCACCTCAAAAGTTTGTGGATTGAGCTCAGATCGGGTTGGTGTGATCTCCTCTCCTCTCCTCTCTGTTAACAAGGTATGGTTCAGGGACTCTCTGAGGTCCTGTTTGGGTCCCCATGGGATCCAACACTGGTTAATAAAGTGTGTACAAACACACACAAAAACACCAAATAAGGTCTGCCACTCTGAGAGTGTAAAACTCTCATACATGGTAATAATTCCAAAAACAAGGTTTCAAAGTGGTTTCAAAGGGTCAACAACAATAATCATTTTATTTCATTCCAAAACCAGGTTTCAAAGTGCTTCACACAATAAAACCAACGCTATCCACACAAACAGTTTGCAATACTAAAAAGGAAGTGGGGGAAAAAATGCAGCAATATACGGTGAAACATTAAGAGGTAAATCATTGAAGTGGAAGGTGGGGCTTAAAACCAAACAAAACTGAATGAAATAACTCCTGTAAATGACAACAGAAAACACAAGGCATACGGCACTGGTGTTGGTTCTTCTGGTTCACCGGAACGGGGTTCGACTCCCTGCAGTGCCTTGCTCAATGTGTTGTATTTACAGGGTTTATTTATTTTTTTAAGTCCTGTAACCAAAAATGGTATGGGGGCGACTCCATCGACTGTGTCGCTTCGCACAGGCGATGAAGCCGCACCCATACCATTTTCCGTTACAGGACTTTTATTAGACAAGTAAAGCATCAATAATAACATCAGTTGTTGTTGAAGTTGCAACAGACACGCAGCATGCATAAAGCTAAAGGTCTGACTCAGAGAGTTTTCTGTTTTCACATCATTTTAAATATAAGCACTTTAATTTGAAATATCTTGGGTTGTTTTGCATGCCATCATGTTTGGTGGGGCAGACTGGGGTATTTAGGGGGGCATTTGTCCGCAGGGTAATCGGCTTATTGACCTCAAAGCTGTGCCCAAGCGTGCAGCTTGGTCGAGAATGGTGTGGAATGCTGCGTGTTCTTTCCATTGCGTGCTAAGTCTGTGGGTTTGTCTGCTGTCACCTCAAAAGTGTGTGGTTTGAGCTCAGATCAGGTTGGTGTGATCTCCTCTCCTCTCTGTTAACAAGGTATGGTTCAGGGACTCTCTGAGGTCCTGTTTGGGTCCCCATGGGGTCCAACACTGGTTAATAAAGTGTGTACAAACACACCAAATAAGGTCTGCCACTCTGAGAGTGTAAAACTCTCATACATGGTAATAATTCCAAAAACTAGGTTTCAAAGTGGTTTCAAAGGGTCAACAACAATAATAAACATTTTATTTCATTCCAAAACCAGGTTTCAAGGTGGTTTCAAAGGTTCAACAATAATCATTTGATTTCATAACAAAACAAGGTTTCAAAGTGGTTTCAAAGGGTCAACAACAATAATAATAAACATTATTTCATTCCAAAACCAGGTTTCAAAGTGCTTCACACAAACGCAATGCACACAAACAGTTTGCAATACTAAAAAGGAAGTGGGAAAAAAATGCAGCAATATACGGCGAAACATTAAGAGGTGAATCATTGAAGTGGAAGGTGGGAGTTGAAACCAAACAAAAGTGAATCAAATAATCCTGTAAATGACAACAGAAAACACAAGGCATACGGCACTGGTGTTGGTTCTTCTGGTTCACCGGAACGGGGTTCGACTCCCTGCAGTGCCTTGCTCAATGTGTTTTATTTACAGGGTTTATTTTTTAAAAGTCCTGTAACAAAAAATGGTATGGGGGCGACTCCAAGCCGCACCCATACCATTTTCCATTACCAGACTTTTATTAGTCAAGTAAAGCATCAATAATAACATCAGTTGTTGTTAAAGTTGCAACACACACGCAGCATGCATAAAGTTAAAGTTCAATTTTATTTGTCTCCCAAGGGAGAAATTTGTCTTGGAGACAGGACCACAGCTGCAAACATATACATACATATAAACATATATACATATAAAGCTAAAGGTCTGACTCAGAGTTTTCTGTTTTCGCATCATTTTAAATATAAGCACTTTAATTTGAAATATCTTGGGTTGTTTTGCATGCCATCATGTTTGATGGGGCAGACTGGGGTATTTAGAGGGGCATTTGTCCGCAGTGTAAACGGCTTATTGACCTCAAAGCCTGTTAATGAAGTTCTATTTCGTACCTTCAGACCGCTAGGGTCTAGTGTCTTCAACACTGGATATCATCTCGCGCACGCGCCTTGGTCGAACCTAATGCCAACACTGTCACCCGTGACTCCCTGTGGGCGGCGCCTAGACCATATAGGTCGCCCGCGCACAGGGTCAAGCCTCTTTCATCTTTTCGCCTTGAGAAGCGCAGGTCGTGTACCTGAGCAGTTACGTTTGCTAAAAGTCTCGCAACCAGCAGGGTTGGAGTAGCCTTGTGCCCTCAAGAGACTGCCGTAGCTTGTCTGTGTCGACTGGGGCTTTGCCCTGGTGACACGGACATTGGAAATATGGATGGAATCCAGAGACCACAGGACAGGTACTACTACACATGATTTTACAGTATATTGAACTTGAAATGTAGATTAAAAAAATGTGTTACTTTGTTATTGACTGTTATTGTTCCTTGAAATGAGCATGGCATTTATTATAATATATAATATTTTTAAAATATGCCTATAACAGATGGTAAATGGTGCGTTTACATAGTGCCTTTATCAGAGTTGGGGGCACACCATACTGCAAACTGCGTCTTTTGGACGCAGCGTCTTGAGGTCACATGATGAGTTTTATACAGGTGCTGAAAAGAGGCGTTGGACGCAACGTCTTTCTGCCGCAAGGCCGTGCGTCCCCCAGGAGGACACAGGTCTTTGCAGCACTTTGCCGCAGCGGCCATTTTTATTTCCCATCCACAGCTAGGGTGACCAGATGTCCCTCTTTGTGTGGGACAGTCCCTCAATCAAGATTTTTGAAGCGTCCCACAAATTGAGACTCTGTCCCACATTGTGACTGACAGACATCAGTGTTCAAAATGCCCTAATAATTTGTAGTGCCCTAATAGTTGGATTTCATCATTTCTTGCTATGTTCTTTTCGCATTCTGTTCTATGTTCTTCATCGCATACTGTCGTATCAAAAATAGCTGATCTACGATCTCAAAACGACGCGTTTTGAGATCGTAGATCAGCTATTTTTGATTTTAGATCAGCTGTTTTTGCTGTGTGAAATGGAATCTTGAACGGGACATTTCGTCCCGTTTCCACACTCCACTTGTCCCACACATGCAACACTTCTGTCCCTCAAATGAACAGTTTGGATCTGGTCACCCTATCCACAGCCATTCAAGAACTCCAAACATGGTGGCCGGGACTGGAGACTGCAGACACAGCTATCGTGTGCTCACAGCCTACAAATGCCCTAATATGTGGCTCTTTGTTGTTTCTTTAACTGCCCAAGATGCATTTTAAAGTCACTCACTCCAGAGGGACCACACTTGTTGAATATTTAAATTTAAATATTCAAATTAGGCATTATAGGAAAATAGGCTACTACTGTGAGGGTAGTAGCCTAAGGTGCATTGACCATAATTATCCACATTTTTATATTTGTATTTGTATGTGTTTCTCTGCATACTCAATACTCAAAAGTTAACATGTCAAGAACATATTTCATCTCTGCTCGTGGGGAATTTAGTTTACCGGTATTTAAAACAAAGTTTTATTTGTTGCAGTGTCATTCCAGCATGCTGTTTGAGCTAGAATAATAATAAAGATTTCAACAATTTAATTCTGCAAGGTCGTAGACGTCACAATCAGCTGACAGAACATTCCATAGCCAATTAGGTAAGAACATAGAAGGACATCTCCGTTCACTTCATGGGTCCAGTCCGTTCGGTTTTAGCAATAGTACAACATTATAATTATTGTACAGAAACATTGTGACTGTGTACGATCATCAGATGTATTTTCACCATGTTAATCATGTTAACCTCCATTTCTAGGAAATACAGAATTGGGGGGAACTTTTTATCATGCCCACAACATTTCTAAGGTATAATAATAACATATTAAAATGTTGAAAATGGGTGGAGTTCCCCTTTAATTACGTCACGAGGGGGCGATGAATGCATAAAGCTAAAGGTCTGACTCAAGAGAGTTTTCAATGATGAAATGCTGTTGGTTTAGTGGTGACACAGCTGTAGTTAGCTAGTGGCAGTAGTCGTGTTTCAAATCATTTTAAATATAAGGACTTTAATTTGAAATATCTTGGGTTGTTTTGCAAGCCAGTGGGGCAGACTCCCCCCCCCCCCCATGCCCATAACCTAACATCATAAATATACCACCACTACGGGTGTATTGTCCAAAAATAGTAGAAGGACTTGAACAGGAGCTGTAAACTGCAAAAACACATGAATTAAAACAGCCATAGCTACTATAAGCACATTAATTATGATGACATTATGTTTTTAGCCTAAGGTACAGTATGCCGGAATGGATTCAGCATCATGAACCGACCCCTTTACAAAACATACCTGTTATGTTGGACATATCACATTCTACATAAAGACGTCGTTTTGTCTTCTATAGGCTGAGTTACACGACATGGGAGTGTTTGTTAATTCACCCAACGTGCTGTAGTAAAAAACAGCAACAATGTTCTCTCTCAAATGTGCATCCTGCCCACCCAATGAAAGGTAATATAAGTTGTTTTCATCAGTGGTCCAGGGACCACCTGTGGTTGAGAGAAGTCCAGGTGGTCCCCAGGCTAAATGGTGGAAAGTTGGGTAACCAGATGTAACTCATTGAGAGCGTAAACATGAAACCAAATGGACCCTTGCGGGTCCATTTGGTTGCATGTTTACACTCTCGAGAGTTAAAATATTCATCATGTGAATTATCCCAAGTCTACACAACTAGAGAATGTAGGAGATTAATGGTCATTTATGATCTGTTTGATTTCCCAAATCCAGCCTGGAGTTGTGGACAAAAGCAAAATAGAGCTTTAGTTTTGAGCTCAAATGCTGAATAAATAGTGGATGCTGGAGTTGTCGCTGGAGTTGCCCACCCTGCCATTCTTCCAGCCCACCCTAGTAATGCTGGCTAAATCCGGCCCTGTTCTCCTGTTGTTTTTGTTAATCCAACTTGGACATGAACTATTACAAAATAATGTCACATGGCCAAATATATTGTGAATTAGCACTTGGTAAATTGCGTGGACTCAATGAGAGCTGTGATATGAAATCTACCAAGCCTTTCCCCTGGTTTGGATTAGGGACGATTCACTTACCTCACGATACGATCAGTGTTGGGCAGTAACTAATTTTAGATTACATATTACTGTAATATTATTACTTATGCTCCAAAAAGTAAAGTAACGAGATTACTCTGCAAAAATGGGTAATAAGTAACGCATTACTTTGCAAGTAACGCCAAGTTACTTTTTAAAATGAGCTTGTTGTTGCAGGCAAGTGGAGTTTGTATGTTCCCCCCGTGGAGTTTGTATGTTCCCCCCGTGTCCCCTAGGGTAGATACCCTCACGTTCTCCCTGTGTCCCCTAGGGTAGATACCCTCACATGTTCTCCCCGTGTCCCCTAGGGTAGATACCCTCACATGTTCTCCCTGTGTCCCCTAGGGTAGATACCCTCACATGTTCTCCCTGTGTCCCCTAGGGTAGATACCCTCACATGTTCTCCCTGTGTCCCCTAGGGTAGATACCCTCACATGTTCTCCCCGTGTCCCCTAGGGCAGATACCCTCACAAAAACATGCTGTAATCCTGGACTCTAAACTGCCTCCCCCTGGCCAGCCGGGGCGCCTGATGGAGGGGACAGGAACTGGTTGGAATAACGTGTTCCTTCCACACGCTACGTCCAACCAGGGAAACTCCCCCTGTCAGGTGGAAAGAAGGCAGCTTGGACTCCTCATGCATTGAAGGAAGCATGAGGCCAGTCCGCTGCCTCCCCAGGTTGGTGGAGGGTGTGTAGAGCCCAGGATCACATTAGGAATTGGAACTGGGTGAAAAAAAATGGGTTACAAAATTGTGGGATTAAAAAAAATGGAAAACAAAAAAAGGTGCAAGTTGATCTAACTTCTTACTGCAAAGAAAACAATACAAATGTACACATTTAACAATATTTCAGTTTATGTATCATTACATATTACATGTACAAGTGCTTACAATTAATGAGACAATATTCACCAGGACATTTGCTTTCTCAGTCATGTTTTACGTTCAGTCATTTCTTTCCTCTTGATGTTACGGTTGTGAACGCTGAAGTTATCCATTGACCAACAGCATCACCATCAAAGATACGCCAGTCGTGGGAGATTTTATCCAGTCAGTTGAGTTCAGATCTACAAGCTCATAGTGCGCCACCGAGTGGCGCACTGTGAGCTTGTAGATCTGATATTTTTGAAAAATTGTGAAAATGTGATGCAAATCTTTGAATATATATTCTTTCGGAGGCAAATATTTTGAACTAAAGTCGCTGCTTCTGGGGCCTTGTTTTCAGGTCCTTGGCATGAAATATGTTAAGCATCACTGACACAGGAACATGGGTTTTTCAGAGAAACTAGGATCTGTCAGAATCTCGCATCAGAAACTAGTCAGAAACTAGAATCTGTCAGAATCTAGCATCAGAAACTAGGAACTAGTCAGAAACTAGAATCTGTCAGAATCTCGCATCAGAAACTAGTCAGAAACTAGAATCTAGTGTCAGAAACTACAATCAGGTGTCAAATTGAATATATTCTTAGATTTGCGCATCATTTTCAGAATTGAAAGAAAAAAAATCAGATCCACAAGCTCATATCGCGCCACCGAGTGGTGTGTAGATTTTTGAAAATTAAGTATTTCAGATGTTTAAATATAATTCAACTCTTGAAAGCGGTAAAACTTCTTTGCCCTTTCAAACAATTTAAAAAAACATTTTGAGAGTTAAAATGGCCAGTTTACAAGCTCACAACATTGTCAATAGATTAGCATGTTGTTCCAAAAAGTTTTTCAAAATTGTAAAAGACAAAAGGCAAAGTAGTTACGGACAAGGAGGTTTAGCATGTTACCAAAATGGAGCTCTTAGCAGGGCTTGACACTAACACTTGCCCGCTTGCCCGGGGCAAGTAAAAAAATGGTGGGGCAAGTGAAGACTGCTACCTGGTTGCCCGATCGGGCAAGTATGCTGCAACTTATTGCGCTTTTGTCCACAATTCCAGGCTGGATTTGGGACACAAAACAGGCAAATTAACATACAGATAAAAATGACCATTAATCTTCTACATTCTCTAGTTGTGTAGACCTGGGCTAATTAAGATGATGAATTTTAACTCTTGAGAGAGTTACATCTGGTTAACCAACTTAGCTGGGGACCACCTGGAACCCTCTCAGGGACCACCTGTTGAAAACCCCTGGTTTAAAGCACCCAAGTAGGAAGTATTTTTGGGGGGCAAGTGACCATGACCTGAGGGCAAGTAGAACCTGACTTGCACTTGCCCAATGGGCAAGTGCCTCGGAGACCTTAGTTTCAACCCCTGCTTAGAGTATAGACACGTTCTGAAATGGATCCGATGGTCTCAGCGGAACTATTTCTCTTCTATGTGAAAGTGAGTGACGTTATGGTGTGCTAAAACGTTGTTAGTTTTTACTAACACTAACCTTACAAATCAGCATTAACCTGTGTAGTTTATAGCTGTTCCAACAGTAGAGCAATAATCAACTTTTGGAGAGAAACGTTAAGTCAAAAAATACTCCATACGCTGTAGCTGAGAGCAGAGCCATAGAGAAATAGCCTGGCTGACGCCAGACCGAATCAGGAGACAGTATTCAAATATGATTGCATACTATGTCCTCATTGGACACCCCAATTTTCTGCAGTAGGAAATGGTTGTACAATTGAGTTATTCCAGACCAGTCTGCTGACAGGAAGGTTTTTGCAAACAGCTGACTCAGTCTGGCATTAGCAGGGGTGCACATAACCATTTTAGTCCAGTACTCAGAGGAGCACCTGGGGATGTTACTTGGTGCTCCCAAAATGCGGTGACCCGCATCGCCGGGCCCTGGGACCCCTTTTTTACACTCCGTACAGCACGATCAATGTACAGTATTACAGTACAGGGCGATAGTTTGGGCAATAGTGGCTAGCCTAGTAGTAGTACTACTTCCTGCATTCTACATCCATTCAAATACTAGTAGTATTTTAGACTTTAGTTAGAATTATTTCATTTTCAAGGCTTTTTTTTTACTGGCCCAGTCGGGCAGTCATTATGAGCCCCAGCTGTGTGGTGCTCAAAGGAGCTTTCCACCCCTGGATTGGGAGCTCATTGTAGGATTTTTGGTGCTCCTGAGCACCGGAGCACCACTTATGTGCACCCCTGGGCATTAGCCCAACCAGAGTAATGGTTGGGACGAAACAGTAAAAGATCCTGAAATTATAATTGTAATAATAAATAATGGCACAAGGCTGTTGTGTACATTCATCATACTTACATGCTTTGTATTGGGTAAAGTTAGTGTTAGTAAAAAGCAGGAAAAAAACACATGAGACCGGTTTCTAAATGTGTCTAAGTGCCCCAGAAATTGTCAGGAATGCTTTGGATTCTCTCAACAGCCCGGCTTTAAATGATCTTAAATCCCTTTATTTTAGATTGTTTCGGTAGTAGTTGTTACTGTACAATACCGTAAAACACTCGACATTTTGCACACATGGCCTAAAACAGCTCTTAATTGCGCCGCCCCTCGTTGAAAACAACGTGTTTCCAAAACTCCACTCCACTTTGTCCCTAATCAGGCTGCATAAACTGTAGCACCCTGAGAGAACGCTGCGCTTCTGAGACTGTGTGAACGTTAGTTGCGGAAGTGACTGTATTTACAGACCCCAGAGAAACAACCCTGTTCAGTCCTCACTAGCGACTTGACTTGTTCACTCGTATTTTCAGAAGAAACGTTTCTAACGAACAAAGCAGTTATAGAAGTGTGCAAAGTGCACACGATTTCATCTTGTAAGCATTTAAAACAGCTTTGGGAGCACAAAGGGGGAAATAAAATGTTTCCGAGGGGTATTCGTTTTCGGGAGCACCGTGCCACGACCAAATGGCAACTTCCGGCGGAAGTTAACTAACCGGAAGTCCCGACCCCGACCGGATGTTTAGGATTAGGGTTACGGTTGGAGGGGGCTAAGGTTTTGCGTCTCATAAATTCGGAACAATGGGAGGTCGCAACAATGGCAGTTCGGAATTGTGGAATGGCACCGGGCCGGCGCATGTTACTCACGTACAGTGCCGTTGCGACCGTCACTTTCTCCACTGCAAAAAAATGTCTCCAGTGCAGAACGTCAGCTGGCCTCAAGGAGGTCTCTAAACCTCCGTGATGATGGGTCTTGTTTTGGTGCCCTTTAAACCAAGGACGTGGTGCTCTCGGGGTTGACCCGGACCGGCCTGGTGCTCTTCCTCAGGTCCTGGAGCTGCTTGGCGGGTTTCCCCACGCTCTCCTCGAAGCGGCGCTCCACCACGGGCAGCACGGTGTCGTGCAGGAAGCTGACGTTGTGCATGATGAAGGCCTTCTTCTCGGCGTCCTGCTCGCAGCGCAGGCTGTAGTCCACGTGCTGCACGGCCACCAGGATGATCTCCCTCAGGCTCTCCAGGAACAGCATGTGCAGCTCTGGGAAGTAGAGCTTCAGGCCCTCCTCCAGGAAGCTCATCATCTGCTTGGTGAAGGCCACCACCGTGTAGCTCAGGTTCACCCAGCAGTCGTCGCCCGTGTGCTGCTCGAAGCTGCTGACGCCGCAGCCGCGCATCTCCTCCTGGTGGTGGGAGAGAACAAGAGACAGAAAGAGAGGAGGTTTCCGTTTTATTAGGGAGAGATCCTGATGATCATCTCCTCCTGGTGGTGGGAGAGAACAAGAGACAGAAAGAGAGGAGGTTTCCGTTTTATTAGGGATCCTGATGATCATCTCCTCCTGGTGGTGGGAGAGACAGAGACAGAAAGAGAGGAGGTTTCCGTTTTATTAGGGAGAGATCCTGATGATCATCTCCTCCTGGTGGTGGGGGAGACAGAGAGACGGAAAGAGAGGAGGTGTTTTTGGTGTTTTGGCTATTGAAAAATAGCAGAACTACAAGCTCATATCGCACCACCGAGTGGCGCGATATGAGCTTGTAGATCTGCTATTTTTGAAAAATTGTGAAAATGTGCTGCAAATCTCTGAATACATTGTTTTCGAAGCAAACATATTTAACTCAAATTTTTGCTTCTGGGGGATGCCTAGAACAACATGTGTTCAGATGGGGGCCTGCAGCCAAATATGGATGATTCTGGTGGTCCTTGGCTTGAAATATGTTAGCATCACTGACACAGGAACACAGATTTTTATTAGTTTTATTAGGGAGAGATCCTGATTATCACCGGTTGATTTTCTCATGATCGGTCGATATCAGGGGTTTTCAACCTTTTTGACACCAGGGACCACCATTTATTCAGCATTTGAGCCACGGACCACCATTTGAGGACATTTTAGCCGCACAGACCCCGAAACTAAAGATTTCTTTTGCTTTTGTCCACAATACCAGGCTGGATTTGGGACACAAAACAATCAAACATACAGATCAAAAATGATCATTAATCTTCTACATTCTCTAGTTGTGTAGACTTGGGGCTAATTCAGATGATGAATATTTTAACTCTCTTACATCTGGTTAAGCAACTTAGCGGGGGACCACGTGGAACCCTCTCAAGGACCGCTGGTGGTCCCCGGACCACTGGTTGAAAACCTTTGGTCTATACCAATTAATGAATTGATTGTAAAACGTCTTCCGTCATTCTAGAGCAGTGTTTTTCACCTTTTTTTTAATACCATCATCTGTCTCTATATGGGGCGCGCATTTAGCCCAAGTCTACAAAACATTATAAAGCAAATTGGAACTGGAAATCCTATCATAGGCGCCGCCGAAAACTTGTCTTTTTGATAAATCATATCTAGGTCAATTCTGGACCATTTCTTACATTTCAAAGTGCTGCTGTGTGATCATCAAACATCAATCTCCCATTTAGTGTGTTGAATTTGCGTCTTGGTCTTCTCTACGAAGACCTACACGTCAGCAGCAGTCACAAGTAAATTAATGTCTTCAACTATATTATATACGTAGATTTCCTGGACACAAGGAAGTGACCAACAGAAGGCTGATTATAGGACATACCTGGGCATTATGCGGCCCGGGGGCCAAATGCGGCCCTTTGGCTGACTCTGACCGGCCCGGGGACCACCAGTGGTCCTTAAGAGAGTTCCAGTTAAATATGGAAAGTTGGTTAAGCAGATGTAATTCTTTGATAAAACCAAATGGACCCTTGTGGGTCCATTTGGTTTCATTTTTAGGCTCTGAAGAGTTAAAATATTCATCATGTGAATTAGCCCAAAGTCTCTACAACTAGAGAATGTCCAAAATCCAGCCTGGAATTGTGGACATAAGCAAAATAAATCTTTAGTTTTGGGGTCTGTGGGGTTAAAATGTCATCAAATGGTGGTCTGTCACTCAAATGCTGA
The DNA here is from genome assembly GCA_039105355.1 of Benthosema pterotum. NCBI lineage: Eukaryota > Metazoa > Chordata > Actinopteri > Myctophiformes > Myctophidae > Benthosema > Benthosema pterotum. The sequence continues at coordinate 37,343,052 of CM076987.1, forward strand.
ATAAATAGAGAGCCCTGGTGTCAAAATGGCTCTTTTATCTTGAAATTAAATTAATATTACTCAGACTTTAATTCTGCCTTTAGTCTTGGCGCTCCACAATATTTTATATATCTCATTTGGCCCATTGGGAAAAATAATTGCCCACCCCTGTTATAGGACAATCTATAAATAATGAGATGAAGTGCACTGACGCAGCAGCTGTCCCACATGGAACGTCAGAGGAACGTGGCTCTGTCTTCTGTTATAGGTTAGCAGGTGCTTTTGAAAGCTGTTATACATTTCCCAAATCTATTTGGCGAAATTAGCAACTTCAGGGCCTGCATGATAAGCACACCTATGACCACACCTCCAATCACAAATAACAGTGTTGGCATGAGGAATAGTGGCTAAGGGAAGGGCAATAAGGGAATTCGTTATGAGCTGCCGGCCGCGTCACAGACAGCATGTTGCGAAAATCGGGCCCTTACGGCAGGGGCGGACATAAAGCTAAAGGTCTGACTCAGAGAGTTTTCTGTTTTCAATGATGAAATGCTGTTGGTTTAGTGGTGACACAGCTGTAGTTAGTTAGTAGCAGTAGTAGTGTTTCAAATTATTTTAAATATAAGCACTTTAATTTGAAATATCTTGGGTTGTTTTGCATGCCATCGCGTTTGGTGGGGCAGACTGGGCATTTAGGGGGGCATTGCCCCCCCATGCCCATGCCTAGATCCGCCCCTGCCTTAGGGTCATACACACTGACTCTACCTTGAGTTTGGCCAGAGCCTCGGGTGTCATGAGGTTCATCCTCCTACCTTGAGTTTGGCCAGAGCCTCGGGTGTCATGAGGTTCATCCTCCTACCTTGAGTTTGGCCAGAGCCTCAGGTGTCATGAGGTTCATCCTCCTACCTTGAGTTTGGCCAGAGCCTCAGGTGTCATGAGGTTCATCCTCCTACCTTGAGTTTGGCCAGAGCCTCGGGCGTCATGAGGTTCATCCTCCTCCACATCTCCTCAGAGTTGCGGTGCTTGGTGGCCTCCATGATGATGTCCTTCTGGCTCTGCAGAGCAGCCTTCACGTCCTTGACCAGAAGAGACTGCAGCGTGAAGGTCAGGTCCAGGCCGATGTCGTTCAGCTGCCTGCAGTGCTCCTTGGCGACCTTCACACACTCTGCTGCAGTGGACAGGCTCTCCTTACTGTCAAACACCTGGACCACAAGGTCAGGACAAGGTCATACTAGAGCAATGGCTTTCAACAGGTGGTCCAGGGACCACCTGTTGACCTGTGGTCTCTGAGAGGGTTCCAGGGGGTCCCCAGGCTAAATGATGAAAGTTAGTTAACCAGATCTGTAACTCTTTGAGAGTGTAATAAAAATGAAACTAAATGGACCCGCAAGGGTCCATTTGGTTTCATTTTTACACTCTCAAAGAGTTAAAATATTCTTCATGTGAATTATCCCAAGTCTACACAACTAGAGAATGTAGAAGATTAATGGTCATTTTGATCTGTATGTTGGACTGTTTTGTTTTCTCCAAAATCCAGCCTGGAATTGTGGACAAAAGCAAAGAGAAAGCTTTAGTTTTGGGGTCTGTGGGGATAAAATGTCATCAAATGGTGGTCCTCCTCCGTGGCTCAAATCAATAATAGTGGGCCCTGGTGTCACAAAAATTGAAAACCACTGCTTCATATGAAAAACTTTGGAGTTGCCCATACACCCTGCCTTTCTTCCAGCCCACCCTAGTAGGGCTGGCTAAATCCGGCCCTGAACCCAATACGGAAAAATGTGCTATTTTTATCCATTAAAAGACAAATTATAACCGGCTACAACCAGCCTTTTTGAGTGCCTTGTCACCTCGAGCATGAAACAGTAAGAATAGTCACATTAGTTACTGTTACACATATTGTGTAAGCAGTAACTAATGTGATCACACACACGTGTGTGTGTGTGTGTGTGTGTGTGTGTGTGTGTGCGTGTGTGCGTGTGTGTGTTAGTGCTGCCAAAAGTTACATTCTAATATTCCTTTTAAAACCAGGTGGATTTGAACAAATATCGAATTATTCAAGTATCAAATGTTTATAATTTCAATGTGAAATATTGCAGCCTAATTAGAGCTTAAAATCTTGGCCCGAGAACCCGCCGACCCGACGGGCCGGGCCGGGTTCGGTCGGGCCGAGTCCAAATGGTTATGTATTTGTCGGGCTTAGGGCTGGGCCGGGCCCGTCAAATTATATAAGATATTCCTCATAAAATGATACATTTTGCGACGCCGCGCGGGGCGCACAGCGGCGAGCTGCGCTGCACCACGTGTGTGTGTGTGTGTGTGTGTGTGTGTGTGTGTGTCTCGCATCTGGAGATTATATGGCTTGGTTCTGCACGAAAGCAAAAGACAAAAGTCTGAGGTATGGAAGTAGCCGAATTTTACAAGGCTGCATGACGAGAACAATGACGCTGTGGATTTTGTACAGTGCAAGCGCTCTAATGCCGTCATTTCATCCCATTCCTGCACAATAACTTGTGATTTGGTGAGTAGGATAGGCCTACACCCAGTCCATAGCATTTTATTATATACTCACGTTAAAATGTAGGCCCGGTCTCTGTGTGATTTTATCATCATTTGGCCTCTCTCTCTCTCTCTCTCTCTCTCTCTCTCTCTCTCTCTCTCTCTACTTTTGCTGCCTTGTAATCGTCGCGTGATTTTGTTTATTTAGGAACTGATGTGCACACTAATAAGTCTTCATTTGTTAATGGTTTAGCACAGTGAAGTTCTTAAATAGCTGCGCTGCTGTGGTAATTAATATAGACAGTTGGACATATGGGCAGAATGACTGCTTTTCTTATAACAAATTAACGATTTATGAGAAAAAACGTCTGCCTGCAGCAATTAGCTCGTTTAGAAAAAGTGTCAGGCTGCGGGCTCATGCTGTCAATCATGTATCGGGCTTCGGACCGCACCGGGCTTAATTTCTTAACGGGCCAGGCCGAGCCGGGCTCAATATTTTAGGCTCTAAGCCTAATATGCAGTAAAACATCCTTTCTTCCTCTATATCTTGCATGACTCTCTTGAGTCTTGCCAGATCAAATTAATGATTGATAATCATCTTAATAGCCTATTTTTGTATTAGTTTGTTCTAGTTTATGTGGGCCAGCATCTTGTGGGAATTTGCAACAGTGTTTTTATTACTATTTATTTAAATTTGAACCTTAAATTGACATTGTAATATTCTTTACATTTTAATATTCGACTATTCTTTCGAATATGTAATATTCATTTGCAGGCCTAGTGTCCTAGTCAAAAAAATCCTATAGGATTCCAATAGAAAAGTCCTTTCAGATTTTGGAACAATCCTATAGGATTTCCAATAGGAATTTGGGGAAGATCTTATAGGATTTTTATAGGATTCCTGTAAGACCCTATAGCATTCTATTGGAATTCTATGGAATTCCTATTGGAAATCCAATAGGATTTGTTCCAAAATCTGAAAGGATTTTTCTACTGGACTTTTCTAAAATCCTATAGGATTTTTGACTAGGGGAGCCTGTGTGTGTGTGTGTGTGTGTGTGTGTGTGTGTGTGTGTGTGTGTGTGTGTGTGTGTGTGTGTGTGTGTGTGTGTGTGTGTGTGTGTGTGTGTGTGTGTGTAGGGGTTGACACTAAGGTCTCCGAGGGACATGCCCATCGGGCAAGTGCAAGTCAGGTTCTACTTGCCCTCAGGTCATGGTCACTTGCCCCCCAAAAATATATTGTAAATTTTGCATTTAAGTTTACTTCCTACTTGGGTGCTTTAAACCAGGGGTTTTCAACAGGTGGTCCGGGGACCACCAGTGGTCCCTGAGAGGGTTCCAGGTGGTCCCCAGTTAAGTTGGTTAACCAGACGTAACTCTTGAGAACGGAAAAATGAAACCAAATGGACCCTTGCGGGTCCATTTGGTTTCATTTTTACGCTCTCAAGAGTTAAAATTCATCATCTCCCTGACCCCAGCAAAATGATGCTTTGGAACTAAATGGGTTCACACTTGCCCGATCGGGCAAACAGGTAGCAGTCTTCACTTGCCCCACTATTTTTTTTTTACTTGGCCTGGGCAAGTGGGCAAGTGTTAGTGTCAAGCCCTGGTGTGTGTGTGTGTGTGTGTGTGTGTGTGTGTGTGTGTGTGTGTGTGTGTGTGTGTGTGTGTGTGTGTGTGTGTGTGTGTGTGTGTGTGTGTGTGTGTGTGTGTGTGTGTGTGCATGCGTGCTCCCCAACCTGCTTGCTGAATGCGTCCACAAACATGGTCATGGCGGTCCTGGACCAGACCACGAAGGCGGAGTAGCATCCTGTGTTCCCGGCGAAGTCCATCTGGAACTCCTTGGCGGTCTCCAGCAGACAGGTGAAGAAGATGTTGCAGAGCTTGTGGATGTAGAGCAGCGTGGCTCCTTCGATACGCAGCTGTCTGATGGCTGTCTGCACCGCTGCTGCACGGTTCTTCAGAAACAGGTCACAGGCCTTAGTGGACTGGCCTGGAGAGGGAGGGGAGGACATGTGGTAGATCAGTGGCTTTAGTACACACACAGGGCTTGACACTAACACTTGCCCGCTTGCCCGGGGCAAGTAAAAAAAAAGGGTGGGGCAAGTGAAGACTGCTACCTGGTTGCCCGATCGGGCAAGTGTGCAACTTGGTGCACTATAACACAACACAAGATAAATTTGTCTTGAAGGCAGTCATTGCACTCTGCCTCTGTGTCTTTCCCTGCTTTCTAGCTATCTCTACCTATCTCTCTCCCAGGTCCATTTGGTTCCAAACTATCATTTTGCTGGGGTCAGGGACCACTGGGTCTGTGACCACTATGGGCTAATTATCATGAATTATTATTATCATGAATTTTAACTCTTGAGAGTGTAAAAATGAAACCAAATGGACCCGCGAGGGTCCATTTGGTTTCATTTTTACGTTCTCAAGACTTACACCCGGTTAACCAACTTAGCTGGGAATCACCTGGAACCCTCTCAGGGTGGTCCGGGTCCATCTGTTGAAAACCCCTGGTTTAAAGCACCCAAGTAGGAAGTAAACTTAAATGCAAAACTTACAATATATTTTTTGTGGGCAAGTGACCATGACCTGAGGGCAAGTAGAACCTGACTTGCACTTGCCTGATGGCCAAGTGCCTCGGAGACCTTAGTGTCAACCCCTGCTTGTAGATCTGATATTTTTCAAGCAGTTTCAAGCAGTTACCTACCTAATCTGATGAGCTGTGACACGGCCCTGCGGGTGGCCTTGGGTCCTCCACGGAGGGATCGGTCTGGAGACAGCTCGAACACCAGGACCTCTGTGAGCTGCCGTACCCTCTGGTCCACCTTGGAGCGCAGCTCCCGTACCCTGGGGGTCCCCGGGGCGGAGGGCTGGTCCCTCAGGTACTCGTTGAGCTTGTCCAGCAGGTCCACGGCGCCCTCAAAGTCCCGCTGGGCGATGCAGACGTCCAGGTCCTCGGGCAGCTCCTGGATCCAGTCCAGACTCAGGTTCACCCCAGCGCCGTCCTCACAGTCCAGAGGAGAGTCCTCGTCATCGTCCTCATCGAAGGGGTTGGTGGACACCGGCTCACTGCTGCTGGTGGTGGTCCTCACCGGAGAGCTGGGGACCTCCTCCTCCTTCTTGTGGCGGTCCTTGGTCACCTGACAGTCAACGCACAGTTTTCAAATCAAATCACGTTTTTTTTTTTCATAAAGGACGTTGAACAGTGTTGGGCAGTAACTAATTTTAGATGACATATTACTGTAATATTATTACTTTTCTTTTTTAAAATGAGCTTGTTGTTGCTTGCAAAAATGGAACAGATTTACAAGCTATCAACAGGTACTGTAACAACAGAGATGTGCACTAGATTGTAGATCCAGTCCACACGCTGCATCCTGCGCACAGTTATGTACACTACAAATCACTTGCTGCTTTATTTTGTATTTTATTTTTAAATACAAGACAACAGATTATGTTGTACGTCTCTATTTTTTCAAAGGCGGGAGTTGAGAACTTGGGAAAGTAATAACGTAATATGTAATTAAATATTACTCTTCGATTCCAGTAATAAGTAAAGTAATGATATTACTTTGTCTAAGGGGTAACAAGTAAAGTAAAGAAGCTACTATCCTAAGTAATATTGACCAACACTGCATGTGAACACACCAGACAGTTTATAAGTTACTTCTTTCAGTATTTAGATATTTGATGTTAATTTTAGTGTATCTGTATCTTCCTATGCAAACCCATTATAACTTAAAACGACCATTTTAACCATGAGAGATTATTCGAAAACAACCCATCTTTTTTTTGGTGACTGATATTGTCCTCCTAATACGTGAGAAGGATGTGGAATTTCATTTACAGTTTTCAATTATTTTTTAAAATATTGTTTTGGAAAATGTAGCAGCCTCAGTCCATATTGGGGTCTGCCTGCTCAAATGAATAAAGCAATATTCTAAAAATAAATGAAAACTGTAAATGAAATTCCACAGTCCTCTCACGTATTAGTCACCAGAGGAAATGTGTTGTTTTCAAATAATCTGTCATGGTTAAAATAGAGTTTTAAGTTATAATGGGTTCACATGAGACTGAATACACCATAAAACGACCAAAAGGTTTTTTTGAAAGTGGAATATCCCTTAAAGAACATCGTCCACTGTACCAAAGTGTCTGTACACAACATTTCATAGAATATGAAATCAGACTACAGTCATACAACATCAATGACAAACAACAACAAAAATATAAGTAGTCAAATGCTTGGTAGGCCCCGCAGCTTTCTGCGGTTTTCGGTTTTCGTTTTTTTTCATGGAAATCAAAAGCATCTGCGAAAAACAACACAGCCCCTGGAACAGTAGAAAAATGTCCTACCACCAGAAAAAACAAGAAAGACAAAAAGATCACAGAGCAGGGGTTGACACTAACACTTGCCCGCTTGCCCGGGGCAAGTAAAAAAAATGGTGGGGCAAGTGAAGACTGCTACCTGGTTGCCCGATCGGGCAAGTGTGCAACTTAGTGCACTATAACACAACACAAGATAAATTTGTCTTGAAGGCAGTCATTGCACTCTGCCTCTGTGTCTTTCCCTGCTTTCTAGATATCCACAATTCCAGGCTGGATTTGGGAAACAAAACAGGCAAATTAACACATCAACATGACTATTAATCTTCTACAGTGTAGACCTGGGCTAATTAAGATGATGAATTTTAACTCTTGAGAGTGTAAAAATGAAACCAAATGGACCCGCAAGGGTCCATTTGGTTTCATTTTTACGTTCTCAAGAGTTACATCTGGTTAACCAGCTTAACTGGGGACCACCTGGAACCTGGGGGGCAAGTGACCATGACCTGAGGGCAAGTAGAACCTGACTTGCACTTGCCCGATGGGCAAGTGCCTCGGAGACCTTAGTGTCAACCCCTGCAGAGTGTTTTTTTTTGTTGTTTGCATTGGAGGATATGGCCGTATAATGACCAGGGATGAGGTCTATTTTTCATTTCCGTAGGACCCTTGGTGTACTGAATGCATTTTGGTGTTCTAACTATTATGCTTTACCTATTGAAAAACAGCAGATCTACAAGTTCATAGCGCGCCACTCGGTGGCTTGTACGTCTGGTATTTTTGAAAAATCATGAAAATGTGGCAGAAATCTTCGAATATATTATTTCAGAATCAAACATTTTAGCTCAAATCTTTGCTTCTGGGTTGATCCCTGGGTTGAAGTTTTTTTTTTTTTTTATTTTTTTTTTAGATGGGGGTCCACAGCCAAGTATAATTAATGCTGGTGGTCCTATGAAATATGTTGAGCATCACTGACACAGGAGCATGGATTTTTCAGGAACAAAACAAGAATCTAGCATCAGAAACCAGAATTTAACATCAGAAATACAGTAAGTGCCACAAACTAGAATCTGGCGCCATCTAGTGTCAAAAACAAGAATCTACTGAGGACAAAGTGGGTTAAACTCCATTCTGAATCCCACAGCAGGTAAACCAAACCAACCTTGTTCTTCTTGGTCTCGTCCAGGATCTCCAGCCACTCCTTCTTCACCTTGCTGTTCTCAGCCTGGAAGATGCGGCTGTCAGGGAACATGAGGATCTTGAACATGTCCTTCATGGGCGGGTTGTCCTTCACGTTGACCACGGCGAAGCTCTCCAGCTCGTACAGAGCGTTGTACTTGTACTTGACCGTTCCACGGCGGTTGGGCAGCCAGGTGGCGATCAACAGGCAGTCGTTCATCAGGAAGGCGTGGACCTGTGGATGGGGTGAAGGATTACTGGAGCTTTCAGGCACAACTCAATACAAAAGGTCTTGACATTTTGTCCTGACTAGATTTTAGTTTCTGGCACTAGATTCTACAGTAGTTTCTGATGCTAGATTCTAGTTTCTGATGCTAGATCCTAGTTTCTGATGCTAGATTTCTGACACTAGATCCTAGTTTCTGATGCTAGATTTCTGACACTAGATCCTAATTTCTGATGCTAGATATCTGACACTAGATTCTAGTTTCTGATGCTAGATTCTACTTTCTGACAGTAGATTCTAGTTTCTGACACTAGATCCTAGTTTCTGACGCTACATTCTAGTTTCTGACGCTAGATTCTAGTTTCTGACACTTGAGTCTACTTTCTGACACTAGATTGTCGTTTCTAGACTGTATTTCCCTATATTCTACTTTCTGGCAATAGATTGTAGTTTCTGAGACTAGACTGTATTTCCCCAACACTAGATCCTAGTTTCTGATGCTAGATTGTAGTTACTGACGCTAGATTCTACTTTCTGACACTAGATTATAACTATTCTGAAAAAAATCTATGTTCCTGTGTCAGTGTTGCTCATGCCAAGGACCACCAAAATGATCTATATTTGGCTGCGGACCCCCATCTGAAAGCATGTTGTTCTAGGGATCCCCTAGAACAGGGGTCAGCAACCCGCGGCTCTAGAACACAGCCCTAGTGGCTCCCTGGCTGTAGCATTATTACATACACACACTGGGGTGATCCACACCAAAATAATATAAACATTTCAGTCACTCAAAACGCGTTGCGCTGTCTGACAGTTGCCAGTTAAAGTAGCACTTGGCCATGTCAAAAAAGCCCAGCAGTTATCAGAGGTGGAGCTTTCAATCTGAACCACCCATTTTCAAAGGTTTACTCAGTTTACTATGCCATTAATATACCTTAGAGATGTTGTGTGGACTAGAAATGGAGTTCTGTAAAATCCTTTATTTTTTTTTAGAAACTCCATTCCTGAAGAAAGGTTGTGTTTCACCATGTTAATGATTTTTCTTTGAGTACCTTTTTTTCTGAGAGTGTGCAAATAGAACCAAATGGACCCGCCAGGGTCCATTTGGTTCACATTTGCACACTCTCAGAAAAAAAAAATAATAAAATGCGGCTCCAGACAGATTTTGAATTTAATTTTGTGTCGAAAATGAGTCTTTCAACATCTTGGGTTGCCGACCCCTGCCCTAGAAGCAGAGATCAGAATTAAAAATGTTTGCTTCTGAACTAATATATTCAAAGACATGTGCTACATTGTCAAGATTTTTCAAAAACATCAGACTGAGCACTGCACTGTGGTGCACTATGAGCTTGTAGGTCTGATATTTTTCAAGCAGTTATATTTCCAACCTTCTGTATGAGTGCCATGTTGTCCACGTCGAACTCAGCCAGGTCTCCGTTGTAGACCAGGTGTCTCCCCGGTGTGTCCATGATGTTCTTCCCTCCCTCCACCTTCTCCAACAGCGAGGTGAGCGTCCGCTGCTTCACCTAGGGATGGGCAAATGGAAAGATTTTCTTAACTGATTGTCGCCAGACCTCTGCCGGTTAATAACCGTTAACTGATAAGGAAAAATGCGCTATTTTAATCCATAAAACCCTTAGTGTACTGAACGCTAACCCTACTAACCCTAACCCTAACCTTTGGTGTTCTAAGCATTATGTTTTAACTATTGAAAAATAGCAGAGATACAAGCTCATAGCGCGCCACTCGGTGGCGCGCTATGAGCTTGTATCTCTGCTATTTTTGAAAAATCGTGAAAACGCGGTGCAAATCTTTGAATATTATGTTATTCAGAAACTAGAAATCTAGACAGGACTCACTGGGTTAAAAAAGGACAATTATACACGGCTACCACCGACTTTTTTCCGAGTCCCTTTTCCACCTCAAGCACTAAGCAATAATAACGGCTGCATTAGTTCTATGGACATGGCTGGCTGCAGCGCACACACTCTGCTCCCCTTGCTAGTAGGGTAATAACGTGGATGAAATGGGAACAGTCCAGCATGCCCCGACAGCCACGTGCACTTTTATTTTTATTTTATCAGTTAATCATTCGCCGTTGTCGATAACCAAAATTCTTAACGACTAACAGTTAACTCTTGGACATCCCTACAGGGCTTGACACTAACACTTGCCCGCTTGCCAGGGGCAAGTAAAAAAAAATGGTGGGGCAAGTGAAGACTGCTACCTGGTTGCCCGATCGGGCAAGACCTCTGTGTCTTTCCCTGCTTTCTAGCTATCCACAATTCCAGGCTGGATTTGGGAAACAAAACAGGCAAATTAACATACACATCAAAATGACCATTAATCTTCTAAAAGACCTGGGCTAATTAAGATGATGAATTTTAACTCTTGAGAGTGTAAAAATGAAACCAAATGGACCTGCAAGGGTCCATTTGGTTTCATTTTTACGTTTTCAAGAGTTACATCTGGTTAACCAACTTAACTGGGGACCACCTGGAACCCTCTCAGGGACCACTGGTGGTCCCCGGACCGCCTGTTGAAAACCCCTGGTTTAAAGCAGCCAAGTAGGAAGTAAACTTAAATGCAAAATTTACAATATATTTTTTGGGGGGCAAGTGACCATGACCTGAGGACAAGTAGAACCTGACTTGCACTTGCCCCTCTGAGACCTTAGTGTCAACCCCTGGGTCCCTATCTTCACCTCCTCTGTCTCCTTGGGGAAGGCGGCCAGCAGCAGATCCTTGCTGGCCTCGTCCTTATCGCTGGACAGCAGCGCCTGCGTGATGCTCTCCATGATGCTCTTCTGCTCCGTCAGGATGTGGCTCAGCTGGTACATCTCACTCTCCAGGTACGAGATCTCCTTGGCCGTCTCGATGAACTGCCTGTGGATTTAGACCAGGGGGGAGCAGTTATTTTTCCCCAAGGGGCCAAATGAAATGAGATACATAAGGAAATGAGATACAGAAAATATTGTGGGGGGTCAAGACTAAAGGCTGAACTAAAGGCTGCGCAGTATTAATTTAATTTTCAAGATTAAAGTAAGAGTAAGACCAACCATTCTGACACTAGGGTTAGGGTCTATAGCTCCGTTCTATGAACAAATTTTAGACTTCCTGTTTGCGAGTGAGCAAATATAAGAGTTCCGGTCGATTTCAAAGTAAAATGCGTGCCCGGTACGTCACTTAATGTGGTCCCGGACACTAAGGTTCCTATCTACTCCTATGGTTCCTATGCCTACCCCCACAACATTGTTACCGATCTAAGATGCAATTATTCCCCTTAATCAGAGTAAAAGGCGCGATGTATGTGTTATAAACGACACTTAAAAAGAGAGGCGCCTAGTTTTACTAGAAAACTCATCTGGTCAAAAATGTTTTCCCGATTTAAAAGGGCAATTGATATTAATTTAATAATAGTCTCTAGTAGTGTTAATTCCTCTCCTGTGCTCCCCTCTTAAACCAAAGAGGGCGCTGTTTCTCGTTGCTAAACTATATGTTATTTATAGACAATTATTATAGTGATTTTTGTATAGATATTAGATAGTGGTGTTGGTATTCAATAAAATCTTATGTCACAACAACATTCTTTGTATGTGGCTAAATAACATGCAAATACAAACTATACAACACAATGGCATAGAAATTCATAGAATTGATTTGAATAATAAGGGTGGGGATGTGGTAATGTTTTTGCCATGCCATTGACACATGTGTGAAACATTAATGGCTGTACTAAATGTGTTAGGGAGTGCTTAAAATGTAAAAATGCCCAGCATTTATCTGTTTGAGTGTGAATAAGGAGGAAATAGCCATTAGGTCATAAAACAATCTTTATTTTTCCCTATCATGTTAACAGATAACAGCTTGGAGAATTAGAGTACAATTCAAGTACAACTACATCAAATCTGAAAAAGCTGATTGGATACACTAGTTAAGCATACACATGTTATGCCAACTTGTTCATTTCATTAGAGGGTGGAAAAAAATCCCTTCTATGTATATGTAGCTCAAAAAGCACGCCATTTTCGGATTTTTGTCCGAATAAACTAAGGGCTGGAGAAAAATCCCTTCTATGTATCATCTAGTGTGACACATCCAGGCATTCAGGAAGGCCTCCTCTAAACACCATACCCTCAGCTAAGCTGCACACGTTTAAAATAAAAAATGGCGTGGCATATAGTGACCCCCGAGGTCGAAAATCAGGCCATTTTCGGAGATTTGTCCGAATAAACTAAGGGCTGGAGAAAAATCCCTTCTATGTATCATCTAGTGTGACACATCCAGGCATTCAGGAAGGCCTCCTCTACAACACCATACCCTCAGCTAAGCTGCACACGTTTAACATAAAAAATGGCGTGGCATATAGTGACCCCCGAGGTCGAAAATCAGGCCATTTTCGGAGATTTGTCCGAATAAACTAAGGGCTGGAGAAAAATCCCTTCTATGTATCATCTAGTGTGACACATCCAGGCATTCAGGAAGGCCTCCTCTACAACACCATACCCTCAGCTAAGCTGCACACGTTTAACATAAAAAATGGCGTGGCATATAGTGACCCCCGAGGTCGAAAATCAGGCCATTTTCGGAGATTTGTCCGAATAAACTAAGGGCTGGAGAAAAATCCCTTCTATGTATCATCTAGTGTGACACATCCAGGCATTCAGGAAGGCCTCCTCTACAACACCATACCCTCAGCTAAGCTGCACACGTTTAACATAAAAAATGGCGTGGCATATAGTGACCCCCGAGGTCGAAAATCAGGCCATTTTCGGAGATTTGTCCGAATAAACTAAGGGCTGGAGAAAAATCCCTTCTATGTATCATCTAGTGTGACACATCCAGGCATTCAGGAAGGCCTCCTCTACAACACCATACCCTCAGCTAAGCTGCACACGTTTAACATAAAAAATGGCGTGGCATATAGTGACCCCCGAGGTCGAAAATCAGGCCATTTTCGGAGATTTGTCCGAATAAACTAAGGGCTGGAGAAAAATCCCTTCTATGTATCATCTAGTGTGACACATCCAGGCATTCAGGAAGGCCTCCTCTACAACACCATACCCTCAGCTAAGCTGCACACGTTTAACATAAAAAATGGCGTGGCATATAGTGACCCCCGAGGTCGAAAATCAGGCCATTTTCGGAGATTTGTCCGAATAAACTAAGGGCTGGAGAAAAATCCCTTCTATGTATCATCTAGTGTGACACATCCAGGCATTCAGGAAGGCCTCCTCTACAACACCATACCCTCAGCTAAGCTGCACACGTTTAACATAAAAATGGCGTGGCATATAGTGACCCCCGAGGTCGAAAATCAGGCCATTTTCGGAGATTTGTCCGAATAAACTAAGGGCTGGAGAAAAATCCCTTCTATGTATCATCTAGTGTGACACATCCAGGCATTCAGGAAGGCCTCCTCTACAACACCATACCTCAGCTAAGCTGCACACGTTTAACATAAAAAATGGCGTGGCATATAGTGACCCCCGAGGTCGAAAATCAGGCCATTTTCGGAGATTTGTCCGAATAAACTAAGGGCTGGAGAAGAATCCCTTCTATGTATCATCTAGTGTGACACATCCAGGCATTCAGGAAGGCCTCCTCTACAACACCATACCCTCAGCTAAGCTGCACACGTTTAACATAAAAAATGGCGTGGCATATAGTGACCCCCGAGGTCGAAAATCAGGCCATTTTCGGAGATTTGTCCGAATAAACTAAGGGCTGGAGAAAAATCCCTTCTATGTATCATCTAGTGTGACACATCCAGGCATTCAGGAAGGCCTCCTCTACAACACCATACCCTCAGCTAAGCTGCACACGTTTAACATAAAAAATGGCGTGGCATATAGTGACCCCCGAGGTCGAAAATCAGGCCATTTTCGGAGATTTGTCCGAATAAACTAAGGGCTGGAGAAAAATCCCTTCTATGTATCATCTAGTGTGACACATCCAGGCATTCAGGAAGGCCTCCTCTACAACACCATACCCTCAGCTAAGCTGCACACGTGTAAAATAAAAAATGGCGTGGCATATAGTGCGCTCCGAGGTCGAAAATCAGGCCTGATTTTTGACCTCGAAGCGCACTATATGCCACGCCATTTTTTATCAACTGCACTTGTAGTATTATTATGTATTATGTGTGAAGCTATACCATTACCACTGCTAACATTCCTAAAACAGACAACTGCTTTCCAAAAATGTCACACACGGCTTACAGGAGCAGCAGCGCAGTCCCCAGAAATGTTTAGACAGGCACTGGAGAAATTCACTCAAGCCAACACATCAATGTCATTATCATCTAGCCAATTTTCTCGGACAGATGTACACAATACTTTAAAAAGCTTTGTGGAAGGCACACTACCGGCTCCCTTCCTTGGAAATGACCTGTTTTGCCTTAAAAGTATTAGTTTGCATACTTGTACTCAATGTGGCGACAAGGTCATACCATCTACAAAGAACAAGTCACAATTCATAGTGCAGCCACTTAACGTGTCACAAAAAGGCATCTTGGACACAGTTGCACAGTTTGAAACATGTCAGCAAGAAAAGAGCTTTACAACTGAATTAATTCACACATAGTTTATTCTGACAAATCTCAGAAAATGGCCTGATTTTCGACCTCGGGGGTCACTATATGCCACGCCATTTTTTATGTTAAACGTGTGCAGCTTAGCTGAGGGTATGGTGTTGTAGAGGAGGCCTTCCTGAATGCCTGGATGTGTCACACTAGATGATACATAGAAGGGATTTTTCTCCAGCCCTTAGTTTATTCGGACAAATCTCCGAAAATGGCCTGATTTTCGACCTCGGGGGTCACTATATGCCACGCCATTTTTTATTTTAAACGTGTGCAGCTTAGCTGAGGATATGGTGTTGTAGAGGAGGCCTTCCTGAATGCCTGGATGTGTCACACTAGATGATACATAGAAGGGATTTTTCTCCAGCCCTTAGTTTATTCGGACAAATCTCCGAAAATGGCCTGATTTTCGACCTCGGGGGTCACTATATGCCACGCCATTTTTTATGTTAAACGTGTGCAGCTTAGCTGAGGGTATGGTGTTGTAGAGGAGGCCTTCCTGAATGCCTGGATGTGTCACACTAGATGATACATAGAAGGGATTTTTCTCCAGCCCTTAGTTTATTCGGACAAATCTCCGAAAATGGCCTGATTTTCGACCTCGGGGGTCACTATATGCCACGCCATTTTTTATGTTAAACGTGTGCAGCTTAGCTGAGGGTATGGTGTTGTAGAGGAGGCCTTCCTGAATGCCTGGATGTGTCACACTAGATGATACATAGAAGGGATTTTTCTCCAGCCCTTAGTTTATTCGGACAAATCTCCGAAAATGGCCTGATTTTCGACCTCGGGGGTCACTATATGCCACGCCATTTTTTATGTTAAACGTGTGCAGCTTAGCTGAGGGTATGGTGTTGTAGAGGAGGCCTTCCTGAATGCCTGGATGTGTCACACTAGATGATACATAGAAGGGATTTTTCTCCAGCCCTTAGTTTATTCGGACAAATCTCCGGAAATGGCCTGATTTTCGACCTCGGGGTCACTATATGCCACGCCATTTTTTATGTTAAACGTGTGCAGCTTAGCTGAGGGTATGGTGTTGTAGAGGAGGCCTTCCTGAATGCCTGGATGTGTCACACTAGATGATACATAGAAGGGATTTTTCTCCAGCCCTTAGTTTATTCGGACAAATCTCCGAAAATGGCCTGATTTTCGACCTCGGGGGTCACTATATGCCACGCCATTTTTCATGTTAAACGTGTGCAGCTTAGCTGAGGGTATGGTGTTGTAGAGGAGGCCTTCCTGAATGCCTGGATGTGTCACACTAGATGATACATAGAAGGGATTTTTCTCCAGCCCTTAGTTTATTCGGACAAATCTCCGAAAATGGCCTGATTTTCGACCTCGGGGGTCACTATATGCCACGCCATTTTTTATGTTAAACGTGTGCAGCTTAGCTGAGGGTATGGTGTTGTAGAGGAGGCCTTCCTGAATGCCTGGATGTGTCACACTAGATGATACATAGAAGGGATTTTTCTCCAGCCCTTAGTTTATTCGGACAAATCTCCGAAAATGGCCTGATTTTCGACCTCGGGGGTCACTATATGCCACGCCATTTTTTATGTTAAACGTGTGCAGCTTAGCTGAGGGTATGGTGTTGTAGAGGAGGCCTTCCTGAATGCCTGGATGTGTCACACTAGATGATACATAGAAGGGATTTTTCTCCAGCCCTTAGTTTATTCGGACAAATCTCCGAAAATGGCCTGATTTTCGACCTCGGGGGTCACTATATGCCACGCCATTTTTTATGTTAAACGTGTGCAGCTTAGCTGAGGGTATGGTGTTGTAGAGGAGGCCTTCCTGAATGCCTGGATGTGTCACACTAGATGATACATAGAAGGGATTTTTCTCCAGCCCTTAGTTTATTCGGACAAATCTCCGAAAATGGCCTGATTTTCGACCTCGGGGGTCACTATATGCCACGCCATTTTTCATGTTAAACGTGTGCAGCTTAGCTGAGGGTATGGTGTTGTAGAGGAGGCCTTCCTGAATGCCTGGATGTGTCACACTAGATGATACATAGAAGGGATTTTTCTCCAGCCCTTAGTTTATTCGGACAAATCTCCGAAAATGGCCTGATTTTCGACCTCGGGGTCACTATATGCCACGCCATTTTTTATGTTAAACGTGTGCAGCTTAGCTGAGGGTATGGTGTTGTAGAGGAGGCCTTCCTGAATGCCTGGATGTGTCACACTAGATGATACATAGAAGGGATTTTTCTCCAGCCCTTAGTTTATTCGGACAAATCTCCGAAAATGGCCTGATTTTCGACCTCGGGGGTCACTATATGCCACGCCATTTTTTATGTTAAACGTGTGCAGCTTAGCTGAGGGTATGGTGTTGTAGAGGAGGCCTTCCTGAATGCCTGGATGTGTCACACTAGATGATACATAGAAGGGATTTTTTCCAGAGGGTAAAATGTCAGTTTTTAAATACTAAAAAGGGTAAAATGTCCAATAATAGCATTTATTCATTGAGATTTAACATTCTTACGTTATTTATGTATTTATATAATGTTTTATGTTATTATGAACATAATGTGTATGTTATAGCATTATTTAAATGCTCAAATAGATCGTTTTTCAATAAAATAAAAACTAAAATGGGTACTCTTATTTTGAAGAGATTTGCGCCACGGCCTTATATTTGCTCACGTTAAATTTGTTCATGGAACGCTGGTAGGGTCTATTTATTCAGTATTTGAGCCACAGAGGACCAACGTTTGATGACATTTTAGCCCCACAGACCCGAAAACTAAAGATTTCTTTTGTTTTTGTCCACAATACCAGGCTGGATTTCACAAACAAAACAGGCAAACATAGATTAAAAAAAATGACCATTATTTTACATTCTTTGATTGTGTAGACTTTGGGCTAATTCAGATGATGAATATTTAAACTGTAAACATGAAACCAAATGGACCCGCAAGGGTCCATTTGAGGTGCTGTGCTGTGCTGTACTGGGTGGTACCGGTGGTACCTGTAGTTCTTGTAGACGTTCTTCTTGAGGTTCTGCGCCGTCTCGTCGGCCAGGGTCTGGATCTTCTGCCGGTGCTCCTGCAGGTCTCTGTCCCCGTCAGACTGCTGGCTCAGCTGCTGCACGTACCGCTGAGGGTCGAAGGTAGCAGACTCCAGCTGCTTACGGAGCCGGTTCACCCCCGTGTCCGCCATGTCTGTCTGTCTGTCTGTCTGTCTGTCTGCCTCCCAAAGCCTAGAAACAACAATATTATTAATGTTAGTGTTATTAAACTGATACCAAATAGAAGAAAGGAAAGGAAGGAGCTCTCAGCTGCAGCTACAGCACTGACCCAAACAGGAAGAAGCTGCTGGATGGACCCAGGGTTGCCAACTTCCAAAATCCAAAATGCACTAGAATGCGCTAGATGCTCGCCTGGAAGGGAATACAGATCAAAATGACCAGTTGTGTAGGATTGGGCTAACACACATCATGAATATTTTAACTCTTGAGAGCGTAAAAATGAAACCAAATGGACCCGTAAGGGTCCATTTGGTTTCATTTTTACGCTCTCAAAGAGTTACATCTGGTTAACAAAACTATCCATCATTTAGCCTGGGGACCACTGGTTGAAAACCACTGTCAGAGGAGGAAAAATGGTGAAAAATGAGGGTCAATCAACTTCCCCCTAAACTCGCCAGCCAAAAAGCACTAGATTTTCCGCCAGGAGTTTTTCACTAATTTTGGCGCTAGGGGGGGGGGTCTGGAAAAGAGCTAGATATAGTGACAATTAATGCGCCAAGCTGGCAACACTTGCTGGATGGACCCTGCTGGTTCCGACAGAGACATCTAGTGTCAGCGACATTGAGGGGTCAGAAACTGAGCATTCCGAGCAGCTGTTCATCCATGCAGCTTGAACAGGGACAAACAAACTAACTGGACATGGAATTACATAGGCTACATTGTTTTTAGGCACAACACGCAGTGAGTGCACAACTGTGGTAAAGTATTGTGACGGCAACGACTAAAGTCTCTGTAATGTTTGTGATGTACTTGTTGTTGTACAGAACAGTCTAAAATAAACGTGTCCCTATTTGTTGTCCCCATTATCTAGCCTGCAGAGAGGCTATATTGAACTCAATGATTGAAACGCCGCCATTGAAGCGGTCCCATGGAAGTGAACGGAGTTGTCAGAATGTGGTTCTGGTTGACGCCCTGAAACGTCACGAGGATCAGGAGGAAGAATAATATTTGGTGGCCAACAAGTCTTCAGCCCAGCGTGATTTAAACCGAATTATTTGTAGTAATACAAAAATACAGTATATAATGATATATAATATCATAGCTTTTCTATAGCACTCGGTGCGCATATTGTAAATATAATATCGGTGGCTAAATAAAATTATAGCGATTATTTTGTTGTTGTGGCCGCAAAAGAATAATAAATATAAGTAAACAAAAAAACGCAGGGTTACATTTCACTTTCAATAAAAAAACTACATATCCCAGAATTCTTCTCGTTAAAAAAAGAAAAACAAGTGGATGTTGCCATTTTTGCTTATTATAAGCGACTATGGTCTTTATCGACCTTCATGGACCTGGTTGCTTGATTGTCTCGGACGATCTGGCAACGCTGACCGGTACAACATACAAACCAAAAAAACAACAATAACTGGCGCCTGGATGTATTTTAGCGTTTTTATGGTCACTGCTCGTGGTGTAGGAGGGAGAAAAATGCTAAGATAACGTCAGGAAAACGAGCTGTCACTGCATAATGTAATGTTAATTATTATTCAGGACATGTTGGTACATTAGTGTGGTGTTTTATGCTAGCCAGTTAGCCAGGCAGACAGACAGACAGACAGACAGACAGACAGACAGACAGACAGACAGACAGACAGACAGACAGACAGACAGACAGACAGACAGGCAGGCAGGCAGACAGGCAGGCAGACAGGCAGGCAGGCAGGCAGGCAGGCAGGCAGACAGACAGACAGACAGACAGACAGACAGGCAGGCAGACAGACAGACAGTCACAGACAGCACAACAGACTCTGCCACGTCTGTTATTGTTGTCTTCCATCATGATGGATGCAGATTTCATCCTGGCTCTGCAGCTACAGGAACAGTTCGACAATGAACATGAGTCTGACCTGCGGTGGTCCACGGACCACCAGCCCACTGTGAGTACTGATATGGGCATGGGGGGGGCAATGCCCCCCTAAATGCCCAGTCTGCCCCACCAAACACGATGGCATGCAAAACAACCCAAGATATTTCAAATTAAAGTGCTTATATTTAAAACGATGTGGAAACACTACTACTGCTACTTACTAACTACAGCTGTGTCACCACTAAACCAACAGCATTTCATCATTGAAAACAGAAAACTCTCTGAGTCAGACCTTTAGCTTTATGCATGCTGCGTGTCTGTTGCAACTTCAACAACAACTGATGTTATTATTGATGCTAATAATATTATTGATGCTTTACTTGCCTAATAAAAGTCCTGGAACCGAAAATGGTATGGGTGCGGCTTCATCGCCCGTGACGCTTCGCGCCACGGGCGATGAAGCCGCCCCCATACCATTTTCTCTTGCCCCTCCAACATGTTCTCTTGTCCCCCCCCCAAAATGGGACATGTTACATCCGCCCCTGCAACTCAATCAAATGAGCTTTATTGGCATGAGATGCTAAAGCAAGTGTCACCAATTCAATGTAATATTATTATAATATAATTGACTATGTCATTAATATACCTTGGCTTAGATGTTGAGTGGACATCTAAGCCAGTGGTCCCTGAGAGGCTTCCAGGTGGTCCCCAGCTAAATGGTGGACAGTTGGTAACCAAATGGACCCTTACAGATTCGTAACTCTTGAGAGCGTAAAATGAAACCAAATGGACCCTCCCCGGTCCACACTCCCCGGTTTCATTTTGCGCTCTCGAGAGTTGAATTACATTTTATCTGAATTACTTCAGTTTCAAGAACCCAGAAGAAGCATTGTTATTTTGACCAGTGTTTTTCCAGTTTATGTCTCCTAAATTGAGGACAAAAACTTGATTTTGGGGTCAGAGAGACTAAACTCAACAATATCAAATGGTGGTCCTCCTCCGTGGCTAAAATGCAGAATAAATAGTGGGCCCTGCTGTGAAAACCACTGGGTTATGGTTCCAAAATCACGTTGTAATGCCTGTGTTTTATTTCTCTTTAGTATACCAACAGTAAAGCCACCAGCGTGGAGCCATGGAGAGGAGGAGGTGTTGGCGGGGGTCCCAGCAAACCAGTGGTCCCTCCCAGCGGCCCAGAGAGACCCCTGTCCATCGTGGATGAGTCGTGGGAGCTGCTGGACCCCAGCCCTGACGTCAGAGCCATGTTCCTCACCTTCAATGAGCGATTCTTCTGGGGGAAACTCAGCGGAGTGGAGGTCAAATGGAGCGCCAGAATGACTCTGTGAGTAACTCAGGGCAGGGGTTTTCAACCTTTTTCATACCAGGGCCCACCATTTATTCAGCATTTGAGCCACGGAGGACCACCATTTGATAACATTTTAGCCCCACAGTCCCCCAAAACTAAAGATTTCTTTTGCTTTTGTCCACAATTCCTGGGGAAACAAAACAGTCAAACATACAGACCAAAATGACCATTAATCTTCTAATCTACATTCTCTAGTTGTGTAGACTTCACATGATCATCTGGTTAACCAACTTGGCTGGGGACCACCTGGAACCCTCTCAGGGACCACTGGATAATTTAAACCGGACGATCCTGGTTTAAATTAAATATCAATTCAATTCAAAGGAGCTGTATTGTCATGAAAACGTCTACACAAGGTGTTTACATTGCGAAAGCAAGTGTCATAAAAAACAATACAATAAAAACAGTTGAAAATGGGGACAAATTGGAGGTACAGAGTTTTGTAAACAAAGTTATATTACATTGCATCGTCAGTTGCATCGGTCAGTTTCTTGACCCATAGCAGCTCACAGCGTTTCTGTGGTACATTTGTATGAAACAAAAACTTTGCAGAAAGACAATAGTTTCAAGCTTTGGGGAATTATTAAATGCAGTCAGATCATGGGACCTTTCTGATTGGATGTATGGGCTGTCAATCATATAGGACTGTGTGTGCAACGTACAGTGGTATAACTACTAGTGCTTCCTCCTTAGCTTTTTTATCAGAGCTCCCCGGTGCTACTTTTCTGGGTTGGGGTAAGTTTGGTAAACACACAGATGCACACCGGGAGCACATCCACCTATTAGTTTGTATTGGCAGTGCGGTCAGCGTGAGTATATGGAACACACCCAGTGTTCAGAGTGCCACGCAAAGTATGAGCGTCATGCGACGCTTGGCTAGTTCTTATGAAGTGTGTGTGTGTGTGTGTGTGTGTGTGTGTGTGTGTGTGCGTGTGTGCGTGTGTGCGTGCGTGCGTGCGTGCGTGCGTGTTCCCTCCTCTAGGTGTGCAGGTGTGTGTTCTTATGAAGGTCATGGAGGTCTGTGTTCCATCAGACTGAGTGCTCCTCTACTGAAGCTGCGGCCCAGACGGGACCTGGTGGAGGTACGTTTAGAAAGGACCTGGGCCTGGGCCTGGGCCTGGGCCTGGGCCTGGACCTGGGCCTGGGCCTGGGCCTGGGCCTGGGCCTGGGCCTGGGCCTGGGCCTGGGCCTGGGCCTGGGCCTGGGCCTGGGCCTGGGCCTGGGCCTGGGCCTGGGCTGGCCTAGTGGACCAGGCATCGGTATGGGGGAGGCAGTGCCCCCCTAAATGCCCAGTCTGCCCCACCAAATGTCAAAACAACCCAAGATATTTCAAATTAAAGTTCTTCTATTTAAAATGATGTGAAACACTACTACTGCTACTAACTAACTACAGCTGTGTCACCACTAAACCAACAGCATTTCATCATTGAAAACAGAAAACTCTCTGAGTCAGACCTTTAGCTTTATGCATGCTGCGTGTCTGTTGCAACTTCAACAACAACTGATGTTATTATTGATGCTTTACTTGCCTAATAGTCCTGTAACTGAAAATGGTATGGGTGCAGCTTCATGAAGCCGCACCCATACCATTTTCTCCTGCCCCAGGGTTTGGCACGATAGAAACTTTAACAAAAAATCTCATGTCAATCAGTTGAATTGACAGGTCTGTCTCATAAGGTTAATGTTATGTTATTTATTAGGATACTAATCATACTTTTACACTTCCTCCAGACCCTCCTCCATGAGATGATCCACGCTCTGCTGTTTGTCACCAATAACGACAGAGACAGAGACGGACATGGACCGGAGTTCTGTAAACACATGAACAGAATCAACAACGAGACAGGAACCAAGATCTCTGTAAGTACTAGTACAAACACACGGCGTTCCCACCCAGCATTTAGTCTCAGAAACTCTAGAATCTAGTGTCAGAAACTAGGATTCAATTTAGTGTCAGAAACTCTAGAATCTAGTGTCAGAAACTAGGATTCAATTTAGTGTCAGGAACTAGAATTCAATATAGTGTCAGAAACTCGGATTGAATCTAGTGTCAGAAACTAGGATTCAATTTAGTGTCAGAAACTCTAGAATCTAGTGTCAGAAACTAGAATTCAATTTAGTGTCAGAAACTAGAATTCAATATAGTGTCAGAAACTAGGATTCAATTTAGTGTCAGAAACTCGGATAGAATCTAGTGTCAGAAACTAGGATTCAATTTAGTGTCAGAAACTAGGATTCAATTTAGTGTCAGAAACTCTAGAATCTAGTGTCAGGAACTAGAATTCAATTTAGTGTCAGAAACTAGAATCTAGTGTCAGAAACTAGAATTCAATTTAGTGTCAGAAACTCTAGAATCTAGTGTCAGAAACTAGAATTCAATTTAGTGTCAGAAACTAGAATTCAATTTAGTGCCAGGAACTAGAATTCAATTTAGTGTCAGAAACTCTAGAATCTAATGTCAGAAACTAGGATTCAATTTAGTGTCAGAAACTAGAATTCAATTTAGTGTCAGAAACTCTAGAATCTAGTGTCAGAAACTAGAATTCAATTTAGTGTCAGAAACTAGAATCTAGTGTCAGAAACTAGAATTCAATTTAGTGTCAGAAACTCTAGAATCTAGTGTCAGAAACTAGAATTCAATTTAGTGTCAGAAACTAGAATCCAATCTAGTGTCAGAAACTAGAATTCAATTTAGTGTCAGAAACTCTAGAATCTAGTGTCAGAAACTAGGATTCAATTTAGTGTCAGAAACTAGGATTCAATTTAGTGTCAGAAACTCTAGAATCTAGTGTCATAAACTAGAATTCAATTTAGTGTCAGAAACTCTAGAATCTAGTGTCATAAACTAGAATTCAATTTAGTGTCAGAAACTCTAGAATCTAGTGTCAGAAACTCTAGAATCTAGTGTCAGAAACTAGAATTCAATTTAGTGTCAGAAACTAGAATTCAATTTAGTGTCAGAAACTAGGATTCAATTTAGTGTCAGAAACTAGTATTCAATTTAGTGTCAGAAACTAGAATCTAGTGTCAGAAACTAGAATTCAATTTAGTGTCAGAAACTAGAATTCAGTCTCAGAAACTCTAGAATCTAGTGTCAGAAACTAGAATTCAATTTAGTGTCAGAAACTCTAGAATCTAGTGTCAGAAACTAGAATTCAATTTAGTGTCAGAAACTAGAATCTAGTGTCAGAAACTCTAGAATCTAGTGTCAGAAACTAGTATTCAATTTAGTTTCAGAAACTCTAGAATCTAGTGTCAGAAACTAGAATTCAATTTAGTGACAGAAACTCTCGACGAGTGTCAGAAATGACAAACTGATGTCAGGACAAAATGTGTTCAGAAAGTGTTCTCTAGTCTAGGTAATCCTCTTCTCTGGGTAACCCTCCTCAGATCTACCACTCCTTCAACGACGAGGTGGATGTGTACCGGACCCACTGGTGGCGCTGTGACGGTCCCTGCCAGAACCGCAAGCCCTTCCTGGGCTTCGTGAAGAGGGCCATGAACCGCGCCCCGTCCCGCCTGGACCCCTGGTGGGACGACCACCGCCGTAGCTGTGGAGGGACCTTCATCAAGGTGAAGGAACCAGAGGGATACCAGAAGAAAGGAACCAGCAAGGACCAGAGGAAGACGCCCCACCTGGGGGAAGCTCCAGGGACCACCAAGAGCTCCACACCGGAGACACAGCAGCATGCTACAGAAGACGGAAACATCTCCAAACCCACCACAGGTGAGTTAGCATTTAGTTAAACCATTCTGCTCACGGCTCATAGCACGCCACAGAGTGGTGCGCTATGAGCCGTGAACAGTGAACTCCTGCTGTTTTGGGGGAAGTTGTGAGATTGCAGCACAAATCTTGTATTTTCACAGCAAACATTTTGTAGAATTTCTACAGATCAGTCGATTGTAGGGTGTAAGAGTACAATACAGTGTTTATTCTTCAGGGTGGTTGTGTTCCATTTGATATCCTTCTTTTATCGCAGCACATCATGAATCTTGCTGCATGCTGTGTTTGGACATTGTTGTACTTCACCCAGCAGATATGGGAGTTTTTAGTTGTTTGTCATGTTCTCCAAGTCTCTGTGGATATACTTCACATTAGCCCTGTCTGTTCTGACCACATTCTAAAGCACATATGTTAAACTCAAGGCCCGGGGGCCAAATCAGGCCCGTGAATGAATTATCTTTGGCCCGCGGGATGATGATTGCACACACCATGATAAGAAATGAATGCAACTACTTGTTTTACTTCCTCAACTCTGTCTCATTTACTTTCTCAATCACTTGGTGAGGATCATAGAAGAAAATATTTTTCATTGAAATTTAAAACAGTTTTTAATGCAGGCAGTTCCATATTTACCCACTCTGTATTTGGGTTTTACACCCCTGCTCTAAAGCATACAGTGTGATTGGTTTGATTTTTGAATACATCATTTGGAGAACAGGAAGGCCTATAGGTTGGTCTATTATCATGCATTATGAAAGCAATTCAAACTACTACTACTATACAAGCCTGTAGTGTGCCGCGGAGCGTTTATGTATCAGTGAAAAGAGACAGCATGTACATTAGATAAGCCACCATTTTACCCCCCAGGTGAGGTCACCCATGTTTCTATATTTTTAGCTGGATATTTGGAATAAACTTCACTCCAGTTGATATTTAAGGTCCTGCTAATGGTGAGCGGGAAAAAAAAACCTAGTGTTCCTGTTCCGGGTATGTTGGCCAGAATACGCAGTAATGCAACCATTTATTGTAAAACAGAGATGACCCAGTGACCAGCAGTGTTCCTGAAACCTCCTCACATACTGTACGCAGCAGGAATATAGGACATTATTCAGTCATAGTAAGAACTAGTTCATCAGTTAAAAAGTGCATTTATTTATCTTTTTCTCCCTGTCAGGTTCTGGCTCTCAGGACATCCGCAACTTCATTCCTTTCAGTGGGAAAGGAGTTCTCCTGGGAGGGACCTCCAGACCCTCGTTGGGGGACCACCAGCCACCCAGAAGACCCCTCCAAAGCCCTGCCTTCTCTCCCCCCAAGAAGCCCCTCTTCTCTCCCTCCAAGAAGCCCCTCTTCTCTCCCCCCAAGAAGCCCCTCTTCTCTCCCCCCAAGAAGCCCCTCTTCTCTCCCTCCAAAAAGCCCCTCTTCTCTCCCTCCAAAAAGCCCCTCTTCTCCCCGTCGTCCCGGACCAACGCCCCCCCCTCCTCCTCCTCCTCGTCCCTCCAGGGCGGACTCAGCAGCCCGCTGAAGGGGGGCCTCGCTGCTGGGAACAGGACGGGGGGCGGCGGTGCCCCAGGCAGGGTGCCTAAGAAGCGCTCGGTGGGCAACACCAGGTATTTCACCAACGTCAACGGATCGCCCGTTAAGCTGGACAAACCTCTGCCCCGCGGGACGGCCGGCGGAGGGGGAGGGAGAGGAGAGCCGGGCGACGCCAGGAGAACGTCGTCCATTAGAGGTATGGCGATTCACTTACCTAACGATACGATACAATTAAGGCTGTTGAAAATAGTTAATTAATGGAATTAAATTAATTCTGTTGATTAATCTGATTAAAATTTTTAAGGCGATTAACTCATGTGCACACTGACTCAACTCACTGAGCATTTTCTCATTGAAAGAAATGGGTAGAGCACAGTTTTACGGAGACGTATAATCTGTGTGTCTTCCTGTAACCAGAGCATAGCTGGAGGATCTACAAGCATTGAGGGCTTGTAGATCACCTATTTTGATACATATTTTAAAGATAAATGGTTATTTTTGTTCACAGATTCTGTTTCTTTTTCTAAAAAACATGCATATTGTGGACATAGTTCAAATGGTTAATAATCATGATTAAATTCATTTTGAACCTGTGATTAATTTTGATTAAAATGTTTAATCATTCAACAGCCCTAGATACAATACAATATTGATATTTAGGGTTCTGAATCGATTTATATTGCGATTCTTAGTTATGCTGTGATTCGATTCGATATATATCGATCTTTCCCCCACAAATGACTGTGATTTCATTATACTAGAACATTTTAAAGGGAATTCCATCAATTTCAAGATTTTTTTCTGAGGGCGTACAAATGGTCCATTTGGTTCCATTTGTACGCCCTCAGCAAAAAATCATTAACAAACACAACACAAACACAACTTGATGATGTTGTCAATCAACTAGAACATGTTTAAAGCCATTTTAAACAATATGGATAACAAAAAGGTTCAATCACACACATCAATGCAGCCTGATAACATCAGTCAGTCTTTCTGACATGAACAAACTAATGAATAGGTCCTACATAAATATCAAAAAATCGATTTTGGACCTGGCGATTCAATATTGATATCATTAAGCATTGTATCATTGTGTTTTTTTTTTTTTTCGTCCATGGCAGACATGTTCAACAGCAGGAGGAGTGTTCCTTCGGCCACCGTGTCCAGACCACCGGATGAGGACACAGGAGCATCTGACACCTCCAGGAACAACACCTCCTCCTCCTGCTCCTCCGGGTCCCAAAGCAGCCTGTCCACTGCTACACCCAGGCCTGGATCTATCAACGTCAAGACGGAACACTCCAACCAGCCAACATCATCCTATCACAGCTCTGCTACGCAAACTAAGCCTGGTTTTATCAAAGTCAAGATGGAAGATTTACAAACTAGGCCTGGTTTTATCAAAGTCAAGACAGAAGATTCACAAACTAGGTCTGGTTTTACCGCAGTGAAAAAAGATGTCAGTCACACGTCCATGTTTCCAACGACATCCACTCACAGCTCTGCTACACAAACCGAGTCTGGTTTTACCGCCGTCAAAAAGGAAGACTCCAAACGGCCGTCTATGTTTCCAACAGCCTCCAATCACAGCTCTAACTCTGCTATGCAAACTAAGCTTGGTTTTACCTCCGTCAAAAAAGAAGAGGATTCCCATCGGCACCCATCTGCGTCTCCAACGGCCTCCAAACCCAATAACCGCTCTGAACGTTCTGAACGTTCTGGAGGAGGAGGAGGAGCAGGAGGAGCAGGAGGAGGAGGAGGAGCAGGAGGAGGAGGAGGAGGAGGAGGAGGAGCAGGAGCAGGAGGAGGAGGAGGAGGAGGAGGAGGAGCGTCTAGCGGCAGGAAGAGACCGCTGGACGACTCTGCAGACCTCATCAACTTCCTCCGTGAGGCGCTGTCGTCTCCTACGTCTCCCGAAGTGAAACGGTCGAGGGTCAGCAGCCCCTCCCTCTCCGATTATACATCTTCTGCGGTGCGAGCCGAAACACCGTCGTCCTCTTCCTCCTCGCGTCAGGACACAACCTCTTCTACCTCCACCAACTCCTTCTCTTCCGGAGCTGCGTCCTCTGTCACTGCGTCCTCTCTCGCTGCATCCTCCTCTGCTGCCTCCCAGATGATGGTCAGCTGTCCCGTGTGCCAAGCCAAAGTCCAGGAATTCAAGATAAACGAACATCTGGACTCCTGTCTCTCCTGAGTTCCTTTGGAGAGCCTGGAGTGACTCAACCTCGGATCGCAGTCCCACTCCTCTCGTCACGTAGCCCCTGTTCCAGAAATGGATCCCCCATTCATTTTCCTCATAGACCTTTAGAAAATGACCAAATAAAGATGATTAGGCCAAACGACAAAGCCAACTCAGGACTCAACAAATCATGACAACAAACAGAATGTTATACAATATCGAATTAGCAAGAAGTAAAAAACAGCAGGATATAACACTTTTTGTTTTGTTTTTCATCTCTCGAAGTTATTTGACTGTCCCAAAACGTTGTGTTTGTTGTCATGATTTGTCGCAACCCGAGTTGGCTTTGTCCGCGACGTAATCGTCTTCATGTTGATCATTTTCGAAAAGTCTATGAGGAAAATGAATTGGAATCCATTTCTGGAGCAAGAGCGACGTCAGGACTGCCCAGCTCTATCCCCTGCCTGCCTGCCAGGGGGGCAGATGGGGGGGCAGGTGGGGGGGCAGGTGGGGGGGGAGGTGGGGGGGCAGGTGGGGGGATTCATCTACAGGGTTTTGCTGCTAATAATAATAACTTGCACTTGAATAGCAAATGTTCTTCTTTCGTTCGTTTAATAAAACATGTTTTATTTTTGAATTTTAGGTTAAATAGAAATGGTTGGAAAACTGCAGTACGAACCTAGATTGTTTTTAAAGCTCAGAACGTCTGAGTACAGTAGGTTCCGTACCAAAACTCACCTCAAAGCTCTACTGATTGTGTTTGTTCAGCACCAGGATCTCTCTATCTCTTTAAATGGGAATTCCACACATTTTCTTTTTTTTTGTTCTGAGAGCGTACGAATGCAACCAAATGAACCCGTTAGGGTTCATTTGGTTGCATTCGTACGCTCTCAGAACAAAAAAAAAGAAGTGTCTAAAGAAATCCATTAACATGGTGAAAATACATCTTGATGATGTCATTAAGATGTTTCACCATGTTAGTGGTTTTCTTCAGACCTCCATTTCTTGGAAACCTTTTCATCATGTCCACCCAACACCTTGAAGGTACATCAATGACATAGTAAAATGTTGAAAATGGGTGGAGTTCCCCTTTAACACACAGAAAGCGTCCCTGACTCCACTGACACTGCTAGATCTCATCATGATCATCAGGCTCCGTTTCTGACGCGCTGCACCGTCATATAAGCATTATCATTGAATAGAGCTGCGCAGTGACGTCACCGCCCCTGTTCCGGAAGTCTTTTCCCCATTCATTTTTCTCATAGACTTTTCGAAAATAATTTATATCAAGACGATTACGCCGCGGCCAAAGCCAACTCAGGTCGTGACAAATCATGACAACAAACACAATATCGTCATATAATATATAATTGGGAAGAAGTATAAAACGTCATGATACAAGACCTTTTGTTTCGTTTTTCATCTTAGAAATTATTTTATTGTCCCAAAAGTTTGTGTGTGTCATCATGATTCGTCACGACTCGAGTTGGCTTTGTCCGCGGTGTAATCGTCTTGATATAAATTATTTTCGAAAAGTCTATGAAAAAAATGAATTGGGAAAAGACTTCCGGAACAGGGGCTGTGACGTCACTGCGCAGCTCTATATTGGATCATATATATAATATTGGTATACTTGATCTTGATTTTATTTTAAGTTTACCAAAGAGCTGTAAAGATTGGGAGACCCCAGTTAACTCAACCAGCTCTGTGGTTACTAGTGATTGATGTTTTAAAAAAAACAATATGAATCCCCACAACGCCCCTTTAACTATTGTATAACCAGTGTATGGTGGGTTGTGGAGAAAGATTTACTATATTTACAGTAGGGATGTCCCGATTAGATGCACTCCGATCCTAATACCACAATTCCTGGGGAACTGCAGACTCTTCAATCAAATGTGGGTTCAATTTTATTGAACTGCCATAGTGTCAACCACTTACCAATGTGTTGGATCTGTGGCATGTTTGACAAGACCGATATGATCCATTTTTTACAAATTTAATTTACAAATAAGGGCTGATACTGATACATTTCCAATACCTTACAGTATTTGCGGATACGAATATAAACTCATAGACAAAAAAAAAATACCGATACCAATACAGCATGGGGACGTTACTAGTTTAGTACAGATTGTTAAACCAGCAGCTGTTGTGTTCTGGTATGGTTCCATGTAGGCATGTCACGGTGTAAGAATCTCAATACCGTTTTTATAGTTTGCTTTTATACCGGTATTATCAGTTTTATAGTTTGGCGACTAGATGTCCTCTAAGTCCTGGCACATGCAGGCCAAATCCTCAATCAACATTAGTAGTAATATATATGATGACATTTTAGCCCCACAGACCAAAAACTAAAGATTTCTTTTGCTTTTGTCCACAATTCCAGGCTGGATTTGGGAAACAAAACAGTCAAACATACAGATCAAAATGACTATTACCGGTAATCTTCTACATTCTCTAGTCTTCATGATGAATACTTTAACTCTTGAGAGTGTAAACATGAAACCAAATGGACCCGCAAGGGTCCATTTGGTTTCATTTTTACGCTCTCAAAGAGTTACATCTAGTTAGAACATGCAATATTGTTTTTTTGTTTGTTTGTTTGTTTGTTTTTTCGGTACATTCGGTGAGCAAGCAAAGTACCGGTTTTGTGGCCCCATACCGGTAATACCGGATACTGTGACATCCCTAGTTCCATGTCTACATTCTAAAGGTTGAATATGAGATGTGGAACATTCTGGATTGTGTTTCTGTGATTTGGATGCGTCATGGCAGCTATCTGACACCACCGGCTGGTCTTATAGATCTGTTGTGTTTGGAGACAGTGAGTGACCTTCTCTGCTGACCTGCTGTCTGAGATTGGATTTCACACACTTTACTCCCAGCCGTCAGCAAGTCGTTCCCCAGGGGCCGATCTAGGCATGGGCATGGGGGGGCAATTCCCCCCTAAATGCCCAATCTGCCCGAACCAAACACAGTGGCATGCAAAACAACCCAGGATATTTCAAATTAAAGTGCCTATATTTAAAATGATGTGAAACCCTACTACTGCTACTTACTAACTACAGCTGTGTCACCACTAAACCAACAGCATTTCATCATTGAAAACAGAAAACTCTCTGAGTCAGACCTTTAGCTTTATGCATGCTGCGTGTCTGTTGCAACTTCAACAACAGCTGATGTTGTTATTATTGATGCTTAATCAATAATGGCATCAGTTGTTGAAGTCCTGTAACATAAAATGGTATGGGCAGTTGGGCACGGGCGATGAAGTCGCCCCCATACCATTTTCTCTTGCCCCCCCAATTGGGGAATGTTACATCCGCCCCTGGTTCTGATGCAATGGCTGCTGGTGCTTTGGTTTACAATTTTCTTTTTGTTGAAGTTTGAATCCAGTTTGGATTGTTTTTATATAATATCTCCCCAACTGGGGAGAGATTTTGCATTCTGAGTCTTAAATTAGAAAAGTTTTAATAAATATTTGAGCTGTTTTCAGGCTAATTTAATGTCTGTTGAAGAATAAAACTTGTTGGTTTGTGTTCCACCTCTGTCTTTTTCATTTGTCATTTCAACAGTGGCTGAAAAATGTCACCATTCAAACAACAAACATGTTATCCACCTCAATATAATACCCCTTCCATAGTTAAATCAGTGGTTTTCAACCTTTTTCATACCAGGGCCCACTATTTATTCATAATTTGAGCGACAGACCACCATTTGATGACATTTTAGCCCCACACACCCCAAAACTAAAGATTTATTTTACTTTAGTCCACAATTCCAGGCTGGATTTGGGAAACAAAACAGTCCAACATACAGATCAAAATGACCATTAATCTTCTACATTCTGACTTCACTGAAGTAGTTGTTTTGTATGTATTTGAATGCCTCAATGAAATGAACAAGTTGGCCACTATTGTAAACAAGTGTATGCTTAACTAGTGTGTCCAATCAGTTTTTCAGATTTGATGTAGTTGTACTTGAATTGTACTGTAATTCTCCAAGCTGTTATCAGTTTTGTTGCAGTGTGTACTTGACTTGTACTGTAACTCTCATCTCTGTTAATAAAAATTTCATTCATTCATTCATTCATTCATTCATTCATGAGAGAATATTTTAACTCTTGAGAGAATATTTTAACTCTCAAAGAGTTACATCTGGTTAACCAACTGTCCATCCTTTAGCCTGGGGACCACCTGGAACTCTCTCAAGGACCACTGGTGGTCCCCGCGACCACTGGTTGAAAACCCCTGCTTTAAATGGCCCGGAATAGATTCATTTCATTGTGCAGGAGTGCAGTCTATTGATTCACAACCACAATGCTTTAGATCAGGGGTTTTCAACCAGTGGTCGGGGACCACCAGTGGTCCTTGAGAGGGTTCCAGGTGGTCCCCAGCTAAGTTGGTTAACCAGATGTAACTCTTGAGAATGTAAAAATGAAACCAAATGGACCCTTGCGGGTCCATTTGGTTTCATTTTTACACTCTCAAGAGTTAAAATATTCATCATGTGAATTAGCCCAAGTGTACTCAACTAGAAGATGGACAAAAGCAAAGAAATCTTTAGTTTTGGGGTCTGTGGGTTAAAAAAATGTCCTGAGATGGTGGTCCGTGGCTCAAATGCTGAATAAATGGTGGGCCCTGGAGTCAAAAAGGTTGAAAACCTCTGCTTTAGATTATACTAGGTGCATTTAAAATAATGGATATGTCAGGTGTTTGCTGGACTGTGGAGATAATGGTAGCAGGCAGTAGCGTCGATACGTGGGGAAAAGTTAGACAATTTTAGGGGGCCCAAAGCCATGGGGGCCCACTAAAAGCTTGCATTAGTAAGGTTTTATTTGTATTGATTTTTTTTTTAAATGATCTCAAAGTGCACAAGATTGAAGCATTTTAAAGGGGAATTCCACCCATTTTCAACATTCTAATATGTCATTAATATAACTTAGAGGTGCTGGGTGGACATGATGAAAACGTTTCCCCCCATTCTGTGTTTCCTAGAAATGGAGGCTGAAGAAAATCACTAAAATGGTGAAACATCATGAGGACATCATCAAGATGTATTTTCACCATGTTGATTGATTTCTTTAGACGCTTCTTTTTTTCTGAGAGCGTACAAATGGAACCAAATGAACCCGTTAGGGTTCATTTGGTTCCATTTGTACGCTCTCAGAAAAAATCCTTTTTAATGCCGCCGGGAAAGGGGGGGCCCATGTGGAAAAGCTTTGCAGGGGCCCAGAATTGCTAGCTAGCTACGCCCTGGTAGCAGGGCTGGTGTTGGTGGTGGTGGTGGTGTGGTGCGCCTTTGTTTCCCTCTTACTCCACAACGCTGTGTTTTTGTTTTTTCCTCAGTGGTTTCCTTTGGAGAACAGAACTGTAATGATCTTTCAGGAGGAGGAGGAGGTGGTGACCTCTAAGGCTGTGGTTTTCAACCAGTGGTCCTTGAGAAGGTTCCAGGTGGTCCCCAGCTAAATGACGGAGAGTAGTTAACCAGATGGACCCTTATATAGAAAAGTAAAGATGTTTACACCGCGGACATGACAACCGAAGCAATGTTTTGGACAGAACAAATAATTAAAAGAAAAGTGTTATTTTTTTCCATCTTATAATTTGTTAGGCTCAAAATATTGTGTTTGTGTATCATGATGAGCATACCAAGCAGTTAATGCTCAGTTCAGGGGTAGAGTCACCTGATGGTAACCGCAAGGATGCCGGTTCGAACCTGGGCTTGCCTAGAGTTAGTGTCGAAGTGTCCTTGAGCAAGACACTGAACCCCTAATTGCTCCTGTTGTGCTGGTTGGTGCCTTGCATGGTTTCTGCATTTGCAAACAGCATATGAATGTGTGTGTGATGTGTGTGTGTGTGTGTGTGTGTGTGTGTGTGTGTGTGTGTGGTGTGTGTGTGTGTGTGTGTGTGTGTGTGTGTGTGTGTGTGTGTGTGTGTGTGTGTGTGTGTGTGTGTGTGTGTGATCTATGTAAACACTTTGCATAAAGGCATTATATGAATGAATGCACCATTTATATGATGATACACTCCCCAGTGAAACAACCCTCTTCTGTCTTGACTTGTTCACTCTTATTTTCAGGGGGAAAAAAATGTCAACAAACAAAGCAGTTATAGCAGTGTGCAAAGTGCACACGATTCCATATTTTAAACATTTACAACAGCTTTGTGACCACAGGGAGAAAAAAATGTTTCCGCAGGGTATACATTTTCGGGAGCACCGCGCTGCGATTGGCTGAAAAATGGCAACTTCCGGTGGAAGTTAATAAAGCGGAAGTTCCGCCTTTTGATAGTCTCAGCAGGGCTTGACACTAACACTTGCCCGCTTGCCCGGGGCAAGTAAAAAAAATGGTCGGGCAAGTGAAGACTCTTACCTGGTTGCCCGATCGGGCAAGTGTGTGACTTAGTTCGCTATAAACACAACACAAGACATATTTGTCTTGAAGGCAGTCATTGCGCCCTGCCTTTGCGTCTTTCCCTGCTTTCTAGCTATCTCTACCTATCTCTCTCCCAGGTCCATTTGGTTCCAAACTATC
The DNA here is from genome assembly GCA_039105355.1 of Benthosema pterotum. Taxonomy (NCBI): domain Eukaryota; kingdom Metazoa; phylum Chordata; class Actinopteri; order Myctophiformes; family Myctophidae; genus Benthosema; species Benthosema pterotum. The sequence goes on from CM076987.1 coordinate 37,378,248, forward strand.
ATTTTGCTGGGGTCAGGGACCACTGGGTCTGTGACCACTATGGGCTAATTAAGATGAGGAATTTTAACTCTTGAGAGTGTAAAAATGAAACCAAATGGACCCTTGCGGGTCCATTTGGTTTCATTTTTACGTTCTCAAGAGTTACATTACATCTGGTTAACCGACTTAGCTGGGGACCACCTGGAACCCTCTCAGGGACCACTGGTGGTCCCCGGACCGCCTGTTGAAAACCCCCGGTTTAAAGCACCCAAGTAGGAAGTAAACTTAAATGCAAAATTTACAATATATTTTTGGGGGGCAACCCAGATAGCAAAATTCATTGATTCAACGTTGAATTTTGGTTAGATAACCAAAATTCAACGTTGAATCAATGCATTTTGCTGGGAAGTGACCATGACCTGAGGGCAAGTAGAACCTGACTTGCACTTGCCCGATGGGCAAGTGCCTCGGAGACCTTAGTGTCAACCCCTGGTCTCTCTGGGGTACCCTATGGGTCCAGGCTTTCATTTTGCAGGGCAGATGTAAGCCTGGAGATTGAGGCTAAGTCAAGGCCAAGAGGAGGAGGAGGAGGGCTGGAGCAGAGGTTAGGGAGTGGATGGATGGAGACTCCATCCATGGAGTGATGGATGGATGGATGGAGGGAGGGAGGGAGGCAGGGGTGGATCTAGGCATTGGCATGGGGGGGCAATGCCCCCCTAAATGCCCAGTCTGCCCCACCAAACACGATGCCCTGCAAAACAACCCAAGATATTTCAAACTAAAGTGCTTATATTTAAAATGATGTGAAACACTACTACTGCTACTAACTAACTACAGCTGTGTCACCACTAAACCAACAGCATTTCATCATTGAAAACAGAAAACTCTCTGAGTCAGACCTTTAGCTTTATGCATGCTGCGTGTCTGTTGCAACTTCAACAACAACTGATGTTATTATTGATGTTAATGGTTTACTTGCCTAATAAAAGTCGTGCAACCGAAAATGGAAGCCGCACCCGTAACATTTTCACCTGCCCCACCCCCCCACCCCCAATTGGGAAATGTTATATCCGCCCCTGGATGGATGGATGGATAGAAGGATGGATGGAGAGGCAGGGCTCTACAAAGGGCCAGCTGCCTCCCTCCCTCCCTCCCACTAGCACCACAACCTGCTGGTAGACTTGACCCCGGCCGGGGGTCAGAGCAAAGAATGTCTGGCTTTTCCCTTAAGAATGTCACAGTACAACACACACACACACACACACACACCACACACACACACACACACACACACACACACACACACACACACACACACACACACACACACACACACACACACACACACACACACACACACACACACATCCATCCATCCGCCCCTCATTATAATGAGACACACCCAGTTGGTCACAGCAAGCTGACAACATACAAACACATCCTTCCTAAGACTGGGGGGGTGTTGTGGTGTAGTTGGCCTGAGGTGACCGTTCCATAGTGGAAAAGAAAGACCCCTGCTGCCATTCTATCCTTGTTAATCTCCCCCAACACACCTATGTATGTATTGTTTACAAACAGTGTGTCACTATCAATGTGTGAGCGATGTTATGGCATGTTAAATCAACAGCAGGGGTGCAAAACCCAAATACAGAGTGGGCCAAAATAGAAAAATTGGTACAAGTCGAGGGTCGGAGATACCGGTCTGTGTTTCAACACCGGTTTATGATGACGTCACTGTCAAACAGCAAAAAAAGTAATTTCCCTTCAAAAATCAATGTCTCTTAATGGCAAGATAATTGTAAAGATGAAACTGCCTGCATTAAAAAGTGTTTTAAGTTTTAATGAAAAATAGCAGGTGTTCACGTCTCATAGCGCGCCACTCTGTGGCGCGCTATTTTTCGGGGATTTTTTCACATGAAGTGCTGCTTTCATGGTTAATGAGAAAGTAAATGAGACTGAGTTGAGGAGGTGAAACAATTAGTTGCATTAATTTCTTGGGCAGTTCTAATACTAATTCAATATCATCCCGGGGCCGAAGATAATTCATTCATTTGGCCCCGGGCCTTGTGGATGTGGTGTCATGGAGAACAGCCTCTTCCTCTGGGTCTCTGACCACTGCAGACACAGAGCAACAGCTGCTACTACTGACCACTGACCACTCCCTTCCCTTCCCTTATGACCTGACCTGTGTGTGACCACATGTTTACAGCCTATAGAACCCTGACACCTCCCTCTCAGATATATAGTCAGTATGAATGGCTAGTTTATGACTAAAATCTGGAGAACCAGCTCAAAGGAGAGGCGTGTAACTCCATACCCAACTAAAACTAATAAGCCTCCGCTTCAGCCCAAACCTTTTTGGTCACTTGTATATAACTCGTTTTCACTTTGTACAAATGTTGTGTGAAACAATGACAAATAAACTAACTAAACTAAACTAAACTAAACTAAACTAAACTAAACTAAACTAACTAAACTAAACTAAACTAAACTAAAACTAAACTAAACTAAACTAAACTAAACTAAACTAAACTAAACTAAACTAAACTAACTCTACTATCTCTCTCTCTGTCTCTCTCTCTCTCTCTCTGTCTCTCTCTCTGTCTCTCTCTCTCTCTCTCTCTCTCTCTTCTCTCTCTCTCTTCTCTCTCTCTCTCTCTGTCTCTCTCTGTCTCTCTCTGTCTCTCTCTGTCTTCTCTGTCTCTCTGTCTCTCTGTCTCTCTGTCTCTCTCTCTCTCTCTCTCTCTCTCTCTCTCTCTCTCTCTCTCTCTCTCTCTCTCTCTCTCTCTCTCTCTCTCTCTCTCTCTCTCTCAGGTTCCATTGTATATCCATCCTGTTCGACAGACAGACAATAATGTCCAGTTCAGTGGAATGTGGTGATTGTAAAGAGCATTAGGTCAGACAGGACAGTGAGGACACTGCATGTGTAACGTTATTATCCCTGATTTCACTTCTGTGTGATTTAGATTTTCTACAGTGGTGAATATTATCATTATTAATTGATCAACCAATCCACATATAATATGCTGGACAGATGTAGGCAGAAGACAGCAAAGCAAAGCATAAGTCTGTATCCTACACATGCTCAAATTATGCTCTCATTTTGTTTGTAGTGAACTATTTACAGCGTAAATGGTGCATTTACTGTATATAGCTCCTTTATGCAAGGAAACATGAACAACTAAAGTATTTACAGCAGGGCTGCCCAAAAGGTAGATGGTGATCTACCAGTAGATCACACAGACCATGCAGGTAGATCACATGACAGTCCCCCCAGCACTTGGACCCTTATACTGTAGATCTGGAGCTCTAGTCTTGAGAGCGTAAAATGAAACCAAATTGACCCTTATGGGGTCCATTTGGTTTCATTTTACCGCTCTCAAGACTAGAATTAAATTACATTAAAACATCTGAATTACGTAATTTTCAAGAGTCCAAACAATTAGAAAATGGTAAATAATTGTTATTTTGACAACATTTTTCAGTTCTCTTTCCTAATTGTGGACAAAAACGTGAAAGTAGTTTTGGGTGCAAGAGACTAAACTCTACTCCCAAACTGTCAACTCAACTCAAATACTGTTTTCAAACGTCAGTAATAGCATATACAGGAAAACCTTCCAATTCTCCCCCTCTATTTCTCATTATAAGTGCATTATTCTTAAACACTATAGCAGTAAGTAACACCATCACCACTATTTCAAAGCTCAAACTTTCTAGTCTAGGGGCCTTGAAATGGATGTCTTTTGATGTGTAGATCTTGTTGAGCCGCTCATTTTGAAAGTAGCTCTCAAGTCAAAAAAGTTTGGGCACCGCTGACATAGATAGTAGAGTCCATTTACACACCAATGGCAGAAGAAACCATGCAAGGTACTGCCCAGCACATCAGGAGCATTAGAGGTTCAGTGTCTTGCTCAAGGGCACAGGATTCATACACTGATAGAGGGACAGTGGGAGCCATGCAAAGGTACCAACCAGCATATCAGACAGCAATGTGTGCTTCAGTGTCTCACCAATATATTATGAAGCTTTATACTTTACAACAGTGGTGCCCACACTTTTTTGACTTGAGAGCTATAATTTCAAAATGACCGGCTCAACAAGATCTACACATAAAAAAATCCATTTCAAGGCTGTAAGGGTCCATTTGGTTTCATTTTAACGATAAGGAACGATAAGGGTCCAAGTGCTGGGGGGACTGTCATGTGATCTACCTGCACGGCCTATGTGATCTACTGATAGATCACCATCTACCCCTAGTTTACACCATCTATCAGTATGCAAAACAAAGCGACTGTATGGCTGTGTGGCTGTAGCTTCATGCCATTAATTAGCTGGCCGCTACATATTGTGGTCTTTAGGGAGGCAGACATCACATCAGATTAACACAAGCCTGTTAAAGCTGTAACTCAGGGGGTGTACAGTATAGTTATCAGTCTAATCCTCAGATACTAGATCTAATATGTGCACTCACACAAGAGCACATCATAATCAGTTCATGGAAATAGCTTATGGACCCCCCCCCCCCCTCACAACAGACTGTACTCCAACACTTTAGTCTAAACGCTGCAGCTGTTTGCAGCCGTTTGACAGCTAATTGAACTAAGTGAGGGATTATATTAATTTCACAACATTAACCTTGGTGTCTGAGATCTGGGCTGTTAGATACCGGTATGCTCAAATTCTGAATAAATAGTGGGACCTGGTATGAAAAAGGTTGAAGACCACTGGTGTATGTGCATGTGTGTGTGTGTGTGTGTGTGTGTGTGTGTGTGTGTGTGTGTGGTGTGTGTGTGTGTGTGTGTGTGTGTGTGTGTGTGTGCGTTGCGTGTGTGTGTGTGTGTGTGTGTGTGTGTGTGTGTGTCCAGCACACCACATGTTCTGTCCAGGGTGTGTGTGTGTGTGTGGGGGGGGGGGGGGGGGGGGGGGGTGCCTTTGTGTCTTTATTGCAGAGCTGTATTGTTGTTTTGTTATGGGGGTGAAGCAGGGGTGGATGTAACATTTCCCAATTGGGGGGGGGGGGGGGCAGGAGAGAAATGGTATAGGTGCGCTTCCTGCCCGTGTCGCTCCCTCGCTAAACCATGGGCGATGAAGCCGCCGCACCCATACAATTTTCAGTTACAGGACTTAGTCAATTAGTCAAGTAAAGCATCAATAATAACAGCAGTTGTTGTTGAAGTTGCAACAGACACGCAGCATGCATCAAGCTAAAGGTATTAGTTTTCTGTTTTTCATTGATGAAATGCTTTGTTTAGTGGTGACACAGCTGTAGTTAGTTAGTAGCAGTAGTAGTGTTTCACATCATTTTAAATATAAGCACTTTAATTTGAAATATCTTGGTTGTTTTGCATACCATCATGTTTGGTGGGCAGACTGGGCATTTAGGGGGGAATTGCCCCCCCCCCCCCCCCCTCCCCATGCCCATGCCTAGATCCGCCCTGGGGTGAAGGCCGTAGGCCCCAGGGGAGGGGTTTGGGGGGGG
>CM076987.1:37384205-37686705 GCA_039105355.1 Benthosema pterotum
CCCTCAATTCGTCCTTGTCCAATAGGCATGTTAGGAAAGCTTGACCTGCATAGCAACAGTTGCTAAACTATTTGGATTGGCATTGGACAGTGACTAAACCCTGCACTAAAAGCTAGGGTTTAGAGAAGGGATAACTGATTGGCTATAGAAGAAATTCCTGTCCGATTACTGGTTAAAAAACACTCATCTCTGAACTCTCATCATCTTCTACTGTGGTACATTGTTAAAGGGGAATTCCACCCAATGTCAACATTTTTTTTCTGAGAGTGTACAAATGTACACTCTGGTTCCATTTGTACACTAAAGGAATCCATTAACATGGTGAAAATACATCTTGATGATGTCATCAAGATGTTTCACCATGTTAGTGGTTTTCTTCAGACCTCCATTTCTTGGGAACACAGTATGGGGGAACTTTTTTATCATGTCCACACAACACCTTGAAGGTACATCAATGACATAGTAAAATGTTGAAAATGGGTGGAGTTCCCCTTTAAGGACGTCTGGTTATAAAACCAGAAGCAGATTTTGTAATATTAAACAGCTGGCAAAGTTGTTTATCTTTTGCCAGTCTTTGCCAGAAACTATAAAATGTCAGTCGCAATGAATAAAAAACTACTCAAATCTGAATGCCAGATGGATTTGCCAAAAAAGGAGAATTTTTGGAGTATCATTTCAGAGAAAGCAGGCAGGAATGAAATCACAGTGATTAGATTGAAATGGGGTGCACTGCGCACACATTCCATCTTGTGCCTGGGAGGAAGAACCTGGGCAGTGGTAGAAGGTGCATGTTTAGATTCCAGCTGGTTGATTTTGATAAAAAAAAAGAGGCTTTGGCTATCAAGGGATAATTATTATAACTCAAGGTGCCACAAGAGTTAAGAGAATGAGGTGGGTTGGTTGGCTGATGCTGGGCAGCTGGGACTGTGCAAGGCTGCAGTTACAGCTATAGCAAAAACTCCTGTGCTGTCAAATAGTACTGATATGGAATGCTACCATCACCTTCAATATTTATATACAGCTATGAGACTGTCTACTAGCTAAACTTAATATTTATTTGAGATACGAGCAAACTCCTGAGAGAGAATATATGGCGAATGAATAACAACTAGCAATGTGCCAGATATCAGCTATCATGGCTAGTTAGCTATCATGGCTAGTTAGCCTGCAACTACAGAAATACTCTGTTACAAGTAGGGGCGTGACGATGCATTTTAACAGCGTTTTGATACATGGTTGATTATACGATATAATGGATGGTATTGGTTCATTCTGGTGATACGATCCAACATGATTCAGTGATTTGAAATTGATACAGTAACGATTTAAAATACATTGGCATTGTCTTAAACTAAGTAATGAAACCAATATTTTCCTCAAAAAAAAAAAAGCTAAATTGGATGTAGTATTAATGCAATCTATTATCTGCACAGAAAACGATCCAATGCCGATTATTTGCATTGCAAAACAATGTGATACGCTAGCGAGTCAATGTTGTTCTCATTTCGATATAGCGTGATTCTTGAAACTAAAAATCCATTTTTCCATGCAGTTACTATTATATCGTTACACCCCTGATTACAAGGGGAAAGTTTTGTTAACTACTTACAAACGACATTTGTTAAAATACATCCAGGCTTTGGCGCACATCTCACAGAACATCTGTGAATTTGTGCCTTAGTTGTTTCACTTTCATGCTGCTTGGATTAAAAGCTTTGAGGCTCTTCACATAAAAAAAAAAAAAAAAAAAAAAAAAAAAAAACAAAATATGCGCTCTAGAGTACCTGTGCTCAAACTGTTTGTTGCATTATTAATCTGTTATAAAGTAAAACAAACACGTCTGATCAAGTACTTCATAGAATGCATGGAGCGAGGAACACGATGAAAGCGACTGGAACACCCAAACCTTCATGTTCTGAGAAAGACCCCAGCATGGAAATGGGGTGCGTGAGCAGGCAGTGTTGTTTTTTTGAGAATATTTTGATTTAGTCTTAGTCTTTTCAATAAGGCATATTTTGTCTTTTAGTCCCATTTAGTCTACTTGAATCCTTGTGCACTAGTACTTTAATAAGATTTATACTTATATTGATGCACTTTAGATCTTGCTTTTAGTAACCTGTCTTAGATGCTTTTTATCTTTCTTTTTTTTTCTTTCTTGTACTTTTCAATTGTGGTTGTCTTCATGTTTCTGTCTTGTCTTAACTTGTTTCTTGTTTAATGTTGGGGACTACGGAATGACTACGGAATAGCAACCTTGCTAAATCCCGTATATTTACGTACATTTTCATTGTTTTTGAAATGTACATCAATATATTCTGTCCCGTCCAAATAAACAAATAAAGTAAAGTAAAGTAAGTGTTAATGGCCACAGGCAATGCATTATGCAGTGCACATGTTTTTTTTTTGTTTTTTTGGAAAAAAAAAAAAAAAAAAAAAAAAAAAAAAAAACGTATGTACGGTATGTGCCATTTTTTGTCCCAATGCCCAGTTGGGCTGTATCATGTGAGCCCACCACTCTTTAACTTGATATTAAAGGTAGGGGAAGCGATTTCACTTTTGTCAGATATCACCCAAAAATATTTTTTTTGTTAAAATGGTCTATTATAAGGTGTGGAAACCATATATGGAGTTTCCCCCTCCTCCCACGTTAGCTAATAAAAGTTCCCCAGGTGGTGGGTGAATTCTCCTCCAATCAGGATCGAGCAGCAGGTTCACATAGTGTGGATACTGTTGGGGCCCCTAGTGCACCAGGTGTTACTACATGATTAATTTCAATCACTTACCCTACCTTTAACTTGTCATTTTGTTCAGAAAATATATGTTGGCTGCCTTGGCCTCTATTCCTGTTCCACAAACACACACAATCCTTACTACTTCCCACCGTTACCCTGTATCTGTGTTCTCATCATACTCGCAGCAGCGCTGCTATGACAACAGGCTTTTCCCTCAGAATCAATAAAGGTCTACCCATCTACACACACTGTCGCTGTCTCCATACACCAGCCAGGTAAACCAGCACTCTCTCTGTGTCTCTGTGAGAGTTGTGTTCCATTAGTGCTGACAATGGCAGCAGCACCACTGCACCAGGCTGACACTGCCTCCTATTGTAGCTCTGTCCATCAAACCAGGTGGACACGAGTGTGACAAGACACTGAATCAGTGTTGCCAACTGCCAAAATCCAAAATGCACTATAGTGACACTTCCAAAAAAAAGCATTAGAATGGGCCAGAGCGGTGGTTTTCAACCATTTTCATACAAGGGCCCACTATTTGATGTTGACTTTAGTTTCTCGAACTAATATACTGTAAGATAACTGGCAAAATGTTGGTAAAAATAACATGTCTTCTTCTTCTACTTCTATGTATATTCTTGAAAACTAGGTAATTAAGATGATTAAATGTAATTTAACTCTCGAGAGCGTGACATGAAATCAAACGGACCCTTACGGGTCCGTTTGATTTCATTTTACGGTCTCAAGAGTTACAGATCTATAAGGGTCCATTTGGTTACCAATGGTGCTTTCTAGGAAGGAAGGAGGACTCTATCATAGGAAGGAAAATGGTGAAATGGTCTCTGGCGCCTGTCAACCAATTTCGCCCCAACTCACCAGCAAAAAAGCACTCGTTTTTTTCTGTGACAAATGCGCCAAATTGGCAACACTGAGCTGACTATAGACATAAAAACTCGCTCAATGAACAAGAGAGAGAAAGAGGGCCACTAGAGAGAGATGACGGTCCCATAAAGTAGTAATAGAAGTGCAGATTTGGATAAAGAAGTACAAGGGCATCGGCTTTTTGAATGGCATCGATGAACGTGCGAATGTGCCGTGTGTGTGTGAGTGAGAGAGAGAACGTGTACGCAACCCTTAGATTCTCAGAGGACTCCTGGGTGAGGTAGTGTGTGAGTGAGTGTGTGTGAAAGAGAGAGTCATTTATCATCAAGGTGTCACAACAGTGAGGAGTCAATTTCCCTTGCTCCGCTAAACAACCCCCTCATAATTCCTACCATGCTTCAGCTCCGTCATTCTCTCCGTTCTCAAAGCCCTGTCCACACCTCGGCTGAATTTTATTTTATCAGCACTCTATTAAAGGAGAATCCCACACCAAAACACATTGGGCATCAATCTACCTTGATTACTGTGACATGATACATAATGTACTTGATTTTTGTCACAGATGTTCCAATTTCTACATTTCACGTTTTTGTGTGGAATTCTCCTTTTAGGAGAGCACCACCTCCTCTACAGCAGCTAGTGAAAATCAGCTAAAAATGTTATTCCTACCACCATAACCCTCAAATTAAAGGAGAATTCCACACCAAAACACTTTGGTTCATTGCATTTCAGTGGTTTTCAAATAACAAATAAATCCAAGGACCCTCCCGAAAGTCTTCATAGTGTAAAAATGGAACAAAATGGACACATACAGTATGAGTCCCTGGACTTTACTTCGAAATCCACTGTCCTAACCTTGTTTATAATTACATAGAGGTCGGTACTCGACTATTTCCACTACCGTTACACCTCCAGTGTCCTTGAGCAAGACCTTTGGTGATTGGTTGGTCAAACGCGTCTCTCAGTATACTTACGTATGCACGTATTGCATTCTAAGTACAGCAGTGTCCTTTCTATGTGTGCACGTACGCACTCAATGTCTCACATCTGCTAGGTTTTTTTGTCTTTAATCTCGTCTAATTAGGCTTTGGTTCCTGTCCTCTGGAGATCAGTGCGTTCCACCAAGGACAATCACTGGGCTCATCTCCACTAGCCCAGGGGGGTTTTCAACCAGTGGTCCTAGGGCAGTGGTTTTCAACCTTTTTCATCCCAGGGCCCACCATTTATTCAGGATTTGAGCCACGGACCACCATGTTATGACATTTTAGCCTCACAGACCCCATAACTAAAGATTTATTTTGCTTCTCTCCATGACCATTGATCTTCTAATTGTGTAGATTTGGCCTAATTCACATGATGAATATTTTTAACTCTTGAGAGTGTAGATATGAAACCAAATGGACCCGCAAGGGTCCATTTGGTTTCATTTTTACGATCTCAAGAGTTACATCTGGTTAAACAACTTACCTGGGGACCACCTGGAACCCTCTCAAGGACCTCTAGACCAGGGGTTTTCAACCGGTGGTCGGGGACCACCAGTGGTCTTTGAGAGGGTTCTAGGTGGTCGCCCACTAGCGTAAAAAGAGAGCGTAAAAGAGAAATACATTCTCAAGAGTTAAAAGATTCATCATCTTAACACAACTAGAAGATTAATGGTCATTTTTGGTCTGTACGTTTTCCTGTTTTTTTTTTTTTTTTTTTCCCCCACAAATCCAGACAAAAGCAAAAAAATCTTTAGTTTTGGGGTCTGTGGGGCTAAAATGTCCTCAAATGGTGGTTGATGGCTCAAATGCTGAATAAACGGTGGTCCCTGGTATCAAAAAGGTTGAAAACCCCTGCACTAGCCACACACTCTTCACTTACTCTCGGCACATGCACGCACGCACGCACGCACGCACGCACGCACGCACGCACGCATACACACACACACACACACACACACACACACACACACACACACACACACACACACACACACACACAACACACACACACACACACACACACACACACACACACACACACACACACACGCACGAAGAACCGCAGCAGATTTACAGCAGGGGTTGGTTGGTTAATCAGACGTAACTCTTTGAGAGCGTGAGAGTTAAAATATACATCATCAGAATTAGCCCCATGTCTACACAACCAGAGAATGTACAAGGTCTAATGGTCATTTTGATCTGTATGTATGTTTGCCCATTTTATTTTCTCCGAAATCCAGCCTGGAAGTGTGGAACGTTACTTCTGGGGGTCTGTGCGACTAAAATGTCATCAAATTGTGGTTCGTGGCTCAAATTCTGAATAAATAGTGGCCCCTGGTATGAAAAAAGGTTGAAAACCACTGATTTACGGCAATGGAAGACACACATACATAAGCCGAGTATGAGAGAGAGCTAGAGAGACAGAGACAGAGAGAGAGACAGAGATGAGTGACAAGCTGTGGTGGCCACAGAGGACCCACATGGGGGGAGAAGGAACAGAATGTGGCGTCTGGCCTTAACTGGTTTGCCGTCTGCTAGACGTTGGACCCCTCAAGACCCCCTGCCCTGTTTCCACTCAGCGACAACAAGGGCGTCTGGAAACAGATGCTTCTCTCTGATCTCTCTCTCTCTCTCCCTCTCTCTAACAGAGCGAACAGCACCATCGGAGAGCTGCGGTCTCAAAGGAAACGGAAATACACGATCTCACAAGATTGTTCTGAGAATTGTCAGTGTTTTGTTGCTTTTTTCTCCTCACTGCTGTATTGAGAGTCACTTAATATTTTGTTCTTGAAAAAAAAAATGAAAAAAAAAAAAACAGCTGCCAGCAGCAATTAGCTCACTTTGATGACATTTTAGCCCCAAAGACGTAAAACTAAAGAATTATTTTGGTTTCGTTCACAATTCCAGGCTGGATTTTGCAAAAAAAAGGTTTGCAATAAAAGTGTAGACTTCTCAATTAAATATTAATTCAAATTAATAGTTTGAGAGTGTGGAAATGAAACCAAAATGGACCCGCAAGGGTCCATTTGGTTTCATTTTTACATTCTCAAGAGTTACGTCTGGTCATTTAGCCTGGGGACCACCTGGAACGCTCAAGGACCACTGGTGGTCCCCGGACCACTGGTTGAAAACCACTTACCGTACTTTCCGCCTTATAAGCCGCGACTTTTATCCGTGCTTTGGACCCTGCGGCTTATTCAGCGGTGCGGCCAATGTATGGATGTTTACGGCTAACAAACACTATAGGCGTTTTAAGTCTAAATGCGCGGTATGCACCCCAACTTTAAGCCGGCCCGAGCAGGAAATGTAGGGGGACAGGGCACAGGCAGTTCGCTAAGACAGACACTACTAAATGCATCATGGAAAGCAAACGAAGAAGTGCATATAACGCAGCTAAAGTCAGTCGAGCTGGTTGAAAAATAAGGAAATCGATCTGCTGTACGTAGCCTTGGGATCAATGAATCAATGGTTAGACGGCGGACCAACGCGAGGAACGCCAGTGCGGCGGAGACACCAGCTCCTCGGAACGCCAGTGCGGCGGAGACACCAGCTCCTCGGAACGCCAGCGCGCGGAGCCGCGGACCACCAGCGCGAGCAACATGCTGAAAGCAACTTTTTCTCAAGTCTGCCAGTGGATCCTGACTGCGTGGAAAAGTGTCAAAACATCCACGAACGGGTTTAGAAAGGCTGGCAGCAGCAGCAGCGCGAGCAGGAGGAGGGGTCCGTGGAGGCGGCAATAAAGACGCCTCGTCAAGCGTCTTAAACATTGAGAGGATTTCTGGTGGTCCCCAGCTAAATGGTGGACAGTTGGTTAACCAGATGTACGCTAGGCTACCTTTTTTCATGAACCAAATGGACCCGCAAGCGCTCATTTGGTTTCATGAAGTGATCGGAGTTTGCGTATCTCCGCCTACACTCTATGGCCACTGGCCAGGCCTGGATGTAATATTTCTCAATCGGGGGTGCAGCCGAAAATGGCAGTTGGTTTAGTGGTGCCATAATTGTAGTTAGTCAATGTTTAACTACCGCTATAAGCATTTGATTTGAAATATCTTTGAAGTTTTCATTGTTTGCATTCCGTCATGTTTGGTGGGGCAGTCAGGGCGTCTAGAGGGCATCCCCCCCCCCCCCCCCCATGTCTATGCCTAGATCCGTCCCTGGTCTATGGCTCTAGCGTTAATTACATACAGCACGTGCAGTTCTGTAGTCGTTTAAATAATAAAAAGGATGCTTCTCAAACAGCATTTCGTTGCCGACAATCTCATCTGTGCAAGAACCTTACATATGGTAATTAAGCATTAAAACACCCGCGGCTAATAGGCCAGTGCGTCTTGTATATGTACACAATTGATTTTTTTCGCTAAATTTGGCCGATGCGGCCTATATTCAGGTGCGCTTTATAACCCGGAAATTACGGTATCTATGGGGGCTTTGAGCCTGGCCAGGCTGAACTTTTGTCAGGCTGGGTTGGGCTCAACATTTCAGGCCCGATTTAAGCTCTGGTTCACAACCCTGGGTTTGTGCCAGGCCTCTGACGCAAAGCACAGCTGACAGCATCCTACTGGGTGTCCTCTGAAGCAAAAGGCTCAAATAATGTTTAGAGTTAAAGCCCTCGTAAAACCGTCCGGGTTTAAAGGACAAAATTCACGCTGAGCATGATTATGATAACTAAAGGAATATCGTTCTCCGTCAAATGGTCCTATAGAACAATAAAATGCTGGCTGATGCCAACATTGCTGTGCATTTGCTGTGCGCGTGCATGTGTAAGTGCACATAGATGTGTCAGGGCTTGACACTAACACTTGCCCGCTTGTCTGGGGCAAGTAAAAAAAAATGGTCGGGCAAGTGAAAACTGCTACCAGGTTGCCCGATGGGGCAAGTATGCAACTTAGTTCGCTATAACACAACACAAGATATATTTGTCTTTGTCATTGCGCTCTGCCTCTGTGTTCTTTCCTGTTTTCTACAGTTGTATCCATCTCAGTCTTCGACTTCGAAAAGAAATGTTTAAAGCACCCAAGTAGAATGTAAACTCAAATGCAAAATTTACAATATATTTTGGGGGCAAGTGACAATGACCTGAAGGAGAGTAGAACCTGACTTGCACTTGCCCGATGGGCAAGTGCCTCGGAGACCTTAGTGTCAACCCCTGTGTGTGTATGTGTAGTCCAAGCTACAGGCAGGACTGTTGTGGCTGGGTGCTACATTCACCCCTTCAGTCACACCGTGACACACTGAGGACACTCAAATCCTGCCGACAACGCCAGATTGTAGAGATACGGTGAAGCAGGGATTGAGCCGGGGACTCCCACTCACATCCAGTCATATCAATGGAGCTGAGCCTGATTGGCCAGGGCTGTTGCTCCTGGCTCATGGCAGGCTATGTGTGTCCAGTCCACCACATTCTTAAAAAAAAAACTGGTTTAGATTACCAGCAAACAAAACAAAAAATCGTGTTGGTGTCACATTGTCTTTGACAGTCAGGTAATTGGAGGTGCACAGCACCCGACAGACCGGTTAGAAACAACGGGAACTTCGCTTGTTCTATCCGTAAGAAGTTTAAAGTCACGCTGAAGCATTGTACCGCAACGATCTCAAGAGAGATTACACAGTGCAGGGCAAAATGTTTTCATGACAGGTACTGCTGTTGTGCCTTGTTGGCTACATTTCTTGTGCCCAATACAAGCGGTTAAAATCTTGTCAGTTTTCAACAAATGTCAGGCATCTGACATTTGTTTTCATGACAAGGACTTCCAGAAATATATGTAATTGCCCGCCGAACCCTGACTAATAATATGCTGTTCCATGGACGTTTTTAACGGCAACCCATTTGTGACAAAACACAGCGTATATATATGTGATCATTAAGAAAGACAAATCAATATAATATCAAAATAGGGTCTGAAAATGGTCACTATTTCTTGACCCATTTGTCCTGACATTGTAGATTCTACAAAACATTCGCTCTGAAAGAACATACTGAAAAATTCGTGCTGCATTCTCACATCCTCCCCAAAAATAGCAGGCGAGCCGCGAACGCCTGCTAATTTGTGGTGTACTTGTGGTGTTTTAACTTTCATTGAAAAATAGCAGGCGTTCACGGCTCATAGCGTGCGTTTAAGTGGACATAAAACCCATTGGGTCAGCTATGTATTTACTCATTCACATTAAAACAAAAACATACAGCATAAATTCTCTGTTAACTGTTCTCTGCAAACCAGCCCACCAGCCAGCTGTCAGTTATTGTACTGTACACCTGACTGCAGTGCATGCCAGAGCGCAACAAGACAGTATTTCTGTGGTTGCTGTCTGCAAGAAGAGACATGCGATATTTCATCATGTTGAGCTTACACATGTTCTGCCATCTGTGGATAGGGTGATTCCACCTATAAAAGGCATGCCAAAGATAGCTAGGGCCAGGTTGAACTTGGTTAACCCAATTTATTTGAACCGGGGTACCTGGGTAATCTTGCTGATGTGACTTCAAAGTATCATCCACGAGCATGCACGTGTGCGTGTGCGTGTGTGTGTGTGTGTGTGTGTGTGTGTGTGTGTGTGTGTGTGTGTGTGTGTGTGTGTGTGTGTGTGTGTGTGTTGTGTGCACACATCGCTGCTGTTGCAGCCGGCAGCAGCTGCTACTGTAGGCTGCTTGTTTGATGTGGAAATGTGCCGTGGAATCGAGGCGCACACACACGTGTACGCGTCCACACACACACAGACACACACGAGCCGTGCGCATACATAAATGTATGACTTTGTGTGTAGCTTGGCTGTACATACACAATCACAAAAACAGGTGCAGGTACAGGTGGGATTGGTTGGCGACTGTGTGTGTGTGTGTATGTGTGTATGTGTGTGTGTGTGTGTGTGTCCATGCAAGTGGTTTCAAACATCTCCAAAAAAAAAAGAAAAAAATGGACAGAAGCCCAGACAATAGATTTTCTGCCAGGCAGTAAGCACGCACGCGCGCGCGCACACACACGCACGCACGCACGCACCCCAACACCTGCTCGCTGTCGCACCAGACATCCATACAGTTTTGTTTGGAAGTAAAAAGTGAGACTCAGTTAGTGTCACTGTCGTCAGTTTCCGCTGCGTTTTGCTGAGGGGCTGTCTCTTAAGAAAACTAAACTAATTGGCGCTCGGTCTCCTCCTCCCAGTGTCACACAAGCTGCTCTACAGTTTACGGTGTGGCCATTTTAGATCTAAAACACACACACAATGTTTGCGTGCAAACTGCAGGGGCAACGCCAAAGTAAACGTTTCCTTCCGCGCATTAAGGCAGTGCTTTCGTTTGACAGGGTCTCAGTTGGGGGTTCTGCACGAGAAGAAGTGTTCCTCGGCAACTTCAATGTCTTTGGCTGGAAATAGCATTGTGACACGCTGTGATTAAAGCGGTAGGAATAACGTTGACAGAGGGGCCCCCCCTGCGTGGACTATACCAGACTATACCGCTCCAACATGTGCCGTTTCTGTGATTATGATTCATATATTTCCCTCTAATTTCATTGAGATTACTTTCTACAGCCAGCCGCTCTCTTCCGTTCCTACTACGTGCCCATACTTAGTAATCAAACGCTTTGCCTCAATTACACGTAAAGGAGAATTTCACACTATTTTTTTTAAGAGGTCAGGTGTTATTTTGTGAAAACACAATCCCAAAATAAGCGTTTAATGGGGCTAAGGGGTGTTGTTCAAGTTCAGCTATATACATCGCTCCAAAATGCAAGTTTTTTGGCACCCCTTCTGAGTGTTGACACTCACACTTTCACTTTCGTTTCAGCAGAGGTTCAGCCATGAACCATGTGCCACACCCTCACCTTTTGAGGTCTCGAGTGCGACGAGAGACTATAGTGTCATCCTTGATGTCGCCGTCGATTGCGAATGCACTGAAGGCAAGCGCGCGCGTGTGTTCCCTCAATCACCCCCACCCTCGCTCCATCCCTCTCTTTCTCTCTCTTTCTCTCTCTCTCTCTCTCCCTCTCCCTCTCCCTCTCTCTCCACCCCCACTATCAGGGGCGGATGTAACATTTCCCAATTGGGGGGCAGGAGAAAATGGCATGGGGGCGGCTTCATCGCCTGTGGCGCAAATCCATACCATTTTTGGTGACATGACTTTCATTAGGCAGTTAATATCTTGGGGTGTTTTGCATGCCATCATGTGTGGGGGGGGCAGACTGGGCATTTAGGGTGGGCATTGCCCCCTCATGCCCATGCCTAGATCCACCCCTGCCCGCTATCAGTTAAGTCCAACAGTATGCTGTGGATATGAGAGGGGTCAACCAACGAGGTGAGAGTTGATCACAAACTAATTACCTGAGCCGCTTGTCGGAGTGTTAGAGAGAGTTTAAAGAGGAATACTGGCAACCCCTGGTGTCATGCACATAATTAAGACCGGAGAAAAGGTCACGCACGCACGCAAATGAACACACGTACACACACACACACACACACACACACACACACACACACACACACACACGTACACACACGTACACACACACACACACACTTACCATACCACACACACTTAACATGTTTTTGGTAGTTGAATCGAACACATTGGTAGTCATAAAAAAAAAAAAAATAAGTAGTCGATAGTGATATATAGTGTTTATCCAATAAAAACGTGTGATATGTTGTTAAGTTAAATGATGCAAAAGATATGTGCGCGCACGCACACACACGGACACGCACACAGTCGCTGGGCAAAGGGCTTTGTACAGATGCACTCACCCAATAACAAAGACAAACAAATAAATGCCCCTTTTCCACCGTTTCCATAATTAAATGTGTGTATTAAAAGCACCATTTGTGAGGTTTGTGCAGTTGTCCAAACCTCCAGTGATGTGAGAGCATCACTGCACCATTAATTCATCGCCGACAGAGGAGGGCAATCGGCATTAACGCTCTAATCTGGCATTAAAAGTATTGCACGGCTGTGTTGTTTTAAGAACAATTTTGCAATTTACTGAACGGTGAGAACACAAATAACACACCACACACTTCCAGCCAGTTGCACCGTCTGAGAGTGACGGAGTAAATGGCAAACTATGGTAGAATAGATTGTGGAGACAATGTGACATATAAAGAATACCGTGTGATTGATCTAGCCTTACAGAAAGTTAGAGACAGAGAGAGAAAGGGTTTATGTTGGTATTTACACCATGCGCACGCACACATGCGCGCGCGCACAACACCCCACACACACACACACACACACACACACACACACACACACACACACACACACACACACACACACACACACACACACACACACACACACACACACACACACACACACACACAACACACACACACAGTTACCTGGATGCCATCCAGTAGTTTGCTCATGCACCAGAAGCTGTCAGCTTCGATGTTCTTCAGAGCTCCTCTTGTAGACTGGACACATCAAATTCTCCACCTCATCTCTACAGAGAGAGAGAGAGAGAGAGAGAGAGAGAGAGAGAGAGGAGAGTGAGAGAGAGGAGAGAGAGAGAGAGAGAGAGAGAGAGAGAGAGAGAGAGAGAGAGAGAGAGATTTACAAACAGTTGCAGTCGTTGTCCTTTTGCCACAGAAGTCATTAACTCCTTGGTAGCCATTTTGCCAGCCTGTAGCGCCCCCTTTTGGTCCAAGCAGGGTCAGCAACCTGCGGCTCAGGAGCCGCATGCGGCTCTAGAACACAGCCCTAGTGGCTCAGTGGATGTAGCATTATTACATACACACTGGGATGATCCGCACCAAAATAATATAAACATTTCAGTCACCCAAAACGCGTTGCGCTGTCTGACAGTTGCCAGTTAAAGTAGCACTTGTTGGCCATGTCAAAAAAGCCCAGCAGTTATCAGAGGTGGAGCTTTCAATCTGAACCACCCATTTTCAAAGGTTTACTCAGTTTACTATGTCATTAATATCTACCTTAGAGATGTTGTGTGGACTAGAAGTTGAGTTCTGTAAAACTCCTTTATTTTTTTTTAGAAACTCCATTTCTGAAGAAAGGTTGTGTTTCACCATGTTAATGATTTTTCTTTTACAACCTTTTTTTCTGAGAGTGTGCAAATGGAACCAAATGGACCCGCCAGGGTCCATTTGGTTCACATTTGCACACTCTCAGGAAAAAAATAATAATTAAATGCGGCTCCAGACAGATTTTGAATTTAATTTTGGGTCGAAAATGGCTCTTTCAACATCTTGGGTTGCCGAAACCCTGGTCCAGAGTGACAAAACAAAACAAAACAAAACAAAACAAAAATCAAAACAAAAATCAAAACAAAACAAAAATCAAATCAAATCAATCAAATCAAATCAAATCAAATCAAATCAAAATCAAATCAAATCAAATCAAATCAAAACAAAAACCAAAACAAAACAAAACAAAACAAAACAAAACAAAACAAAACAAAACAAAACACAACAAAACAAAACAAAACAAAACAAAACAAAACAAATCACAAACAGCAGTTTGTGTATACTATCATTTCTGGTGAATACTATCATTTCTGGTCCAGAAAGTGCCACTTCCTGTCACAGACCAAAACAACCAACTCCACCATTACACACACAGGAGAGATGCCAGGACGTTACTATGCCAACATGAATCATATTGAAGTGAAAGGTAAGTGGCCGCTGATTGCCACAATAGGCTCAGATATGGAACTAAATACACCCCTGCGTGCACCCTCAAAGGAGGTGCAGGGGGTGCACTTTTAAATTTCGTCTTAACGTCTTTGGCAACTGTTACCTGGCTTGTTTATGTAAACACATACTCGTCTTCCTCGGCAATTAAACCGTTAATAGCCACATCTGGAGAAACATAGCAAGAGAGAGAGAGAGTCTGTAGATATGTAGAAGGACAGAGACAGGAGCGAATCACATTCAGAGCAGTGATTTTCAAACCATTATTTATTCAGCATTTGGGCCACAAACCACCATTTAATTTATATTTAGCCTCTCAAACCCACACTAAAATGTTTGTCTATATGTCCGCAGGCAACGAGGGAACAAGAGCGATGGAGAAAGAGCCGCCGTAGGCAGTACCTGTATACCGAGAGAAGACAGACTGTACTCCCACTGAACACAAAACTAAGTTGAAACCGAGATCCACTTCCTAAACCATCTGTCCTTTGTACCATAACATCAGAGACGCATACTTCTCACAGATTACACTCACACCGCACAGATTTTGAAAACATGACTAATAGCGAAAAACTCCCATATTATTTGCTGGGCTGGGAGTACAACAATGCGCAAACAGCAGCAAGTATTGAGAGCTGCATGCTGTGATAGGAGTAGGATATGAAATGGAACACAAACACCCTAAAAACTAATTGACAGTTTTGCCAACTTGGCGCATTTGCCGCTATATTTAGCTCTTTTCCAGACCCCTCTAGCGCCAAAATTAATGAAAAACTCCTGGCGGAAAATTTAGTGCTTTTTTGCTGGTGAGTTGGGTGAAATCGTCTGACAGGCGCCAAGAGATAAAACCCTTTTTTTTTTAACCATTTTTCCTCTTATGACAGTTGTTTTCAACCAGTGTTTTTCCCCAAGCTAAATGATGGACAGTTGGTTAACCAGATGTAACTCTTTGAAGCGTAAAAATGAAACCAAATGTGGTTTCATTTTTACGCTACGAGTTTTACGCTTTTTACGCTACGAGTTAAAATATTCGTCATGGGAATTAGCCCAAGTCTACACAACTAGAGAATGTAGAAGATTAATGGTCATTTTGACATGCATTCCCTTCCAGGCAAGCATCTAGCACATTCTAGTGCATTTTGGAAGTGCCACTAGTGCATTTTGGATTTTGGCAGTTGGCAACACTGGGTGTATTCTTGCATCACATGAACTGGGCACATGGACATTGATTTATTCTCGTTCCAATAAAGAACTGAATTGAGATGGCCCCAATGACTGGCTGGTTCAGCAATGTAGTTGCTGTTCAACAGCAACTGCATTGCTGAACCAGCCAGCCAAACCGTTTCAGCTGACAAGAGAGCGTTGGTGGTGCCTTTTAGGTTTGCTCTTTATTAATTTCTGTAACACCATAAGACAGTGGTTTTCAATCTTTTTGATACCAGGGCCCACTATTTATTCAGCATTTGAGCCACAGACCACCATTTGGTGACCATTTGATGACGCAAAAAATAATGATTTATTTGGTATTTGTCCACAGAAACGAAACAGCCAAACATGCAGATCAAAATTGATTGTTAATTGCGTTATTTTTAATGTTAATGGTTAATGTTAATTAACCATGGTAAACCGTGGTGTTTTGGTCATAGTAAGCCATTGTTTTAAATTTTGCAAACCGTACAACCTTAATGTGTGCTTTGGTTGTATGCCGTGATGATCTGCACAACGTAAGATGGAGTCCTTCATCACCTTGTAACAGGCTCTGAAGCTACACATAGCTGGGTCCACTGATTTACTGGTTGCAACAGACGCTGGGGCTCTCAAAGCGTTAAAGCAAATCAATCGATTGATCGAGGAGTTCACAAGAGGGCCTGAGAGGGAATACGAGAGATTGCACAGGAATGAAGAGACTGGGAGAGTCTACGAGGAGAATGAGCAGTGGCGTTTCTCAGGGGCGTTTTCTTGTCATTAGGCAGACTAGGCAGTTGCCTGGGGCGCCATGAGGGGAGGAGGCAACCACCAGACATGCTTTAAAAAGATCCCAGGCTAATAATACATTATATTTATCCTCTGCAACTAGTATTGAACATTTAAAAACACATATAATATGTTCTTTAGGTTAAAAAAAATAGTTCATATTTTTATCCCTTGTGGGGCGCCATTTTACAGGAGATTTTCCCTGGAGGAAAATCTTGCCTAGGGCTCCAAATTACTTAGAAACTCCACGGGCGTTTCTAAGCAATTGAGAGCCCCGGGCAAGATTTCTCCAGTGACGTCATACATACGACAGGCACAGTAAAATGGTGCCCCCAAGGGATGAAAAGAAATGGTGGTATCCCCCCGCCTAACGGCAAAAACACCCCTGGGAATGAGTGCCTACAAAGAGAATGGAGACTAGGGGAGACTTACAGGGAACGATAAGCCAGAAAGAGGGAACGATAGCCTTCTAGCACTAACATGTTGAATCATTTTTCGTTGTTAAAATGCCTGTTCAAAATGGTCCCCGGGGACCTTTTGATCCCCCCCCCCCCCCCACACACACACACACACACTCAATAGTTCACACCTGTATGCCTAGGAGACCCCATTGTTCATTTAGGTTGTTATTTTACTCGTGGTCGGAGGACGGCAATTGAAATGCAAATGGACCCATTAGTGGAACAATAGACAGCTTTGGCGGCTGGGAGACAGAGGGACGGCTAATCTGCTCGACCTCAAGGCGAACAGGCATTCTAGGTTATCTATAGGTCTGAATTCAGATTTTATTTAGAATATGTTTCACTTGTTACACTTTATTTGAAGGTCACTGTTATAATGCATAATAAGCTCATTTATGATGCATTATAATAGATTTATAATGTATTATAAGACTTGTTATAAATGTCCATAACCGTGTATAACTATATTTATACCAAAGTATATAATGTATTAATATATTATTAACTCCTTGACTGTTTTACCACGACTTTTTGGGTGATTGATTATTCTGTTGTCTGTTCATCACCCAAAAAGTCGTTTTGGGTTTTGTTTTAATAACAAGCTCATTAACTCACTGCACACCACCTGATGAAGTCCTTTAAGTGGTGATTGCCCCCCAAAACAACACACACAAAACACCTCACACACTTTACAACTATCATTAATAAATGATAAATTGTATAACTTTAAATGCATTTATCTCTGAATGAGCCCTGGAAACAGTGAAATGTGAAAATACGGGCTGCTTTGTCAAATGTATTAAAAAAAAAAAACTGAAACATATCAACTGATTTTATTTCTTCCCTTAAAGTAGACACCTTAAGCTATCTTTGGAGCTCATTCATTTGCACAACTTCACAACAGAGGATTTTCTATAAATTATTTAGTTGCTATTGAACCTAATGGGAGCGAGCCTAGCTTTTCTGCTAATCTGTAAAAGAGTTAATAACATATCAATACTTAGTTGTAGGTTATTATACCAAAATATAAACTACAGACATGTGCATGGATACCTGCTGACTTTACTTAAAGGTCTCAAAGCCATATTATACCATGTTATAGACGTTTATAAGACATTATTTCATTTAATAAACACATTGGTTATAATGCATTATGATGCAGTGCATCAATTCTACCTGTGTCTTTATAACAGACTAAGTGATGGTAGTTATAATATGTTGTTCCTTTGACCAAAATAACGCATTATAACAGTCATAATACGTTATAAATGTAGTTACGAGGAGTTATACATGGTTGTGGACATTTACACCAGGTCTTATAATGCATTATAAATGAACTTATAATGCATTATAAATGAACTTGTATAGCATTATAACCCTTTGTGTAATGAACACATTTTGGTGTTCTAACCATTATGCTTCAACTATTGAAAAATAGCAGATCTACAAGCTCATAGCGTGCCACCGAGTGGCGCGCTATGAGCTTGTAGGTCTGGTATTTTTGAAAAATCATGAAAATGTGACACAAATCTCTGAATATATTATTTCAGAATCAAACAATTTCAACTCAAATCTTTGCTTCTGGGGGATCCCTAGAACATTTTTAGATGGGAGTCCACAGCCAAATCATTGGTATGAAATATAATGATGAGCATCTCTGACACAGGAACGTAGATTTATTTTCAGGAAAACTAGAATATAATGTCAGAAATTAGAATGTAGCAACACAAACTAGGATTTAGTCTCAGAAACTAGAATATAGTGTCAGAATCTAGCATCTACTGTCAGAAACTACAATATAGAGCCAGAAACTAGAATCCAGTGACCTTCAAGTAAAGTGTTCCAGATGAATAAAAAAGACAGAAGGCTTGACTCGCATATTTAAAAAAAAAAGTCAAGGAAGGGGAACTTTCTCCGAATTTCATATAGGCAAAGAAAATCCACTTCAAGATTTAGATGGAGGACCGCTCAGTCATGCTATAGTGCTAGAAAGCCAGGCCACCAACCTCCCAAACCTGGCACTTAGGACATTTTAGGGCATGGCGTGCAGAGGCAAACTAAGCAGCGCAGTGGCTGTAAGACTGTATCTATCCAGCCAGTGTCGGTGTCAGAGAGACAGTGCGTTGTGACAGGGGCGGATGTAACATTTCCCAATTGGGGGGGGGGGGGGGGGGGGGGCATGAGAAAATGGTAGGGGGGCGATTTCAATGAATTTCGATGAAGTCGCCCCCATACCATTTTTGGTTACAGGACTTTTATTAGTCAAGTAAAGCATCAATAATACCATCAGTTGTTGTTGAAGATGCAACCAGACACGCAGCATGCATAAAGCTAAAGGTCTGACTCAGAGATTTTTTCTTTTTTCAATGATGAAATGCTGTTGATTTAGTGGCTGTAGTTAGTTAGTAGAAGTAGTAATGTTTCTAATCAGTTTAAATATACGCACTTTAATTTGAAGTATCTTGGGTTGTTTTGCATGCCATCATGTTTGGTGGGGCAGACTCGGCATTTAGGGGGGGGCATCGCCCCTCCCCCATGCCCATGCCTATATCCACCCCTGCGTTGTGGGAGTGCGCGCGGTGTGCCGTTCCTGTCCGTTCCTCCGGTTCTCGCCCGACAATACAGCGCTGCTGCGCGAGGCGACTGACTGGAACAGCGAGTGTCATCCAGACAGTGTGCGTTAACCCATTGTGTCGTGACCCTCGATTCGAGTTTCTGACACCAGATTATACAGTAGTTCCTGACACCAGATAATAGCTGCAGCAACATTCTAGCTTTTGACGCTAGATTCTACAGTAGTTTCCGACACTAGATTCTAGTTATTGACACTAAATGATAGTTTCTGATGCTAGGATCTACTTTTTGACACTAGAATTTAGTTTCTGACGCTAGAATTGAGTTTTTGACACTAGATTCTATAGTCTCTGACACTAGATTCTAGTTTTTCTGAAGAATCTGTGTTCCTGTGTCCAAGGCCAAGCCAATGACCACCATTATCCATATTTGGCTGCAGACCCCCCATCTGAAAACACATTGTTCTAGGGATCCCCCGGATGCAAAAATTTGAGCTAAAAATGTTTGCTTCCAAAATAACACACTCAGAGATTTGCAGCACATTTTCACAATTTTTCAAAAATAGCAGAACAACAAGCTCATGTCGCGCCACTCGGTGGCGCGACATGAGCTTGTTGATCTGCTATTTTTCAACAGATAAAACACAAAGGGTGCCGTTAATGCCAGCGGTGTGTGACAGAGTGCTGGGTTTGGGGGGCAGCAGGCAGCGCTGACAAGACACTGACAGCCAAACGGGACAGGGGGAGAGGAGAGGAGAGGAGAGGAGAGCGGATCTGGTGTGATTATAGCAATATGAGAGAAAGAGAGTGTGTTGCCAACTTGGTGCAATTGTCGCTATGTTTTATCCAGACCCTTCTAGCGCCAAAATTAGTGAAAAACTCCTGGCGGAAAATCTAGTGGGTTTTTTTGGCTGGTGAGTTGGGGCGAAATTGGTTGGCAGGCGGCAGCAATAAAACCCTCGTTTTTCACCATTGTTTTCCTCCTATGATAGAGTCCTCCTTCCTTCCTAGAAAGGACCATTGGTAACCAAATGGACCCTTATATACGTAGAACTGTAACTCTTGAGTGCGTAAAATGAAACCAAATTAACTCGTAAGGGTCCATTTGGTTTCATTTTATGCTCTCAAGAGTTAAATTATATTTAAACATCTGAATGACCTAATTTTCAAGAATCTACACTTTTAGAAAATGTAGAAAAAAATAATACTTTTTGCCAGTTATTTCTCCTGAATTAGTCCGAGAGACTAAAGTCAAGTGGTGGTCCTCGGTGGCTAAAATGCAGAATAAATAGTGGGCGCTGGTATGAAAATGGTTGAAAACCCACTGCTCTAGCGCATTGTGGAAGTGCCAATAGTGCATTTCGGATTTCGGCAGTTGGCAACACTGGAGAGAGACAGAGAAAGACAGAGACAGAGAGAGAGGTAGGTACTCTGGTAAGTGTGTGTGTAGTACGATGCGCATGTACAGTACAGTTTGTCTGTACAGTACGTACTTGTACTGTGACACTTGTGGAATGCTGTCAGCATGGGTGGGATGCACGCATGCAGAGCGCACACACATTCAAACGAATATAGAACGTTTCTATATACACACACACACACACACACACACACACACACACACACACACACACACACACACACACACACACACACACACACACACACACACACACACACACACACACACACTTTTATATCTGCCCTTTTTATGTCTTTGTGTGCACGTTCCTGTACACCACTGGTTTTCAACCTTTTTCATACCAGGGCCAACATTTGAGCCACGGACCACCGTTTGAGGACATTTCAGCCTCACAGACCCCGATACTAAAGATTTACTTTTGCTTTCGTCCACAATTCCAGGCTGGATTTGAGAAACGAAACAGTCAAACATACAGATCAAAATGACCATTAATCTTCTACATTCTCTAGTTGTGTAGACTTGGGATAATTCACATGATGAATATGTTAAAGGTAGGGGAAGTGATTTGAAATTCATGGTGTAGTACCAGCCTGGTGCACTAGGGGCCCCCCAAAAGTAGCTACACTATGTGAACCTGCTGCTCTCTCCTGATTGGAGGAGAATTGTGGTGACCTGGGGAACTTTTATTAGCTCCTCTGCTAACGTGGGGGAGGGGGAAACTCCATATGTGGTTTCCACACCTTATAATAGAGCATTTTAACAGAAAAAAAATATATTTTTTGGGTGATATCTGACAAAAGTGAAATCACTTCCCCTACCTTTAACTCTTGAGAGTGTAAACATGTTGATGGTCTCGATGAGTTACATCTGGTTAACCAACTTTCCATCATTTCACCCGGACCGCTGGTTGAAAACCCCTGCTGTAGACTGTATAATTGTATGACGCCATAGCGCGATAAATACAACCGATCTAAAAGCTCACCACATGAACGACACAATTTAGCTTTTAACTCGGCTCTCATTTGCACACGACGCGCCGTCGCGTGGTAAAGCTAGATTTCTGCCTCTTGTTTTTATAGCAGGGGTTTTCAACAGGTGGTCCGGGGACCACCAGTGGTCCTTGAGAGGGGTCCAGGTGGTCCCCAGGCTAAATGATGGAAAGTTGGTTAACCAGACGTAACTCTTGAGAATGTAAAAAATGAAACCAAATGGACCCTTGCGGGTCCATTTGGTTTCATTTTCACACTCTCAAGAGTTAGAATATCCATCATCTGAAGCACGATTTGATTAAGGAGTCTACTACACTATTTTGTTTGCAAAATCCAGACTGGAATTGTGAACAAAACCAAAAGAATTCTTTAGTTTTAGGTCTTTGGGGCTAAAATGTCATCAAATGGTGGTCCGTGGCTCAAATGCTGAATAAATGGTGGTCCCTGGGATGAAAAAGGTTGGAAACCCCTGCTAAAATATTAGATTTTTTATATACGTAAATTTGAACCTTCATATTATCATTTTATAAATTCGCTCATTCATTTATTTTTTGGGTGTTTGATAATTCCTTTGAAAATGGAATATTCTTTTGCAGCTCTACAGGACCTGGTAAATCCTGCCTGGTATCCTTGGCAACTCCAGTGGAACATGGCCAGGAATGGAGTGAGCAGCACAGTCTATTAGACGGTTGTGGTGTGTGTGTGTGTGTGTGTGTGTGTGTGTGTGTGTGTGTGTGTGTGTGTGTGTGTGTGTGTGTTGTGTGTGTGTGTGTGTGTGTGTGTGTGTGTGTGTGTGTGTGTGTGTGCATGCGCATGTGCACACATACACGCCTGTCAGAGAGGGAGAAACAGACACAGAGAGCGATGAGGGGGGGATAGGAGCAGGAAAGAGAAACGGGGGCGATGGACACACGCAACAATACCACACAGAGGCGGGACAACTCAAGACCCTGCAAGGGCTGGATCTAGGCATGGGCAGGGGCCCCACCAAACATGATGGCATGCAAACTATCCAAATTTCAAAGGTTCAAATTGAAGTGCTTATAATTAAAATGATGTGAAACACTACTACTGCTACTAACTAACTACAGCTGTGTCACCACTAAACTAGCCTCGACACCCAGGCTTTCATTTTCGTTCGCCTTGCGCGAAAACGGAAAGCCTGGACTAACGCACGTTGGAAAGTGGCCTTCAAGTGGGAGTGAACCTTCCGGGGTGGGCGTCGCTCTAAATGATGTGACGTAGAACAGCAGTGGACGGGCGCGGGAGGGGCCGGGGATGACGACACGTTAGTGAGATCAAATCAGAGCGCAGCACTTCCGCCGTGTGGATCCCACGGCACCCCGCCCCCCCAAGGCCAAAATCATTGAGGGCTAGACCAGGCTACCACTAAACCAACAGCATTTCATCATTGAAAACAGAAAACTCTCTGAGTCAGACCTTTAGCTTTATGCATGCTGCGTGTCTGTTGCAACTTCAACAACTGATGTTATTGTTGATGCCTGCTTGTCTAATATAAGTCCTGCACAAGAAATAAATTGTGTAAATCGTTTAACTGGACATGGTACCCACACCCATTACGCATAATAATAAAAAACCTGCAATTCAAAAAGTCCAGAAATCACCTGACCCACCCGCCAATTAAAATTGTACTCCCCTGCTTTGTTCATCGTGGGTTGAAGCTCTTGATGGCAGGTTTTAATTATTCTGGGTAATATTAATAATATTATTTGATTAAGCCCAGGCTTAGGTCTAGTGGTACAGGCTTTTGGCCTACACACAAGGCCCCAGGACTTGATTTGCTGTCATGCAGCCAATGAGAAGTTGCCATACGTGGCTACACTACAGTGTGCGAGAATTCCACCCAATGTTATGTAAAAAAAAGTTATGGAAACTTTCCAGCGACTGAGTGTTGGGTGACCTTATGCACGAGGTCGAACACAGATGATGTATTGCTAATCATGTGTGATGAGATGAGGGCATTAGTTTTCGTATTGACAGGTCAAAAAAGTAGAACTACGGTTAGGAACACACACACACACACACACACACACACACACACACACACACAACACACACACACACACACACACACACACACACACACACACACACACACACCCAAAGTGTGTGTAATCAGTCTTTTTGTCTCCGCTTAAGTGTCTGTCCCGGGCCACGTTCCAAACGGAGACCTTGACTTTACAACAGATTAGGAAGGACAGCTTCCAAGTGTGCGGGAAGGGGGTCAAACCGGAATTGGGCATAGCTCATCACAATAACAAGGACACAGAGAGAGGGGGGGGGGGGGGGGGGGCAGAGAGGAAGGGAGAGACAGAGACACTGTTTCTGTGTAACAGACGTTGTCTGTCTTGTCTGACATTGGAACACAAGGCAACAGTGACTCCTGTGGCCAAGGCAGGAAGTGCCAGTGTCTCTGGGTGCTGTGCCGTTTATATGGCTGCAGGATGCACACACACTGTTGCCAACTTGGCGCATTTGTCGCTAGATTTAGCGCTTTTTGCTGTGTCTCTGTGCCTTCACAGCATCCTGCAGCATCTGGAAGCTCCTGCCACATACGTCAGAGTCCTCTTTATCGACTTTAGTTCTGCGTTCAATACTATAATTCCAATCAATCTGTTTGAAAAACTTTTGGCCCTGGGTATTAACCATTCCCTCTGCTTGTGGATCTTGGATTTTCTCTCAAATAGGAAACAAGTGGTTAAAATAGGAAACATGCTGTCTCGTCCTATGACCCTGAATACTGGTGCCCCTCAGGGCTGTGTTCTTTCAGCCCTTCTTTTCTCACTCTATACCAATGATTTTATTTCCCACTCTCAATTTGTTTCTTTCTTTAAATACGCTGACGACACTACTGTCGTGGGGTACATAAAAAATGGTGATGAATCAGCCTATCGGGCCGAGGTGGCAGCCACTGTGGATTGGTGCACCTCAAACAATCTGATCTTGAACGTGGCGAAAACAAAAGAGATGATTTTTGATTTCCGCAAAAGCGAGATCTCGCACCCACCTCTGTTCATTGACAACCAACCTGTTGACAGGGTGGACAGTTTTAAATTTCTTGGTACCACTATATGTTGCTCGTTGAAATGGGAGGTCAATACCGAGATCATCCTGTGTAAAGCCCACCAAAGGCTACACTTTCTACGGTTGTTGAGGAAGTTTGGTGTGACGGGGAAGGCTTTAGTTCACTTTTACAGAGCGACGGTGGAGAGTGTCCTTGTTTTCTCTATTACGGTGTGGTATGGCAACACATCTGCTGCTGACAGAAAACAATTGGAGAAAGTGGTCCGCACAGCGTCCAAAATCATTGGCCTAGACCTCCCATCTGTCTCCTCCATCTATTCCTCCCGCACCAAACATAAAATGCAGAAGGTGTACGCAGACCCTTCCCATCCGGCCAGTTACCTTTTCGTTCCTCTGCCGTCTGGTAGAAGACTACGGTCTATAAAGTGCAATACCTCTCGCTTTAAAAACAGTACCTACCCCGAGGCAGTCCGCCTACTGAACTCGGACCCTACGTTCTTACGCACTTTACAGCTTTAAAGCTGACCAACAAATCAGCATACTGTGAAGCTCAGTTTTTATTGCCCTGTTATTTATTGTTGTGAAGCTCAGTTTTTTATTGCCCTGTTATTTATTGTTGTGTAGGCTATTGATATTGTAATGGCACTTTAATGTCCTTAAAAGGCACCTTAATGTCCTTACCTCTGCTCTCCTATCAGCCCGTCCTCTCTGTCTGTACTGTATGTATGTGCTGTATGTCCTCTCTGTATGCACTAAAACAAATTCCAATCAACTCTGTTGATATGGCAATAAAGCTTTGAACTTTGAACTTTTTTCAGACCCCCCTAGCGCCCAAATTAGTGAAAAACTCCTGGCGGAAAATCTAGCGCTTTTTGCGGAGTGAGTTGGCGCGAAATTGGTTGGCAGGCGCCAGATATAAATCCCTATATATATATTTTTCCCCCCTCTCTCTTGCCTCCAGCACTGTCAGCACGGAGCGCCAATGTGCAGATCATTCGAGTATAGACGGAGTTACACCAACCCCGTACGCCAGCCGCCAGTCCAATGGCGGCTATTCTACATAGACTTGTATTGACAATAGGGACAAATCGCACAACTACATACACCACGTGGCCGGGCTGTTTCTGTCCCTTCAATATCGCAACACTTGTACTCAGGAGGACGACTCAGGAAGCAGGCTGCAGCAACTCGCCGAGCAGAGCAGCAGCAGGCTCAAACTGTGGAGTGGGGACGAAATGAGCTGTCTCCGCGAACCCCTACCCATAACCAACAAATCGTCCAACCAGCTATTTCTTCTGAAAAATAAAAGTTCAGTTTTCTCTCTCTCTCTCTATCTATCTATCTATCTATCTATCTATCTATCTATCTATCTATCTATCTCTCTATCTCTCTATCTCTCTATCTCTCTATATATATATATATATATATATATATATATATATATATATATATATATATAATATATATATATCCCTAGCGCATTCTAGCGCATTTTGGAAGTGCATCTAGCGCCCTCTGCTGCTTGGGAGTTGGCAACACTGTGCACACATAGTATAAAGCAGGGG
The DNA here is from genome assembly GCA_039105355.1 of Benthosema pterotum. Taxonomy (NCBI): domain Eukaryota; kingdom Metazoa; phylum Chordata; class Actinopteri; order Myctophiformes; family Myctophidae; genus Benthosema; species Benthosema pterotum. Next base: position 37,410,472 of record CM076987.1, read on the forward strand.
TCCCCAACCTTTTTTGACCCAAGATCTACTTTTCAGCAGCCAACCCCTCCGGGATCTACCAGTCCAATATCAACATTTCAAACCACACGCATCGTTGCCAGCCTGCAGTAACTTCACAACAACACTACTTTGTTTTACCACTTTACTTTATGTCCATATAAGCATAAAGTACAACAGGCTTGTCATAAGTAGGCCTACAACAGTACAACATTAAGTACAACAGACTTGGACAAACACTGCCATTGCAAATGCAATCATTATAAGAACAGTCCAGAATAGTCCATTATAAGTTGCAGAACAGTCCATTACACGTTGGAGAACAATACTGTTGGCATAATTCACAGACAGCAGACAACAATCCTCCAAATGAGCCGCTTCGTAGACGGACAGACACACAGACACGCAGACACACACGTATACACACACACGAAAATCGCCTTTTTTTCTTTTCCACCCCATTTTTTTTCTTCCCCCCCCCATATCTCCCGAGATCTACTCATGATCAGGCCGAGATCTACTTGTAGATCCCGATCTACTGGTTGGGCTCCCCTGGTATAAAGCCTCAATTTGTGAGCTGTAAATGGGAACTCCACCCATTTTACTAGTCATTGATGTACCTTAGAGATGTTGTGTGGACATGATAAATGTTTGCTTTCCAAAATAATATATTCAAACATTTGCGCCGCATTTTCACAATTGTTTAAAAAAAAATAGCAGACCTATAAGCTCATAGCGCGCCACTCGGTGGCACGCTATGAGCTTGTAGATCTGCGTGAAGGGGTGCGCGATCAGGTGTGCTCGATCATGAGTGATAATCTGCTGACTTGTTGCACAGGGCAATCAGGGTCCTGCTTGGGTGAAGCTTGTTACACAAAATGGCTAAATGAATACTGCTTCAGCTTAGTTCTGACCAACATAGCAAGCCTGATGAAACCACTGCAAACATAAGGTCTAAAATAAATAACATGCCCACAGTGTCAATGTCATGTACTGTACAGAATAGAACTATAGGTAAGACTTGTCAACCCTAGGGTACTTTCCAGCCGGGCTCATTCATTCCAAAGTAAATATCACGGACTTTACACAATAAACACTGATACAATTTTGGAACCAGACCTTCAAAATCTATTTCAAATCCATCAACAAGGCATCTCTTATGCAGTGGGGAAAATGATGTGTTTGTAACATTTATTTTTTAAACAATGTGTTATCACATAGGAAAGCTATTGGTGGAGGGATTTGTGTATAACATGTTATACCTAGCTGTGATTGGATCATAGCAGTTTGGGGAGGTGGCTTACCTAAACGTCTATTGTGTTTTCTGTACCTTTTTCCCCTAGGAAACATGCTTTCTCAGGCGACATTATTGCCAATGTTTCCTGCTGAGAGTAGACAGTAAGCCTAGTAGCTTCTGTAGCTTGAGGCAACCTGATTCTACAAGTACACAGTGTACAGGGCACTAGTGTGCCTCAGAGACAATCCAACCATTGATGCCGAGTGCCAAGCAGGGAGGCATCGATCGGGTACCATTCTTTTTATAGTCTTAGGTGCGTTACCCGGCCTAGGGGAGCAAACCCGCAACTCCTGATCTAATGGCGGGCCACTGATCTGGCTCCTATACCCCCTTGGCAAATTTAGCGAGCAACACAGAAGAAATGTTAAATTAAGGTTAACAAGCACAATGTCCCTAATACAAATTACACAACGCTTGATTAAATAATTCACAGTGCCTCTGGCTTTTTACAACGAAATGTTGTACTTGCGCTGTGCTCTGCTTGCAACTTTGTCAAGCATCCAAACCTATCCCCCCGCACCGCCTCACCCCACCCACAAGTGACAGAGCCACAGGCTGGATGTTCAAAGCCACGAGACATTCTCGCTGCCTGGTGTGGATGTTGCAATTCCCCCTTCCCAACCGCCGCTGCCGCCCGCCTGCCTCGGGTCTCTTAAAGCGCATTTCCCATCTCGTCTCGCAGCCCAATTAGTGAGATAACGGCGGTGTTAATGACACTTGGAACGCACCGCACTGTCGACAGCAATTGAGGAGGGAAGTGAAGTCTGCCCAAGTTGAGTGGCGCAGACACCTTTCCGAGCGTACTACACCCAGGGGACCGCTTTGTACAGACACAATTATACACACAGCTGGAGGTGATGAGGGTGGCGGGTGGAGACGTGAGAGACGGAATCAAGAGAACATTCTTAATTCGTTTTCCACAGAGATTTTCTTTTATTTTTTGCCGTTTCATGCTCTCGATTCAACGTGACACCGGGTGATTTCTTTAATTAATGTTTTTCTTGGGCATAACATTACACCACAGGACTTTGAAAATCGTAGCCACGGAGAGCATCACGCACTTAATTTGAGCGCACGCTTGCTTTGCTCGTGCACATGCATGCACACAAAGAGGTGCTAATTAATTAATACATGTTCATAATTCAGGGCAGTCTGATAGTGGTTCTGCTGCTATATTAATTGGGAGGTGGCCTGATAGCTAGTTTTGCATGGGATACATTCAACCAACACGTGCAAATATGTTCATGGTCTGTTTAACTCCTGAATCTTTGATCAAAACGCAGGAACATTTATCTTTTTTTTTTACATGAAAAAAGAAAGTTTTCATGAGCCAATGAACATTTCAGTTTCATGAAATTGATTCTTCTGCTTCAAATAAGTCACATGCCACTTTACAGTTTGGCAGACGGTCATGGCACATGGCACTGAAAACAACAAACACTCCAATTGGCCAAAGTCGTTTTAAAAGGAGACAATTCAACAGGCATAAATGATGCCGTGTGCTGATGCAGCTGCAATGAGGTGCATTTTGGTTGATCTTACTCAAATGTTTGTCCCAAATCTTGTGAATGAATAAAAGTAAAAAATAAAATAAAATAAAACAAGTTGCCAGATCAGTCACGATTACTTCCGGCACTTTATCGAAGAGAGCAAGACTTTGTCCCTCAAAATGCTCCCTGGTTGCTGCCCACTGTTCCTAGCAATTAGGACACGGAACAAGTCCAGGGTGTTCGGCACAAAACGTACTTATTTGGCAAAGAACCCGAGAACCCACTGTTGCATTAAACTGAATTCATCGCGAGATAAACACAAATCCAGGCTGTGATCGCTTGGATCTACAAAACATGGTGATCTAGTCGCTGCCTGCATCTCCACAAGAGCTGGGGGAGTCCGTGGGAACACCGGCTCCAGCTCTTGTGATATCCTTTTAAAAAAAGCTTTCGAGTGCAAGCGGTGTGTTTATCTGTTCTGCGCCGCCTCCATCTTCCATCAAAGCGCCAAAAGCCCCAGCCTAACCCTCGATAACACCAGGCCCTGATCGGAGGGGCGCCGTCGACAATGGCTTCCCCCCGTCACGTCTGTGACGCTTTCATCACCGTCGTCTTGCAGCGCGAATGGCGCACACATCTACACATCTAGAGGCGGGTAGGTCTCGTGAACGGAAAAATGGAAGTGCTCGACATCAAATGGAAAATATGGCTATTAATACGTGTCAGGCTTATCGGCGCGTACGCCATGCATGTGCGTGGAGATACCGTATATAATATACTGTATATAATGCTCATGTAGCCCGCTGGGGGTGCTGCCGCGTCATGTGGAGAGGAAACGGGTGGCTTTTTATGTTAAAAGTAGCCATATCCTGTCTGTGCTATGTGAGTAATGTGTATGCATTGGCGCGCGCACGCGCACGCACGCACGCACGCACACGCACACGCACACGCACACACACACACACACGCACACACACACACACACACACACACACACACACACACACACACGTTGATATGCAGGCTTTTATAATTGTAACCATGGTAATGAGGACGTGAAGCAGCTTTTATGTTCTAGGGTCCACATAGCTTCCACATGCTTTCACTCTGTGTGTGCGTGTGTGCGCGCGTGCGTGCGTGCGTGTGTAAAGTGAGCATTGGAATGGCAATGTACCAAATTCTTCAGCGGGCATCGGGAATGGAACCAGGGACTCGATCTAGATCTTTAGGGTCATACAAATATCATTAAAATTAGTATTCTATTGTATAAATTGTGGAATAAGGTGTCAACTGTAACATTAACAAAAACGTATACAAAAACAGCATTCCAAATTTCAAGTTGTTAAGTTAAGTTACATGTGATGTGTCAAACTAGGGATTATTAATGATTCTGAATTAATTGCAAGGATTCGTTTTGCACAAAAAAGTCACGCTTCAACTACAAAAGGCTAGAGCCATCGTCATGTGGGTTTGCAATTTGTTTTTTTGAGCAAAACTAATGTTCAAGCCTGATCCAACATTTATAGAATTCTCAATTTTTACTTTTATAAAATCATAAACAAAAAAAAAAAAAAAAAAAAAAACTTGAACAGTTTTTATAATATTGCGATTTCTGTTGGGTCAAATCTTACATTGACTGATCTATAACGCCTGCCGAATGTCGAATAAAACTTTAAAACACCCTGTAGAGAAAGGGTTAAGAATCGGAATAAAGTTTTTTTTTCTGCCGACGGACATGAAAGATCAGTGATCAGCTTGTTAGGCGGGCAGAATCTGTGGTCTTACTTAGAGGGAAAACCATTAGCCACAAAATACTAAGTGCGATGAAACATGAGAGGCGTCGTCAGATAATAATTAAAAGGCACTCATGGCTGACATGGACGAGGACCAGCACACAGCCCCAAGGAGCCGGCCCAGGCAGTGGCAGGGACGTGCACACATAGACGTCAAAGGGGGCTTCAGCCACCCTTTAAAACAGGGGTGCAGGGGTTGACACTAAGGTCTTTGAGTCACTTGCCCATCGGGCAAGTGCAAGTCAGGTTCTACTTGCCCTCAGCTCATGGTCACTTGCCCCCCAAAAATATATTGTAAATTTTGCAGATGTAACTCTTGAGAACGTAAAAATGAAACCAAATGGACCTTGCGGTTCCATTTGGTTTCATTTGTGTGTTTGTTAATTTGCCTGTTTTGTTTCCCAAATCCAGCCTGGAATTGTGGACAGCTAGAAAGCAGGGAAAGACACAGAGGAGAGCGCAATGACTGCCTTCAAGACAAATTTATCTTGTGTTGTGTTATAGTGCACTAAGTTGCACACTTGCCCGATCGGGCAACCAGGTAGCAGTCTTCACTTGCCCCACCATTTTTTTTTTACTTGCCCCGGGCAAGCGGGCAAGTGTTAGTGTCAAGCCCTGGGGTGGGCAATTTTTATTTATTTATTTTCCCAAGGGGCCAAATGAGATTGATTATTGTGGAGGGTCAAGACTGAAGGCTGAACTAAAGTCCGTGGTAATATTAATTTGATTTCACGATAAAAGTAAGAGTAAGAGCAACCATTTTGACACCAGGGCCCTCTATTTATTCAGAATTTGGGCCAAGGACTACCATTTGATGACATTTTAGCCTCACAGACCCCAAAACTAAAGATACATTTTGTTTTTTATCCACAATACCAGGCTGGATTTCACAAACAAAACAGGCCAACATAGATCAAAAATGACCATATCTTTTACATTCTCTGATTGTGTAGACTTGGGCTAATTCAGGTGTTGAATATTTTAACTCCTGAGAGTGTGTAAACATGAAACCAAATGGACCCGCCAGGGTCCATTTGGTTTCATATATTTAGGTGCGGCTTATGGTCCGGAAATTACGGTTAAATTATTTGGAAGATCATAGTGGAGAAAATAGCCTGACACATTTGGAATTGTAGACTTTATCTGATTGGGATTAAGTTGATAAATAAATAAAAAAAATATGAAAATCGGTTGCAATGTTGGAGTAATTAAGAATAACAGGCTTAGCAAATAGGGGGTTAATTGGTAGGAAAATATCCATATCATGTGTACTGTTGATTAGATGAACGCAAGTGTGCTTTCCACAGGCATGCAAATGATTGATTCAAATGCCACATGGTGAGGTTAAAGGTGATTTGAAATGTTTAATCGCCGAGGCAGCTGCAACGCTGAGGCGGATCTAGGCATGGGCATGGGGGGGGAGGGGGCAGTGCCCCGCTAAATGCCCAGTCTGGCCCAACAAACACGATGGCATGCAAAACAAGCCAAGATATTTCAAACTAAAGTGCCTATACAGTATTTAAAATGATTCGAAACACTACTACTGCTACTAACTAACTACTAACAGTGTCACCACTAAACCGACAGCATTTCATAATTGAAAACAGAAAACTCTCTGAGTCAGACCTTTAGCTTTGACTGAACGGATACAGAAGAATACCACTGCACACCCAACCCCACCTGTGTGTGTGCGCAAATGTAAGTAATTACATTTCTGTGAAAACAAGTAAAATATTCATGGAAGATAAATTGCACACAAGCAGGGCTATTTCTTACGATCAGTTGCTAGATCCGTTTCAATCGGATCGTGTTATTGAAAGATCACAATCAGTAAAAAGCAAAGCATTACTAGCGATGAGGCCGCTGCTACATGGAGGACAAGCACACATGCATGGACACGGAGGCGTGCACGCACGCACACGCACACGCACACGCACACGCACACGCACACGCACACACACACACACACACACAACACACACACACACACACCAATGAACAGTGAACTGGAATTGGAACTTGTGTCAGGGGCTTGCACTTAAATTGTCATTTGGACATTTTCAGAGATATGCTGAGGCCATTAAAACCATAATAATCATAATAATCCTCTACCAACACACACACACAGAAGACAAGGCCTTGTAAGGTCAAGTCAAGTAGACAAGTAGCCACTTTTGCTACATTTACTCCAAAATGTACCATTGCAAATAAAATAAATCACTCCAATGTGAGCGGCACTCTCGTCACTGTGCATCATCCAATATAAAAGAGGACTATACTCCCCTTGTGAATTCATTTTGACAATATGGCCTAGTTCTTTCACGTCACAGTGTAGGCTTTACACCATACTGGGCATTATGCGGCCCGGGGGCCAAATGCGGCCCTTTGGCTGACTCTGACCGGCCCGGGGACCACCAGTGGTCCTTGAGAGAGTTCCAAGTTAAATATGGAAAGTTGGTTAACCAGATGTAACTCTTTGAGAGCGTATAAATGAAACCAAATGGACCCTTGCGGGTCCATTTGGTTTCATTTTTACACTCTCAAGAGTTAAAATATTCATCATCTGAATCAGCCCAAAGTCTACACATTCAATCAGAGAATGTAAGAGAATGGTCATTTTTGTTATCCTGTTTTGTTTCCCAAATCCAGCCTGGAATTGTGGACAAAAACAAAAGAAATCTTGAAGAAAGTTTTGGGATCTGTGGGGCTAAAATGTTATCAAATGTTGGCCGTGGCTGAAATACTGAATAAACAGAGGGGCCTGGTGTCAAAGTGGTTGGTTTTGCTCTTACGTTTATCTTGAAATGAAATTAAAACTATGCCGACTTTAGTTCAGCCTTTAGTCTTGGCCCTCCACAATATTTTATGTTTCTCATTTGCCCCCTTGGGAAAAATAATTGCCCACCCCTGCTTTACACAATGCATCACACTATACCACTTACTGTATCATTCATGGTATATAGACGCGAATGATAGTACTGGGAATTATATGCATAGCCGATTTGCTCAGACACATATGATGTAAGTTCCTACTCGCATTGTCACTGGCATTCGATGTTTGCATTAGCACAATAAGCCGATTGGCTTATTGTGCTATTACACACGTGGAAAATGATTTCATTTTCAATGGCAAATGTGACACGAGTTAGGAAAAAAACCTCTTAAAAATACTCATTTTGCCGTTAGACGATAACATCCCAGATTTAATCAAACACCTCAATCTGAGATAGGAAAATGGCATGTTTAAACTTATTTAGATGATAGTTAACCATTCTGTACCATTCCGTTTAGATGCTAGCTAACCATTCTGTAACTTTCAGTGAAAAAAATAGCAGCCGTGAACGCCTGCTATTTTTGGGGAGAATGTGAGAATGCAGCGCAAACCTTCCAGTGTGTTCTTTCAGGGCGAATGTTTTGTAGAATCTACAATGTCAGGACGAAATGGGGTTAAATAGTGTTAAGGACCGCCTTGGAAACCGCCCCAAGGGACCCATGGGGGTCCACGGAGCACACTTTGAGAACAACTGATTCATAAACACAAGAGAAAAAATGTCTTTACCGAGAGGACGACAAGGGCCTTGCAGAGCATCACTCAATCATTGTTCCACGGACAATTTCTTTCTGTTTATATTCACAGTTTTTTCGTTTGTTTGGTTAATTACTTTTTGTCTGTTTTGTCACATTTTCCTCTGCAGACGAGTCACTGTGCAGAGGGAGAAAAACGGAATCTTTCTTTCCTGTCAGTTGACTTGCATTTCGATTTTTCTCTCGTTTTTTTTCTCGACAAAGACAACACAGATCTGAACACATAGCTGTCAGGCAGCTGGCCCTGTAAACAACACTGGTTTTGTACGAGGTGTCCCAATAACTATTCTGTCATTTCTTTTTAATAAAAGTAGAAGCAGCAATATCGCAATGTAAAAATATAAAAAAGTGTCTGTATTCAAGAAATTTACGTGGGTAAAATTACAAAAGCGTTGGCATCAAAATCTAAGTGCTTAACTCCTCAACAGATTTACCACACATTGATTGGTGTGATTGATTATTCTGTTGTCTGCTTATCACGCGAAAATGTGTTGTACTTTTTTTTTTAATCTATAGCATCATCTCGTGACGTATTTTAGGTGTTGACGTGACTACAAAACCCAGAAAACACCTCACACACGTTGCATTTATCTTTAAACGCATTTATCTCTGAATGAGCGCTGAAAACAGTGAAATGTGAAAATACAGGCTGTTTTGTCAAGCTGTCTTTGCATATCATTCATTTGCACAAATTCACAACAGAGGATTTACTATAAATTATTTAGTTACTATTGAACCTAATGAAGCGAGACTAGCTTTTCTGCTTAAAGGTATACTAAGACACCAACGCACCAACCTCCTCCACATCAGGAGCAAATTATGGGTTCAGGGTATTACTCAAAGGTACTTCTACACCAACTCTGGAGGAGGTCAGGATTAAACTGGAAACCGTATGGTCCTATTTGGCCGTTCTACCGGTCACTCTGCGCCTGATCCACTGCAATAGCTGCCCCTAATTAAATAGTAACTACACATGTCATAGTTCAAGGGTGGGCAATTATTTTTCCCAAGGGGCCAAATGGGATACGTAAAATAGTGTGGAGGGCCAAGACTAAAGGCTGAACTAAAGTCTGCGGAATATTAGTTTGATTTCAAGGATAAAAGTAAGGGTAAGACGAACCCTTTTGACGCCAGGGCCCCTCTATTTATTCAGAATTTGAGCCACAGAGGACCACCAGAGCCCATCAGAGCCCCACAGACCCCAAAACTAAAGATTTATTTTTGCTTTTGTGCTGGATTTGGGAAACAAAACAGTATAACATACACACCAAAATGTCCATTAATCTTCTACATTCTCTAGTTGCGTAGACTTGGGCTGATTCACATGATGAATATTTTAACTCTTGAGAGTGTAAAACATCTACACCCTCAAACAGTTGCATCTGTTTAACCAACTTTCCATATTTAACTGTAATTCTCTCAAGGATTATTGGTGGTCCACGACTCCACGGGCCGGTCAGAGTCAGCCAAAGGGCCGCATAATGCCCAGGTATGTCATAGTTAATAGTGAAAAAAATAAAATAAAAGCACAAGCTTTGCCTCAGAAATGTAGTGTGCAGTGTAGGTAAAAGTACATCCCATGTTACACAATAGATATACCCAAGAAAATCTAACTGAGCTCCGCTCAGTTCAATTGGCAGTAAAGACCTCACTTTGGGAACATCACTTGCACAAATGCACTTAACTTTCCACCAGCGCTAAACAATGTTCGCTAGTGGACAGAAAATGTGGTTTCATCTCTGACTGCACAATAGTCTCCCATTATACCAATAGCAGTTGTTGAGTTTTTTACTGTATCCTAGCAACAGCTATACTGTCTTAGAAGCTACATTTAATGTCCTATTCAGGATTCAAACCCATGGTCTGCCTCATGAGAGAGGTCTGATATTGGCGTTTTTACTGATATCCCATATCCCGATATTGTCCAACTCTTATGGCCCTGATACACTAGCAATATTTTGATCAATATCAACTAGCAATGTCAACGTCAACAGGCAACATGATGAGACACATGGCAACAGGCAACACCTCCCATTAAAAGGGGAATTCCACCCATTTTCATTTTTTTCCTGAGAGTGTACAAATGTGAACCAAATGGACCCTAGCGGGTCCATTTGGTTCCATTAGTACACCCTCAGAAAAAAAAGGAAGCCTTAATTTTCATTGAATCATTTTCACCCAACTGCCACCCAACTCGAAATGTTCATTTAGCGAAATAAAGTTACAAAATCCCTGTTTTTGTCCACCGCAGTGAAGCAGCAGCAGCAGCAGCCATGGTTTCAGAGAAGTTTATCTGTGGGAGTCTAGGAGAAAGGATCAGGTGACGCCAAGGAGGGCTGTGATTGGAGAATTCCTAAATGTTGACCAGTAGAGGGCGCTAATGATCTGACTTTTCTGAACAACCAGGAGTTGATCATTTTCTACAGAAAGGTGGAAAGTCAACGGTGATAGTTGACGTTGCTTGTTGATGTTGATTAAAACATTGCTAGGTGTATCAGGGCCCTTAATTTCTGATACCAATATCAACCGATACCGATCTATATGTCTCTATATTGGAGGGCTTTGGAAAGCCCTCAACAGACTAACAGCACGTGCATCAAGGCCTGCCTCCGCTTGATCACAATTGGAGAAGACCCCATATGATTGATTGTGCAGCTCTGTACATCTCTGTAAACAGTGTTTTACCAATTAACCCATTGTGTCCTGATCAGATTCTAGTTTCTGGTGCTTTTCACATTTTTTTCAAAAATAGCAGAACTACAAGCTCATATCGCGCCACTCGGTGGCGCGATATGAGCTTGTAGATCTGCTATTTTTCAACAGCTTAAAAACGCCAAAGCGCGTTCAGTACACTTTTTTTTTTTTTCGTGGTACATTTTATGATACTATTTTTAAAGCCTTTATCGGCCGATAATATCAGCAGGACCGATATATCTGCCCACCTTTACCTTTTATACAGTAATTACCATATAACTAATATAGGTAACTCACCCGTACCTAGTAATTACATGGCAACTAATAGGTAACTATCCTGTCCAGGTATGTAAAGCCAGTACAGTAATATACATACTATTACTGTAGATACTAGTACAGTAATATGTAGTTCATTACTGCCCAACACTGTTATTACGTATATATTGCATTTCCCATTTTTTGCTATATTCACATGTGGCAAATTCACACATAACACATTCCGTTCATTTATCCGCCAAACTTGGCCACATTTACGCTGGCAGCCTTGTCAGGGGCAATTAATTGATGAAATTTCCGTTGAGTGAAATTGTTATTAAAAACGAAATTGGAATATGATCTTGCTGTGCCACAATAATCGCTCTGTCTCTCTCTCGCTCCCCCCCCCTCTCTCTCTCCCTCTCTCTCTCCCTCTCCCACATCTCAGCATGCTGTTTTTTTCCGCTCTGCCACTCTTCAAGAGGATAAGACACACACACCACACACACACACACACACACACACACACACACACACACACACACACACACACACACACAACACACACACACACACACACACACACACACACACACACACACACACACACACACACACACACACACACACACACACACACGCACACACACACACACACACAGGACGGGGGGCAGATTGCATTATGGATCGTCCGGCAAGGATCGATTGCGGTCCCATATTGGATGACTTCTAATGTCTGCTAATGTGAAAAGTACCACACTCTGAGGAGGCGGACGGCGTGTGGTATTGGTGGTGGGTTAGAGAGAGAGAGAGACTAAGGAGTCAATGGCAGCTCCTGAGGGCCGATAAAGCACCGGACACACAAGTGGTTAAACAATCCGTGTGGTCGTTGATCGACTGCCGGGTCGAAGCGTTTTTTTTTTGTTTTTCCATTTTGCGGAAAGATTTGGGTGTGAATTAAAAACTCCCCTGTGATGGACGGGGTATAAGCGCACACTGAGATTGGGAGGGAAGAAGAGTGTCGATTGAAGGTCCACAGATTCAGTAATGCAGGCATAATTCGTCTTGACAGTGGGCACTTAAAGACAGAACCTTCCATTCATCTAAATGCAGGATGAAGATAAATTGAATCAAGTTATCGCTATGTAACAGGCCCGTCCCCGCAAATGCTTTCAATCGGACCAAAAAAACATATATTCTGTAGGATAAGGATACTATCATTTCGAGCAGTGCTTTTCAACTGGTGGTCTGGAGGACCACCAGTGGCCCTTGAGAGGGTTCCAGGTGGTCCGCAGGCTAAGTTGATTAACTAGATGTAACTCTTTGAGAGTGTAAAAAACCAAACAGACCCTTGCGGCTCCATTTGGTTTCAAGTTTACTCTCTCAAGAGTTAAAATATTCATCATGTGAATTAGCCCAAAGTCTACACAACTAGAGAATGTAAAAGATTAATGGTCATTTTGATCTGTATGTTTGACTGTTTTGTTTCTGAAATCCAGCCTGGTATTGTGGACAAAAGCAAAATAAATCTTTGGTTGTCTGTGGGTGTCATCAAATGTTGATCCGTGGCTCAAATTCTGAATAAATAGAGGGCCCTGTTATGAAAAAAAGGTTGAAAACCACTGTCATATATGGAGATGGCCATATATAGTGACGCGTCACAAGACGTGATCGTATATATGGAGGTGTGATGTCACAAGGCGTCACAAACAGGAGATGGAGGTTTTCACAGAGACTCAAGACAAGCACGCATACATGTACAATGAAAGAATACGTATACAGATATACTGTACATGGCCAATTGCCTGAGGCGACTGCAATGAACCTCGCTGCTGTGTTTTGACTGCGACCGGATGAGGAAATCATGTTGCAATAACGCCACAAGACGCATCGGAGTGCAACGCGGAGAACTGTCACCGTTCAGACCAGTTCAACCTGACACACAGTTCAATGTAACTGTGCCCTAGGGTGGATCAAAAAAGCACAAGTTTTGATTTTCTTGTGTCTCACCCCCTAATTATGTTCCAATGGACAAAAAACTACTTTGTTTAAAATTTGGTTGAATTTGAAGCATATTTAGAGGTAGCTCAATCACCCAGAAGTTTATCACTATTTTGTATTGGAGTACCAGTTCACAGTAGTACCAGTTCACCATAAAAACCTGATTAAAGGGTGTACCAAACTTTTCTCAGTTGTTCTTAACATGATTTTTAACGAAGAATCCAATTCTGCTTGATATATTTCGGTATCACCCATAGTTAATGAGATAATTAACATAATTAATCACATATGCAGATTATCTCATTAATTATGCGAATTACAAAGATGTACATTGCAGAAATGAATTCTATGGGACAAAATACATAAGGATCAACTGAGAAAAGTTTGGTACACCATTTAATCAGGTTTTTATGGTGAACTGGTACTACTGTGAACTGGTACTCCAATACAAAATAGTGATAAACTTCTGGGTGATTGAGCTACCTCTAAATATGCTTCAAATTCAACCAAATTTTAAACAAAGTAGTTTTTTGTCCATTGGAACATAATTAGGGGGTGAGACACAAGAAAATCAAACTTGTGCTTTTTTGATCCACCCTACTGTGCCCCCCCCCCACCACCCCCACACACACACACACACACACACACACACACACACACACACACACACACACACACACACACACACACACACACACACACACACACACACACACACACACACACACACACACACACACACAAACGCAGGCACATGTATAATGACTTTTTCATATGACAAACTATAAGTCAGGCCTTGCGGGCACAGTCATACTAATGCATTTTTACCAGCATGTGGGGTTATATTGCTGCTATAAGCATCACACTGTGCCTAAGAGCCTGCACGAGAGAGAGAGCATGGATGTTATCTAACTGAATGGGTCTATAAGTGCCGCTGTGCACAGTGAGATTCCCTAGATCATATCAAAAAAAGGATTCCAATATGCTCTACCCAATCTATGGGAGACTGGTTTAGAGCATACACCTGGGCATTATGCGGCCCGGGGGCCAAATGCGGCCCGGGGGCCAAATGCTGACTCTGACAGGTCCGTGAAAGGGTACTGTGGTTTTCAACCAGTGGTCCGGGGACCGCCAGAGAGTTACAGTTAAATATGGAACGTTGGTTAACCAGATGTAACTCTTTGAGAGTTAAAATATTCTTCATCTGAATTACCTAAAATCTACACAATCAGAGAATGTAAAAGAATGGTCTTTTTTTTTTTTATCTATGTTTGCCTGTTTTGTTTCCCAAATCCAGCCGGGTATTGTGAACAAAAACAAAAGAAATCGTTTAGCTAAAATGTCATCAAACGTTGGTCCTCTGTAGCTCAAATACTGAATATAAAATGGTTGGTCTTACTCTGAGGTGAATGTTAAAACGTGTTGACATCTTTGTCTTTCTCAACAACAAAGAAACAACACCAACGGCAGATGGAATTTCTGTGTTAAAAATCACACACACAGTGAGGACAAAGATGTCATCTTGAAGATCTTTTTAACTGCTTGCATCCTCTCTGTAGTGTCTACAAGCCCAGAGGCATTCATTCATTCATTCATTCATTCATTCATTCATTCATTCATTCATTCATTCATTCATTCATTCATTCATTCATTCATTCATTTTTGTGGGGGGGGGGGGGTATACGTATTGTTTGTCATGCTAGGGATCCCTATGAGAAGAGATCTATATGAAAGCATAATAAAAACAATAGATATATGGGCTCACAATGTATCAAACAACAATGTGTTGGGACCTTGTAGATCAGCAATTGTTTTTTAGACAATGGTTTTCAACTGGTTCAAGCCATCCACGTCCGAATTTGATCATGCCATGGCACAAGGGGATCCCTGGAACAACATATAGAGAGAAACAAAAACGCCCCTAATGGGCATAAACATTTTCGCTTCTACCCTCGATCCCTGTTTTGGGGCAAGCAGGACAATATGAGAATGGGAGTTTGTCAACAGGGACAGCGCAGCTCTCCACTATGGTTCAGTTTGCCCCAGAGCGGGAGGTCCTATGACGCACCGTTGGTACCCACTATTGACGGATAGGGATCACCTTCCAATTCCAATCAATTTTGGGGATGCTTCACATGAAATAGTTTTAACAGGCAAGGTATGAAATATGGCTAGTGTGTAATGTAAGTAGTCTCAAACCATGTAAAAATATATATCCCTAGTCTGAAAAGTTGCTAGTGCGTACCAGACGTGTGAACCAGCCAGAAGAACCACACTTTCTTTCTTTTGCCCTTTTGTTGCTGCACTTTCAAAATGCTAATAGCGAGCAGTCATGAAACAGCGTCTGGGTGTTATAATATTCAAATCCCTCTGAAAGCAAAGCGAAGCGAAGCGGGCGTCGAGTCTGACTCCATCACTCGAGACAAAACCGCATCGCAGATCAAAGCGCCAAGTGTTAAGACAACACAGCCGGCAACAGAATAGATTCTCCCCCATGTAATGACACGGCTATATTTTCTATCTGACGTTGCGTTATTGTATGCCGACTATCCCCAGTACATAAAGATGTTATCTTGCTTTCCACAAATTAGTGTTGTGTTATGAGAACTCTTAACACGTCTGACGCACGGGACGTCTCTATACATTTTCATGATAATAATCCCCCTGTGGTGCCAAAGACATCTGGAGATGTCCTCAGTCATTTTGAGAGAGAAATGAGAGAAAGAGAGAGGGAGAGAGAGATATAGGGAGAGATAATGAGCGTGAGAGATGGGTAGGGATGTCCCAATCGGTATCGGAAAAAATATCCGATCGGCCCTTTCTTGTCATATCGGTTCATATCCGGTATTGGCAAATACTGTATCGGTACAAGAAAAGTATCAGTATTGGCTCTCGTTTCTCATTATCAGACCATTTGGTATAGCCAGTGATCAGACACAGGGGTAAGGGGTTGACACTATGGTGAATATACCAGTCTAACCAGTGATCAGACACAGGGGTAAGGGGTTGACACTATGGTGAATATACCAGTCTAACCAGTGATCAGACACAGGGGTAAGGGGTTGACACTATGGTCAATATACCAGTATAACCAGTGATCAGACACAGGGGTAAGGGGTTGACACTATGGTCAATATACCAGTCTAACCAGTGATCAGACACAGGGGTAAGGGGTTGACACTATGGTCAATATACCAGTCTAACCAGTGATCAGACACAGGGGTAAGGGGTTGACACTATGGTCAATATACCAGTCTAACCAGTGATCAGACACAGGGGTAAGGGGTTGACGCTATGGTCAATATACCAGTATAACCAGTGATCAGACACAGGGGTAAGGGGTTGACGCTATGGTCAATATACCAGTATAACCAGTGATCAGACACAGGGGTAAGGGGTTGACGCTATGGTCAATATACCAGTATAACCAGTGATCAGACACAGGGGTAAGGGGTTGACGCTATGGTCAATATACCAGTATAACCAGTGATCAGACACAGGGGTAAGGGGTTGACGCTATGGTCAATATACCAGTATAACCAGTGATCAGACACAGGGGTAAGGGGTTGACACTATGGTGAATATACCAGTCTAACCAGTGATCAGACACAGGGGTAAGGTGTTGACACTATGGTGAATATACCAGTCTAACCAGTGATCAGACACAGGGGTAAGGGGTTGACACTATGGTAAATATACCAGTCTAACCAGTGATCAGACACAGGGGTAAGGGGTTGACACTATGGTGAATATACCAGTCTAACCAGTGATCAGACACAGGGGTAAGGGGTTGACACTATGGTAAATATACCAGTCTAACCAGTGATCAGACACAGGAGTAAGGGGTTGACACTATGGTGAATATACCAGTCTAACCAGTGATCAGACACAGGGGTAAGGGGTTGACACTATGGTGAATATACCAGTCTAACCAGTGATCAGACACAGGAGTAAGGGGTTGACACTATGGTGAATATACCAGTCTAACCAGTGATCAGACACAGGGGTAAGGGGTTGACACTATGGTGAATATACCAGTCTAACCAGTGATCAGACACAGGGGTAAGGGGTTGACACTATGGTGAATATACCAGTCTAACCAGTGATCAGACACAGGGGTAAGGGGTTGACACTATGGTGAATATACCAGTCTAACCAGTGATCAGACACAGGGGTAAGGGGTTGACACTATGGTGAATATACCAGTCTAACCAGTGATCAGACACAGGGGTAAGGGGTTGACACTATAGCAGGTAAATACAATGTTGTGGAATTTTCTTTGGAGTTGCCCAAGTGCACATTTTAGTGAGGAGTCTGCTATATTATTCTGCTATTTGGTTCATATAAGATATATATTTTTTCATATGATGCATTATTATACATATATTATTTTCTGGTATTGGAATTTCGTATCGGAAATTGTGATATTGGTATCGGATCGGGACATCCCTAGATGGCAATGGAGAGAAAGAGATATGAGAAGATGCTTCGAGGTTAGGTAAAGAGAGAGAGAGAGAGAGCCAAAGTGGTCACTTACCGATGTACTCGAAGACGTAAACGACGAAGAACGGTGTGACCAGGTCGTTGATGCCCTGAACGTAACCGCTGGCTGGGTGGCGGATGGCCCAGATAAACAGGATCCGCTCAAATATCTGAGAGCACAGAAGAGAAGGGAGGTCAGTGTCAGTGTGTACAATTACACAAAAAATAAACAACATCAACGTGCCTGACGTGGTTGGTTTAGCCCATTGTGTCCCGTCTAGATTTCTAGTTTCTGAATAACATAATATTCAAAGATTTGCACCACGTTTTCACGATTTTTCAAAAATAGCAGAGACACAAGCTCATAGCGCGCCACTCGGTGGCGCGCTATGAGCTTGTAGATCTGCTATTTTTCAATAGTTAAAACATAATGCGTAGAACACCAAAACGCGTTCAGTACACTAAAGCGTTAAAAGGACGTGTCACTTTCTATTTAACACCATTGTGACGTAAGGATGCCACTGACGGTGGCGATTTGAAATGAGCCGCAAAAGTAGAAAGAATTGCCAATTACCATTACTACTGGTGGTCCCCAGCTAAATGATGGACAGTTGGTAACCAAATGGACCCTTCTAGATCCGTAACTCACAAGATTGTAAAATGAAACCAAATGGTATCATTTTACGCTCTCAAGAGTTATATTTAAACATCAAGAATGTACACGTTTAGAAAATGTAGAGGAATTGTTATGTAGTTTTGCCAGTAATTTGCATCTCTCGTAAATTGTGGACGCAAACTTCAAAGTCTTTAGTTTTTGGCCCCGAGATACTTAACTCAGCATCAAATTGTGGTCCGTGGCTAAAAACGCAGAATAAATAGTGGGCCCTGGTATGAAAAAAGGTTGAAAACCACTACTATAGGAGGATAAGTTGGAAATAGTTAATGCGATGTTTACATTTTGAGGCCATTGTATGAGGACTTTGGCTGGGGGCTTATTGTTACTCCTGAGCTATACGTTTGTGTAATTGCAATGTAATCATAATTGTGTAATCGCATGGCTATACATGCTCATATGAAAGGCTTAATATCCTGCTGTGCTAATGATGCCGTGGTTAAAGCCCTCGATTTGAGTTTCTGACACCAGATTATACAGTAGTTCCTGACACCAGATTATAGCTGCAGCAACATTCTAGCTTTTGACGCTAGATTCTACAGTAGTTTATGACACTAGATTCTAGTTATTGACACGAAATGATAGTTTCTGATGCTAGGATCTCCTTTTTGACACTAGAATCTACTTTCTGACACTAGAATCGAGTTTTTGACACTAGATTCTATAGTTTCTGACACTAGATTCTAGTTTTTTCTGAAAAATCTGTGCTCCTGTGTCAGTGATGCTAACATATTTCTAGCCAAGGACCACCAGAATTATCCATATTTGGCTGCAGACCCCCCATCTGAAAACATGTTGTTCTCGGGGTTCCCCAGAAGCGAAATTGAGATAAAATGTTTGCTTCCAAAATAATGTATTCAGAGATTTGCAGCACATTTTCACAATTTTTCAAAAATAGCAGAACAACAAGCTCATGTCGCGCCACTCGGTGGCGCGACATGAGCTTGTTGATCTGCTATTTTTCAACAGATAAAACACCAAAACGCGTTCAGGACACTAAGGGTTAACTTTAGGCAGTGCTGCAGTCAGTGCCTACCAACCAGTAGAGAACTACTGTAGGGCAGGACAGGGAAACTAATGACTGTAGAGCAATGGGTTTTCAACCTTTTTCATATCAGGCCCCACTATTCGTTCAGAATTTGAGCCACAGATGACCATTTGAGGACATTTTAGCCCCACAGACCCCAAAACTAAAGATTTCCTTTGCTTTTGTCCACAATTCCATGCTGGATTTGGGGAAACAGTCAAGCACACAGATCCGAAGGACCATTAATGTTCTACATTCTGTAGTTGTGTAGACTCGGGGCTAATTCACAATGATGAATATTTTAACTCTTGAGAGCATAAACATTTGCGGGTCCATCTGGTTGGTCATGTTTACGCTCTCAAAGAGTTATATCTGGTCGACCAACTGCTCATCATTTAGCCTGCATGGGGCTCCACCTGGAATCCTCTCAGGGACCACAGGTGGTTCCCGGACCACCTGTTGAAAACCCCCGCTGTAGAGCTGTGCAATACATTAGCTCACATAAGCTTTTATTCGTTAAAATAGATAGAAAATAAATAAATATATAACAAGCAAGCACGTCGATTTGAACGTCATTCGGAATTGAGTTGGAGTGGTACAGTATGTGAGTATGTGTGGAGAGTTGGTGAAGCGAGTCAAGCCATGAGCACACAGGGGGAGATCATGAGTTCATGCATGCTGAGCCGTTGCAGGAAAGATAGGGGGACAAAGAGATAACCCCTCCGAAAGCCCCTAAAGCTCACTAAAGTTTATTGTGATCTTTATTTGTGTTGTATTCTTTTTTTTTCTACAACTACGATACAAGTACAAGTGACGAAATACATTTGGTTTAAGGACACCAGCAATATTTTGATCAATATCAACTAATAATGACAACATCAACGGGCAACTTGATGAGACATGGTAACAGTAATATTCCACTAAAAGGGAATTCCACCCATTATATATATATATTAGGGGTGTTGAATGATTAAAAATTTTAATCAAATTAATCACACCTTCAAAATTAATTTAATCATGATTAATCACCATTCGGACTATGTCCAAAATATGCCATGTTTTCCTGTGTATTGTTGCGGAAATGGAAAGACAGCAACCCAAGGGGCCCGGGGGCCAGACTGCCACAGCGACTACTCTCCACCATGACACATTTTTTTAAATGCTCCATTTATAAGAAAAGTGCAATGTGCATCTGGTCTTTCTAACATGCATCATATTTGAACCAAATCAAAATACACGTTTATAGTGCAGCTTATGAAAAAGGACTTCATATCATATCTGTTATCACAACAGCAGCAAATCACAACATCTAAGGCACACTTATTGTGCTCTCTCTTTAATTATCAAAAGGCTTGCAACAGGGGACAGGACTAGCCTACACACAGGCAACTAATGACAGTGATGGCACATCTTTGACTGGCCAGTGGCCATACATTAGGGCCCACCATGTTCATTTCATCAAGACAGACGTACAAATATTCACTAATGCAAAGTCAAAAGCAGAAAATCATAGTGGAGGTAAACAGGGAAAGAAATAGGCTCTACCTTCTGCAGCCAACATGCACTCGACTCTTCATCATCTCAGCATCTTTGGGTGTTTTTTTTTCTTCTTGACAATAATCCATGCAACAGTGGCGTCTTTTACGTCTTTTTTATTTTGCGACAGCATTGACTTGGTTACAGAGCAAATGCGTCTGCCTGCGCTCCCTATGGAGTTTCAATTTAGCCATTATTTCTCGGTCCACTCGTTATTAAACTGGCGATTTTCTGAATCAACTTTTCTTCTCAGTTTCGATGGCGACGCGGTTAAACAAACACACCATTCATTCATTCATTCACACCACAATAGTTGGGAGTGATCCGAAAGAGCTGCGTGTTTGGTTTGTTTACATGATCTAACTTCACGTGCAGGAACAGGAAGTGGAGCCCCACTGATTCCCCGGTCGGAAGGGACCATAGAGACTAGTGACAGACTAGCGACATTGAGGGGTCACAGAACAGAGCGTGCGCTGCTATTCTGTTAGCTGTACTCATGCTCAGTGGAAATGAAGAGCAGCCGCCATTAGACCATTCCATGGAAGTGAACGGAGATGTCAGGCCACCAGTTTAGTAGCCCTGATATACTCGCTCGAGCCCATAGACTCCAATGCATTCCGCAACTTTGTCCCTATTTGTTGTCCCCCTTTAATAGAGTCGCCAGCGAGTGGAATCACATCCGAGACAGAGCATGCGCACGCGCGAGCGTGCGCGCGCGTGTGCACGCGCGTGCATGTGCGTTAATTGCGTTAGAAAATTTAACGCAAAAATCGGGCAAATTTAACTAACGCCGTTAACGCGTTAAAAATCAACACCACTGATATATATATATGTTTTTTTCCTGAGAGTGTACAAATGTGAACCAAATGGACCCTAGTGGGTTGATTTGGTTTCATTTGTACATTCTCAGGAAAACGGATCCTCAAAGAAAAATCATTAACATAGGAAAAAAAATGTTATAACACTAAGTGCTATTAAAAATATATGATTCAAATTCGTTTTGCAATTTGTTTTTAGTTTGAATTGAATCAATTTCACCCAGCAGTTCTCAAAATGTTAATGTAGGAGAATAAAAAAAATATTATAGAATCCTTGTTTCTGTGCACGGCAGTGAGGCAGCAGCCATGTTTTACGAAAAGTTTATCTGTGGGAGTCTGGGAGAAAGGACTGGGGTTGACACTAGGGATGTGAAAAAAAGTCGGAAATCGACACGATTGTCGACACGTGCTGATGTCGACACAAAAAAGTATGAGTCGAAAATCGCCTCTTTTTTCTTATATTAATGATTTTTATTTTGTATTCTTTGCAATTTCTTGTTCAAAAACGTCACAACGTTACTGTTTTCAAGGGAAGAGAATTGCTTATTTCGGGTATTAGGCTACTATCAGTCACTGTAGTGAGACCATGTCTATGCTGCGCGCGTCTGTGCCGCCGCCTCGTCCTCCTCCTCCTTCCCCCTGCGCTCTGCCGCGGCGAGTCCGGCTTTCCCCCGAGTAGGAGAAGGAATGATTGACTTTTATTTCGCCGAGCGGGCGCCTCTGTCGAGGCCGAAATGGAGCGTTACGTATGGGAGAAAGCTATCTCTCCTGCACAAGACCGAGGTCTCACAAGGTAGAGAGAGAGAGAGAGAGAGAGAGAGAGAGAGAGAGAGAGAGAGAGAGAGAGAGAGACGGAGAGAGAGAGAGAGAGAGAGAGAGAGAGAGAGGGAGAGAGAGAGGGAGAGAGAGAGAGAGAGAGAGACGCGTGCTGCTGGTGGTTAATAGAACAAGCCTATATTATTTGTACTTATCTTGTCCAGTGTTCTGTTTCACGTTGTTTGGCCATGTCTAACAGCAGACGCAGGAAAAAGCAAAGATGCAGGGAATCCGTCGCAAGGAAAGAGGAAAACTCCTCTATCAAGTCGATTAGGCTACTAATGAATGTGGAATGCCAGGTGCGGGTGCGTGTCTGTTGTCTGTTGCATGGTGCCATGTGCTTTGCTTTGAGAACATGCCTGATCATTGTGGAGCGCAGTATGGAATGTTCTCCTCAGATATGCATATTTTGGTATTATATATTGCTCGATTTCGCGGTCCCGCTTATTTTATCTTGCACCTTTCCCTCCTGCTGGCATTTTCATGCCGCCCACGCTGCAACATTTTGCGTTGGGTCCCGCCGGCGCCGCGGGCTAAAAAAAATAAATAAAAAAATCGATCGATTTTCGACAATGGGCCGCGACACGTCGACATTCCAAATATGTGTCGATTAACATCCCTAGTTGACACTAAGGTCAGGTTCTACTTGCCCTCAGGTCATGATCACTTGCCCCCAAAAAATATATTGTAAATTTTGCATTTAAGTTTACTTCCTACTTGGGTGCTTTAAACCAGGGGCTTTCAACCAGTGGTCCCTGAGAGGGTTCCAGGTGGTCCCCAGCTAAGTTGGTTAACCAGATGTAACTCTTGAGAACGTAAAAATGAAACCAAATGGACCCTTGCGGGTTAATTAGCCCAGGTCTACACAACTAGAGAATGTAGAAGATTAATGGTCATTTTTATCTGTATGTTAATTTGCCTGTTTTGTGTCCCAAATCCAGCCTGGAATTGTGGACAAAAGCGCAATAAGTTGCAGCATACTTGCCCGATCGGGCAACCAGGTAGCAGTCTTCACTTGCCCCACCATTTTTTTACTTGCCCCGGGCAAGCGGGCAAGTGTTAGTGTCAAGCCCTGAAGGATCACATGACACCAAGGAGGGCTGTGATTGGAGGATTCCAAAATGTTGACCAGTAGAGGGCGCTAATGATCTGACTTTGAGTGATCATTTTGTGCAGAAAACTGAAAAGTCAATGCTGATAATTGACTTTGCTTGTTGATATTATTCAAAACATTGCTAGGTGTATCAGGGCCTTTAGAATATGTATTCTGTCAGAGCAAACGTTTTTAATTCAAATCTTTGCTCTTTTTCAGTCTAAATGGGTTGAATTCGGCCTCTAAATTCGCATCACAGTGGAGAAGGCCTGCCTGTGCCTGGCCATGTATTGTACATCGCCTGGCTTTGTGATAAAGGGCCGTGATGAATAGATCGTTTTAAAGTGATGCTTCACTTTTGGTAGAAGAACATTTTCATTTTTCACACGCATGCACACTTGCGGTACATACACGCTCGTCGTGTACACACTACGCACACACGCACAGGTTCAGGAGCAGTCAACCTGCAACACTTTGGCGCCTTAGGGGAGTTGCTGTCACCGGCGGCATTATTCTCACCGTGGCCATATGAAGTTTAAAGCTATATTTCACTTCTCCCTCCCCCCTCCACTTCTCTGCACTCCGCAGCAGTCAACCGCCAACATTAACTGTCAACAACCAACTTTTATAAAACAGCCCAACCTCTCCCATCACGCCTCTCGACACTTTACAACAGTGGTTTTCAACCTTTTTCATACCAGGGCCCACAATTTATTCAGCATTTGCACCACGGACCTCCATTTGAGGACATTTTAGCCCCACAGAGCCCAAAACTAAAGATTTGTTTTGCTTGTGTCCATGACCATTCATCTTCTTGTTGTGTAGACTTGAGGTTATTAACAGTCTGCGTGCTCTTGCAGTAGAGCTACGTTGTTATCATTATGAATAATAGTTATGACCGATGCCTCTTAGGTTGATCTACGTCTCTCTACGTCACTTACCGTCGCTGGTTTGATACGATCCCAATGATAACGGCAGTGAGCAGCGACCGCATATTCCAGTTAGAACGGACCAAAATAAGGGACGGACCAACCCGGGACCGGAAGTGTGTCGCCAACTAACTTGTCCGACGGGAAACATGGACCGAAATAATTATGAAATATGACTTTTAGATGAAAATCGCTGGCACTGGCTACCTCAAAAAATATGAAAAAGGGCTGGCACTGGGTGTGTTAAGATGATGATTATTTTACCTCTTGAGAGTGTAAAAATGAAACCAAATGGACCCGCAAGGGTCCACCTTCGTATTCAATCTGGGAGAAAGCGACTAATGACCAGAAAATGCACCCTTCCATCTAGTCATGTGTTTTCAGAGTGCATAAGGTTTTATTTTGGCTACAGTACAGTATGTCAATTTGCCTGTCAATTTGGTTTAATTTTGCACCCTCAAGAGTTCAATTATTTTTAGAGCACCTGCTATAATTAATGTACAAGAAAGTCTTCACAATTAATTTAAGAGTGTAGTTTTATTTTTATTTTTTTATTATGATCGTTTGTTACATCTCCTCTATGGTACCAGTGCCATATCAATAAACCATGGAGCTGTGATATCAACATGTACTATTTAGTTTGGGTCTAAGAGGCTAAATCTCATTAAATGGTGGTTTGTGGCTAAAACCACTGAATAAATAATGGGCCTTGATATGAAAAGGGTTGAAAACCACGTTCTCTCCCTCTCTCTTCTCTCGTCTATTTGCCTCTGCAGTATTTGGGAATAAGGATGCATATAAATTGCCGTGACATTTAAAATGGAGACGTAAAGAATTCAGACGTTCGGGGTTCACCTGAGCACCTTTTTTTTTTTTACAGAGTCGTCAAAAAAACATCTCACCTCATCTAACCTGTCAAAATAAACATTCGAAAAAATGCTGATTTATTTTTTCGTCTGCCAGGCAGGAGGGCTGTTGTTGAGCTATAGATGCGTTTGGGATGCATCGCATTTGCGGAGGAGGAGAGAAAAATATTTAGGGAGGGATTTTTTGTTTGTTTGTTTGTTTTTAACTACAAACCTTTTGACAGATTAATTAACCCATTGTGTCCTGACCCTCGATTCAAGTTTCTGACACCAGATCATACAGTAGTTCCTGACACCTGATTATAGCTGCAGCAACATTCTAGCTTTTGATGCTAGATTCTACAGTAGTTTCTGACACTAGTCTATAGTTATTGACACTAAATTATAGTTTCTGATGCTAGGATCTACTTTTTGACACTAGAATCTAGTTTCTGACGCTAGAATCGAGTTTTTGGCACTAGATTCTATAGTTTCTGACACTAGATTCTATTTTTTCTGAAAAATCTGTGTTCATGTGTCAGTGATGCTAACATATTTCAAGCCAAGGACCACCAGAATTATCCATATTTGGCTGCGGATCCCCATCAGAAAACTTGCTCTAGGAATCCCCCAGAAGCAAGAAATTTGAGTTAAAAATGTTTGCTTCCAAAATAATGTATTTAGAGATTTGCAGCACATTTTCACAATTTTTCAAAAATAGCAGAACTACAAGCTCATATCGCGCCACTCGGTGGCGCGATATGAGCTTGTAGATCTGCTATTTTTCAACAGATAAAACACCAAAACGCGTTCAGTACACTAAGGGTTAACTGCTTAGTGGTGCGCTGTGAGGCGTGAAGACCTGCCGTTATTGGGGAAATTGTGAAATGTTACAATGTTTATACAAATATCTACCCATCTACAAGCTCGCAAGGGCACATGTAGTAATTATTTAAAAATCAATACAAATTACAATTAACCTTTTTTATAGGCTGCTGACGCAACAGACGTAATATCCCATCCCCATCTGCAGTGAGTTTGAATTACTCCCCTCTGGTAGACGGTATAAAGTACCAAAAGCTAACCGGAACATCTTTAAAAACTATTTTATTCCTAATGCTATTAACAGGGCTTGACACTAACACTTGCCCGCTTGTCCGGGGCAAGTAAAAAAAATGGTGGGGCAAGTGAAGACTGCTACCTGGTTGCCCGATCGGGCAAGTATGCAACTTAGTGCACTATAACACAACACAAGATAAATTTGTCTTGAAGGCAGTCATTGCACTCTGCCTCTGTGTCTTTCCCTGCTTTCTAGCTGTCCACAATTCCAGGCTGGATTTGGGAAACAAAACAGGCAAATTAACATACACATCAAAATGACCATTAATCTTCTACATTCTCTAGTTGTGTAGACCTGGGCTAATTCAGATGATGAAGTTTAACTCTTGAGAGTGTAAAAATGAAACCAAATGGACCCGCAAGGGTCCATTTGGTTTCCTTTTTACGTTCTCAAGAGTTACATCTGCAAAATTTACATCTGCAAAATATACAATTTATTCTTGGGGGCCAAGTGACCATGACCTGAGGGCAAGTAGAACCTGACTTGCACGTGCCCGATGGGCAAGTGCCTCCGAGACCTTAGTGTCAACCCCTGCTATTAATGTACTAAATACTACAACCCTCTGAACCTGACTTTATTTGCCACTGTTGTCTTGTCCCTGTGTAAGTGTTGTTGTTCTGTTGTCTGCTGTACATGAGACCCAAGACAAATTTCCACTTTGTGGACAATAAACTAACTAACTAACTAACTAACTAATAGTTATTGCTTGCCAGTGACTTTCGTATTTTTTATTTATCAGACGACTCGCATTCAAATACGTTCAGAAGGGCCCAGAATTACGCTCGAGTATGGCCTATATCAGGGGTTTTCAACAGGTGGTCCGGGGACCACCAGTGGTCCCTGAGAGGGTTCCAGGTGGTCCCCAGCTAAGTTGGTTAACTCAGATGTAACTCTTGAGAACGTAAAAATGAAACCAAATGGACCCTTGCGGGCCCATTTGGTTTCATTTTTACGCTCTCAAGAGTTAAAATATTCATCATCTGAATTAGCCCCAAGTCTACACAACTAGAAGATGGACAAAAGCAAAAGAAATCTTTAGTTTTGGGGTCTGTGGGGCTAAAATGTCCCCAAGTGGTGGTCCGTGGCTCAAATTCTGAATAAATGGTGGGCCCTGGGATGAAAAAGGTTGAAAACCCCTGGCCTATATAACTGTAACCACTAGGTGTCAGCAAGTGGCCAATCACCGGAAGTTGCAAATAAAAAGTAGAAGCAGAGTTTCTACTTCCGATGCCACCGGGTCACAGTGATGCAACTCTCGGCTTCTAAGTCGGTTGGGAGCGAACGCTGCGATCATGTTTTAAGTAAGGCTGTTCAAAATAGTTAATTAATGGGATTAAATTAATTTTGTTGATTAATCTGATTAAAATTTTTAACGCAATTAACTCATGTGCACACTGACTCAACCCATTGAGCATTTTCTCATTGAAAGAAATGGGTAGAGCACGGGTTTATGGAGACATATAGCTGTGTGTCTCCCTGTAACCAGAGCCATAGAGTATAGCTGGAGGATCTACAAGCATTGAGGGCTTGTAGATCACCTATTTTGATAAATATTTGAAAGATAAATAGTTATTTTTTTCACAGATTCTGTTTCTTTTTTAAATGTTGAAATCCTGTCCAGGAAAACATGCATATTTTGGACATAGTTCGAGTGGTGATTAATCATGATTAAATTAATTTTGAAGCTGTGATTAATTTGATTAAAATTTTTAATCATTCAACAGCCCTAGTTTTAAGTTTTTACCCTATGTTTTCAGTCGAATCAAGCCACATTGCCGCTGCGATTGTTGGATTATGATCAGAGATGGACATACAGGCAGCGAGCGTGCACCCGACAATTTTGGCCATTTCTAGTTGCATTGGACCAGAAGTTAAGACGATCAAGAAAAAGCAAGGGGTAATCACCTAAAATGCATCTTCTCTTTAAAAACAAAGCAACCTTCTGTAAATGCGTCCGTTAACGTCAGCAGCCACAATTTTAATTGATTAATTAGCCATCAAAGGGTTAAGCTCATTAAAAAAGGGACACTGCTACATAGTCGGGTAATAAAGTACAGTGAAAGAGCGGTGGAGGGAACAAAGGGCCAGGGGGGGGGGGGCTGGTAATTGTACTTCAGTACAACTCTTTTCTCTGCTCCCCTCGACTGTGCAAAATCTCATTACTCATTTCCTTACAGGAGCGACAGGGCCAGAGACACCCTGGGTAGACAAGGGAGAGTGTGGTGCAGTGTTGCCAACTGCCAAAATCCAAAATGCACCAGTGGCACTTCCAAAATGCACTAGAATGCGCTAGAGCAATGGGTTTTCAACCATTTACATACCAGGGCCCAGTATTTATTCTGCATTTTAGCCATGGACCACCATTTGTTGTTGAGTTTAGTCTCTTAGACTAGATAACTGGCAAAATGTTGGTCAAAACAGCAATTCTGATACATTTTCCAAAATGTATAGACTCTTGAAAATTAGCTAATTCAGATTAATTAAATATAATTTAACTCTTGAGAGCGTAACATGGAAGCAAATGGACGCGTAAAGGTCTATTTGGTTTCATTTTACGATCTCAAGAGATCATTTCTAGGAAGGAAGGAGGACTCTATCATAGGAGGAAAAATGGTGAAAAACGAGGGTTTTATCTCTGGCGCCTGTCAACCAATTTCGCTCCAACTCACCAGCAAAAAAAGCACTAGATTTTCCGCCAGGAGTTTTTCACTAATCTTGGTGCTGGAAAAAAGCTAAATATAGTGAGTGACAAATGCGCCAAGTTGGCAACACTGGTGTGGTGTGTGCGTGGTGCATGTGTGCATGCAGACCGGCTGTGTGAGTGTGTAGTGCACTTGTGCGTACGGTCCTACGGTACGGTACGCTCCTGGCCAGCTCATTAGCCCTCCTCTGCAGTGAGGTGTTGCCTGTCCGTCGGCGATGCCACAGGACTCCCCCGTCCTCCCCCTAAAAAACATTCACTTAACCCCAGTGCCTTGGCCGCGGATCTGACTTAATCGCAGAAACTTGGCAAACTAAAGCCCACCGTTTTCGGTGAGTCGCTTAACCCTGCGGAAGGAGGAAACAGCAAGGCAGCACACCTCAGCACTTTATTTAATAAAGTGCAATTTCAAGGGCTAGGTCTGTATTTGCTTTTTTTGTATCTCTTTCCCCCTTCGTTTTTTTTTTTCCCCTGCAAGGGGCATTTAGCTGATGCTTCTATCTCCACGGCAGCACAAAATAAAAATGACTAAGCAGGTAGCCAGATATCTCCTGCAGTTATATATATATACAGTATATGACAATGT
Source organism: Benthosema pterotum (assembly GCA_039105355.1). NCBI lineage: Eukaryota > Metazoa > Chordata > Actinopteri > Myctophiformes > Myctophidae > Benthosema > Benthosema pterotum. The sequence goes on from CM076987.1 coordinate 37,440,210, forward strand.
CATCCTCTGTGCAGCAGACTTATTCCCAAATAAGTCTTGAGATCATGCATTGATTCATTGGAGTGTGTGGCCCTACTCTATTCGATTAAGAAATGTGGCCCCCGCCATGGCCGGTGTAGAAATGAGGTCCTCACGGGTTTGGAATGTGAGGGAAGGGCATAAATCGCACAAATTGCTGCTTTAAGCCATTCTGAACGGTGTACGCCTTTAGGTGGTTTTGGCTATCGAAAAATATCAGCCCTACAAGCTCATAGCGCGCCACCGAGTGGCGCGCTATGAGCTTGTAGGTCTGATATTTTTGAAATATCGTGAACATTTTACAAAAAGGGACAACAATTAGTTAGTTCCAGGAACTAAACTTTAGTTCGAGGGGAAATGTATTTTAGTTTGTGGGACAAGATCTTAGTTCCAGAGACACACATTTAGCTCTAGCGACAGCATCTTAGTTTCAGGGACAAAACCTTAGTTCCAGGGGCAATATTTTAGTTCCAGGGGCAATATTTTAGTTCCAGGGGCAATATTTTAGTTCCAGGGACAATATTTTAGTTCCATGGACAATATTTTAGTTCCAGAGGCAATATTTTAGTTCCATGGACAATATTTTAGTTCCAGAGACAATATTTTAGTTCCAGAGACAATATTTTAGTTCCAGAGACAATATTTTAGTTCCAGAGGCAATATTTTAGTTCCAGAGACAATATTTTAGTTCCAGGGACAATATTTTAGTTCCATGGACAATATTTTAGTTCCAGAGGCAATATTTTAGTTCCAGAGGCAATATTTTAGTTCCAGAGGCAATATTTTAGTTCCAGAGGCAATATTTTAGTTCCAGGGACAATATTTTAGTTCCAGAGGCAATATTTTAGTTCCAGGGGCAATATTTTAGTTCCAGGGGCAATATTTTAGTTCCAGAGGCAATATTTTAGTTCCAGAGGCAATATTTTAGTTCCAGGGGCAATATTTTAGTTCCAGAGACAATATTTTAGTTCCAGGGACAATATTTTAGTTCCAGAGACAATATTTTAGTTCCAGAGACAATATTTTAGTTCCAGGGACAATATTTTAGTTCCAGGGACAATATTTTAGTTCCAGAGACAATATTTTAGTTCCAGGGACAATATTTTAGTTCCAGGGACAATATTTTAGTTCCAGGGACACTGTTTTCAGGTCCAGATACTAAATCTTAGTTCCAGATACAATACTTTAGTTCCAGGGACACTATTTCAGTTTCAGGGACAAACATTAGTTCCAGTAACAATATGTTAGTTCCAGATACAATACTTTAGTTCCAGGGACACTATTTCAGTTTCAGGGACAGAACTTTAGTTCCAGTAACAATATGTTAGTTCCAGATACAATACTTTAGTTCCAGGGACACTATTTTAGTTTCAGGGACAGAACTTTAGTTCCATGGACCAAATTTTAGTCCTCCATTCTGGAGCCCCATTTGGCCTCATTACAGAAAGGGTTAAGCGTGCCACATATTCCACATGCGCACGCTTTAGCTGAACTGACTAATTCATTAAAAGACCCCCCCCTTTGAGAAAAAGCTGTGAGGAGCGTCAGCCATGCAAAATATTAAGCAGCCATTTATGTGTGTGTGTGTCTGTGTAATGAGGACATGCGATGCATGCACGACGTGACAGACAGCAGAATGTGTGCAGAATGAAATGGCGCAGGGGGTTTTCCCCTGCATGTCCATTGGCTAACGCCGGCGCATGAATTCTAGGTATTCTCGGCACTACAATAGATTGTGCAAAATTGTCAGAGTCAGTGGACTCGAATTGATTTCATTCAGTTGAATAAACACTCAATAATAAATGTGATTTGTGACTACTGATTACTATGGTGCATTTGTTGCAAGTCAATATGTGTAAAAGTATAAAAATAACAGGATTTCAAAATCACTTAAACTCTCGAGGACTAAGTGAACTGGTCCTGATTGTGCTTGAGACTTTTTTCTGTCTACCTCAAATATAATTGAAAAATAGTCAATCTATTATTATTATTTCAGAAAAATTTGCCTCGACAATATAGATGCCGTGGTTCAAATGCTAAATCCCTTTTACGCTATACCAGGGGTCATCTGAATTAGCCTAAATCTACACAACTAGAGAATGTAGTTGAGAGCATGCAATGTCTTGATCATTTTGACCTGTATGTGTGACTGTTTCGTTTCCCAAATCCAGCCTGGAATTGTGGACAAAAGCAAAATAAATCTTTAGTTTTGGGGTCTGTCCGGCTGAAATGTCCTCAAATCGTGGTCCGCGGCCCAAGTTCTGAATAGATAGTGGGCCTACAGTCCTATTCAAGTCAGCTCTTGTACCAGCCAAAAGTAGATGTGTGGATCCTTTTGTCCAACTCTTCAGAAATGGATTAAGATTGCACGGGTGGTGGTGGTGGGCACCTATCTAACTGATAACCCGACCTGTGTGTGCGTGCGTGCGTGCGTGCGTGCGTGCGTGCGTGCGTGGCATGCATGTGGTTCAGTGAAATCTCACCTCCTGGACAGAAGCTTGTTGAAAGAGGGGGATAAGGGGATTAGTTCTCGGTATGTCAATGTGAATCTGCAGAGAGAGAGAGACAGAAACAGAAACAGAGAGAGAGAGAGGGAGACAAACAGAAGCATAGAGCGGGTGAGCACAGATTTGCAAATCACAAAGTGAAAGGGGGGAGAAGAAAGAGTTAGTGGATGTGGTGTCTGATCTGGAGACAAGACGTCGGTGGATTTTGAGGCTCCGAACCGGAAAGGCGTGTGTCTGTCCGTGTCTAGGGGGGAATTAGCCAGTTAAAGCCCTGCTTTCTTTGTCGACTTGCACGGATTCAGAACCTCAACCCCCCGCAGACTAGCAGGTGGACAGACGGGCGGACGGACGGACACTTGGCTGGAAGGCGGGCGGACGTAGATGCAGCGCAAGCCCTGCGTGTGCGTGAGCGGCGCACATGCGTTGCGTGTACTACTACGGCCGCAGTCCAGCTCCGTTCGTAGGTCCGATTCTTACCTCTGTAACCTTTGGCTGCAGCACCAAACTCTCGGGACTCATCCTAGGAATGTCTATGTGGATCTGACAAGCAGATAGTTGTGGGAGAGACGCCGTGGTCAAACACTCAGAACACAGTAGTAGACACACAGTACCGACACACATACTGTACCATTGTGGCTCAAAGTTTTGGCAGCCTTGCACACGAAGACCAATCATCTCCCAATGTCTCTTATAAGTTGAAATTGACAAATGTATTTGGTGTCTCAAATTCTTTATTAAACTAATAACACAGAAACTGCTTCATGTTAGAGCAGTGGTTTTCAACTTTTTTCACAATTTAACAACATCTTCACCCCTACAGACCCCAAAACTAAAGATTTCTTTTGGTTTTGTTCACAATTCCAGGATGGAATGTCGCAAACAAAAGAGGCAAAACATCAAAATTCGACCAAAATAAACATGACTTATGACTTATTAATTAAGTGGTGCTAATTTAGATGGTGAATATCATAACTCTTGAGAGTGTAAACATGAAACCAAATGGACCCGCAAGGGTCCATTTGGTTTCATTTTTACGCTCTCAAAGAGTTACATCTGGCTAACCAACTTTCCATCATTTAGTCTGCGGAGCCCACCTGGAACCCTCTCAGGGACTACTCCTGTTACCTGTAGAAATCCATAGATTGGCCACACTGTTGTATTAGCTGCAGGGTCAAAAGCATGTAAAAAAAAAAGTAACGGCTTATAGTCTGGAAATTACGGTACACAGAAATTGCTGTGGCAAAAGTATTGACACCTTGAATGAAATCTTTGGTAGCACATCCTTTGACTGCTGTCAAACACTTCCTATAGGTTTCAATAAGATGCCTATTGCCTATTGCCTATACCTCTCTACGTGCAGTTTGGCCCAATCTTCTTTTGCAAACCACTGACCCAGATTAGAAGGGTGCCTTCTCAACTGCCATTTTCAGGTCCCTCCACAGTGGGATCGAGATCTGGACTCATTGCAGGCCACTTTAGAACAGTCCAGCGCTTTATATGTTGAACCATTCCTGGGTGCTTCTTGATGTGTATTTTGGGTTGATGTCCTGCTGGAACACCCATGACATTCGACGAAGACCCACTTCATGACCAACACATTGGTAATCGCCAGATTTCATAAGTAGATGTTTGGGAGATGGGATGAGGAGATGGTTGGTCTTTATGTGCAAGGGTGCCAAAAATTACAGCCACGATAGTGCACGCACGCACACACACACGCACACGCACACGCGCACACACACACACACACACACACACACACACACACCTACACAACGATGAACACAGTCAGTCTGGTTCGTCATGGAAATGTAAGTATGTATACCGGAAGCTAAAGCGCTCATACAAATAGAGGTTTGAAAAACATGACAATTTCAATATGCAACAAAACAAAATAAATAAATGAGTCAAGGAGTGACTCATTTAGGAAGCTGGCAGTGTCGCTAGTCAGTAAACCGACTGCGGGATAACATTAATGAATGCTATCACCGAGTTTTACTTTGTTACTTTGCTTTGGCAGGTGAGTTGCTGTAGGTTAACTATTTCCATTTTCAGATAATATCAGCATCAGACCATTATATTATATAATAGAAGACATGTTTGCGTGAGTGGCTTTATGATGACATAATTGAAACATAATGACATTATTGAAACAAGCCGCACGCACGCACGCACGCACACACGCACACGCACACACACACACACACACACACACACACACACACACACACCAGGGGTTGACACTAAGGTCTCCGAGGCACTTGCCCATCGGGCAAGTGCAAGTCAGGTTCTACTTGCCCTCAGGTCATGGTCACTTGCCCTCCAGGTTCCAGGTGGTCCCCAGTTAAGTTGGTTAACCAGATGTAACTCTTGAGAACGTAAAAATGAAACCAAATGGGTCCATTTGGTTTCATTTTTACACTTATTATAGTTATATAGTTATAGTGCACTATGTTGCACACTTGCCCGATCGGGCAACCAGGTAGCAGTCTTCACTTGCCCCACCATTTTTTTTTACTTGCCCCGGGCAAGCGGGCAAGTGTTAGTGTCAAGCTCTGCACACACACGCACGCACGCACGCACGCACGCAGAGTGAGGGGGAGGTGATGCCGTTACCTGTCTATACGTGTCTTGGTGATGCTCGTCGTTCCGTGAGTCGTAGTACTGCTCGATGAAGCCAAAATACTCCTGCCTTTTCCTCTGTAGGACGCTCTCTCTGCGCTCTGCATTGGCCGGTAGGTAACCCTGAAAAACACACGTACAGAGCCCAGTTAGAAAACTGTTCGTCGAAATTGGTGTAGTGCAATGGTCAACAATTATTCTAATAGAACGCTCAGTCAGCCCCTCCCCAAACTGCTATAGTCCAATCACGGATAAGCATAAGATGTGATAGAGAAATCTCTCCACCAATCCTACATGATACATTGTTTTAAAAAATAAATGTTTGTTTAAAAAAATATTTTTTTCCACTGCATAGGGCATGCCTTGTTGATGGATTTGGAAGAGGTTTTGAAGGTTCTGACGCTGCTGAATCCGGACCGTCCCACAAAAGTTTTGTATATCAACATGACATGTTATTTCTGATCAAAGCAGTTCACAACATACCAGACTACTTGAGAAACTAGTTTTGCAACTAAATGAACCCTAACGGGTTAATTTGGTTGCATTTGTACGCTCTCAAAAAATGTCTAAAGACATAAAGACGTCTAAACGTCTAAGGAACGTCTAAAGAAATCCATTAACATGGTGAAAATACATCTTGATGATGTCATCAAGATGTTTCACCATGTTAGTGGTTTTCTTCAGACCTCCATTTCTTGGGAACACAGAATGGGGGAACTTTTTATCATGTAGAGTAGACCCAGCACCTCTAGGGTATAATAATGACATATTAGAATTTTGAAAATGGGTGGAGTTCCCCTTTAAAACACGAGAGCGCGGATTCCATCACTGCCGTTGCGTTTGCACATTCGGGGCTTATGCAAGACAGAGCAAGACAAACGGAATCCAAAGACTATTAAAACGCATGTCTCGGACCACACAAAGGCATTCGACGGAGTAAATGACTCAACAAAACGCTACTCAGCCACGCACAGACTCTGTTCAATGGGGCATTGTTCAAAGAAAATGACAGCGTTTCACAGTCAAAACTATTCTTCTCCCAAACATGCCTTTTTTTGAATCATCAGGAAAAAGCCTATTAGCCTATTTTAGGGTTACGGTAGGATATTGTCAAGTTTTGCATTCAGTTCCATTTAGATTGCTGCTTTTCATACTCTGTAGTGTCTGGTTGTCCGTTCTCCCAAGGCACACCTGGTGCAAACGTTGGCAAAAACGGGTGCCCGTCCTCTACTAAAACTAATGATAACTAATGACATAAAATTATGGCACAGAAGTTGAAAATTAACCAATTATTCACAGCCGTTTTGGACACTGGTCGCGACCGTTTGCCACTCAATCTGTGACCGGCCCTCCTGCCAAATGTGCCAACTGTATTAAGATAATTCTGTGCACTGAAATATCGATCATTGACATCTTTTGGCACACCATTTAGGAATGACACATGGTTTTAATGTCATTGTCATCAAATGTTGGTCCGTGGTTCAAATTCTGAATAAATAGTGGGCCCTGGTATGAAAAAACACTGTCTTAGATGCAAGGTTTCCACACAACAGCATCCTGCGTTGAGCCACAGACCCTGAGGACATGCATGTTTGCTTTTTGCCGTCATCTTATTGATTACCCATCTCCGATGTAAAATCCTCAGTGGTTAAGGGGACGTTTGGATCGACCTAAAGACCTTTAGGCGGGGAGGAGGGGGGTCCATTTAGTTCCCTTAACTATCAATCACTTAGCCGGGGAGTGAGTGGGGGGACTCTTCGGAACCCCGTCAACGAGCATATGGGCATATCCTCCCCTCGTCTCGCATCGGTAAACAATCAGTGATACCCGGGCAGGGGTTGACACTAAGGTCTCCGAGGCACTTGCCCGTCGGGCAAGTGCAAGTCAGGTTCTACTTGCCCTCAGGTCATGGTCACTTGCCCCCCAGGTTCCAGGTGGTCCCCAGTTAAGTTGGTTAACCAGATGTAACTCTTGAGAACGTAAAAATGAAACCAAATGGACCCTTGCGGGTCCATTTGGTTTCATTTTTACACTCTCAAGAGTTAAAATTCATCACCTTAATTAGCCCAGGTCTACACAACTAGAGAATGTAGAAGATTAATGGTCATTTTGATGATATGTTAATTTAACTGTTTTGTTTCCCAAATCCAGCCTGGAATTGTGGATAGCTAGAAAGCAGGGAAAGACACAGAGGCAGAGTGCAATGACTGCCTTCAAGACAAATTTATCTTGTGTTGTGTTATAGTGCACTAAGTTGCACACTTGCCCGATCGGGCAACCAGGTAGCAGTCTTCACTTGCCCCACCATTTTTTTTTTTTACTTGCCCCGGGCAAGCGGACAAGTGTTAGTGTCAAGCCCTGCCGGGTATGGATATGTTTGGTGACATCTAGATGTAATGTAGCAAATGAAACACTGTTCTCTCATACACACACACACACACACACACACACACACACACACACACACACACACACACACACACACACACACACACACACACACACACACACAATACAGTATATAACATTAACTCCCTCCCACTTCAATAGGACCTTTTCCGAGGCGGAGCCACTCTATAGCAAAAGCACATGCGGTTATAAAGTTAGCCGTGGTGAAGGTTAATGGACAGCTTAGTGGGGGTCACACACAGTGTAACTGCATTACTGTGCCATAGGTACAATCACACGATGTCTCCATACAGCGGAGCTAGAGTGAAACAAACAAGAATGAGGTGAATGGAGTCAAACTGCATGCTGCTGGTGTCACACTGAAACAGATTGCCAAGGAAAAGCAGTCTAATTGAAAAGACAATAATAGCATGGCTGCCTTGCCTTGCAATATTGTTTTGTACAGTATTATGCAGGTAAACTTGAAAAAACATATGCACGCACGCACGCACGCACGCACGCACGCGCACACACACACACACACACACACACACACACACACACACACACACACACACACACACACACACACACACACACACACACACACACACACACACACACACACACACGTTTCAGGTCTTAACTCCTTAACGGATTTACCACGACTTTACGAGTGACTGATTATTCTGTTGTCTGCTTATCACTCCAAAAGTCGTATTAGGTTTTGTTTTATTAACAAGCTCATTAACTCGCTGCACACCACCCCATGAAGTTAAGTGGTGATTGCACTACAAAACCCAGAAAACACCTCACGCACTTTACAGCTATAATTGATAAATGATAAAACTTTAAATGCATTGATCCCCGAGTGAGCCCTGGAAACAGTGAAATGTGAAAAATACAGGCTGTTTTCTCAAATGTATTTACACCATAAGCTGCCTTTGGATCTCATTCATTTGCACAAATTCACAACAGAGGATTTTCTATAAATTATATTGTTACTATCGAGCCTAATGGGAGCGAGCCTATAGCTTTTCTGCTAATCTGTCACCGAGTTAAAATCAGGGACTAGACTATTTGACACAAATCCCTTTTTTGCAATTCTTAAGGGCTTTCATTCGGCCCGACGCGGGTTCATCAAAGAGGGCCGATTTCGCTTTCATCTGTAGAAAACCCCAACGAAAAAGGATAAACGTGAGTGAGAGAGCGGGACAAAAAGAGAAAAGAAAAAGCATGTTGTGTGACCCGCCCGTGGCTCCTCCATCCGTCCGTCCGTCCGCCCTCTACTAATCAGTTTGTGTGGATCTCATCCGTCCAACCCCCCCTCCATCCCCCTAATGGCTCTGCCAGAGACCGATCTGTCCTCGGAAAGAGAACTGAGGAGCAGGGGCGGATATAACATTTCCCAATTGGGGGGGGGGGGGGGGGGGTGGCAGGAGAAAATGGTATGGGGGTGGCTTCATCGCCCGTGTCGCCTCCATACCCCCCGCCCCATACCCCCATACCGCCCCCATACCATTTTCAGGTACAGGACTTTTAGTAGGCAAGTAGAGCATCAATAATAACATCAGTTGTTGTTGAAGATGCAACAGACACGCAGCATGCATAAAGCTAAAGGTCTGACTCAGAGAGTTTTCTGTTTCCAATGATAAAATGCTGTTGGTTTAGTGGTGAGGCGATTGTAGTTAGTTAGTGGCAGTAGTATTTAGGGGGGCATCCCCCCCCCCATGCCCATGCCTAGATCCGCCCCTGCTGAGGAGGAGGAGGGTGCGGGCAAGGGGGGAAATCAATTTGAAGAGCCTAAATGGAATTGTTGCTCACTAAGGTTTTCTGACAAACTAAAAAGCAACCACGTATTTACTAACTACAGGAGTTAAACTTCGTCCTGTAATCAAAGATTCTGAATCCACACGTCAGCTAAAAAAACAAACAAACATTGACGTATTCTTTCACGTGTTCCCCGCAGAGTCTTGGGTAGTGTTGAGGCCAAGCGTACCCATCGAAAAATACGTCAAAAGAAAATGGCAAGACGGGCACCTCTGCAGGCTAGGCTGTGGGGCTCACTGCAAAAAGAAACGCTGTGTGTGCAGGACGTTAAGCGGCAGCCGCTCGGTTAAATACCAAACCGTAGCGGCTTCAAGTAATTATCCATCTCTTCTAAAACGGTTCCGTCTCAGTCGTTCAAACTGTCTGTCTCCCCTGCACGACAAACTCCTTCAGAGCTCTCCGAACGCCTCCTCTCCACGTCTGTTAATGTTGTAAAGCAGTGTTTTTCAACCCTTTTGATACCAGGGCCCAGTATTTATTCAGAATCCGAGCCTCGGTCCACCGTTTGATGACATTTTAGCCCCACAGACCCCCAAAACTGAAGATGTCTTTGGCTTTTGTGGATATGGATTTGGGGAAACAAAACAGTCAAAACATACAGATCAAAATGACCATTAATCTTCTAGATTCTCTAGTTGTGTAGACTTGGGGCTAATTCACATGATGAATATTTTAACTCTTGAGAGTGTAAACATGAAACCAAATGGACCCGCAGGGGTCCATTTGGTTTCATGTTTTGCGCTCTCAAAGAGTTACATCTGGTTAACAAACTTTCCATTGTTTAGCCTGGGGACCACCTGGAACCCTCTTAGGGACCAGTGGTGGTCCCCAGGCCCACCTGTTGAAAACCCCCATTGTACAGCTTACTGTATTAAGTACTGAGCATGGATTTTACCACAAGCAGTTGATGTAAAAGTGTGCCATTTGTGCATTTAACCTTCAACACACACCAGTACTGATTTTAGTACAGACACATAATCAAGCATTTGACATCTTTAGACATGCTGTTTTGCTGCACTGGGGAAATGCTGGGTCACATTTTGAAGAGCCAGGGATTGAATTTATTTTATTTATTATTCCCTATACTACCCCCCATGCCAGCCTATGCAGGGGCAGCATTGGTAATCCTGTCATGTCTATGTGACTGAATATGTGCTTTTTCCTGTGACGCCTCACCTCGCCTCCCTGGGAGTTTGACAGCTCCTCCCGCATGCTCCTACTACTACTTCCCCTTTCCGAGGGATTTCAACAAGCTTCTACTGCGTTACGCCTTCCACTCGACACCTCCCTGGGAACTCCAAGACTTTGATCAATGCTGCTCGATACCGTTAAGAGTGGTGGTCCAAAACCCACAGGATGTCATGTCTGAGAAGCGCAACGCAATGCACACAGCTATGTATGTTGCCCGCAGAGACACACACAGGCGTGCATGAATTCGAGCTCAGGCACAAATGTCTAATGCAGGGGTGCCCACTAGTGATGCGCGGGTCAGGTTTTTTCATGACCCGCGGGTCCCGCAGTGTTATAATAATCTGACTCGGCCCAGCCCGCCCCGCAGCATTAGCTCCATTTTCATGACTCGACTCAGACCGCAACCCGCCGACATTAAATGCACGTCAAATATGTCTTTGAACAGGGCTTTTATTAAGCCAAAAATGCTTGCAATATAGCCTCAAATAGACACTGAAGTTCCAACAATTAATGAAAAGAAAATACAAACGGAACGAAATAGCAGCATGTTTTTTTTCTTTTCATGCTTTGCATGTATATTATCAACGGCGATGGTGTTTTCAATTAACAGAACGAAATGACTCTGTAACATAAACAGGCTATATATAGGTCAAATATAGCTTCCCGCTTTGGGGAAATTATAGCCTAGTCCTAAAAAACTTTGAATGCAATGCCTTTTCGAACAGTTCTACAACACAAAACACACACCCAATGCGTTTGAAAACACACAATGCGCTCCGTGGTTCAATTAACATTCAAGTTGTTTAACTGTGCATCAGCAGCACCAAATATTAAAATATAAAATAAATACCATCGCTTATTAAGCAAAACTTTTCCTCTTTGCAACAAAAAACGAAAATAAATTAAAGCAATAGGCTACTAGGCATTATGCAGACTTTATCCATGGCTTTATGGACCTATGGATTTTTACGTAAGCTGTGCAAAAACAGAATCGCGTCGACAGTTCCAGGGTTCAGTCTGTTGCGTCGGGCCTCCAGCACCCGGCCGGCCGAGCTGAACGCACGCTCGCTCGCAGCACTAGACGCCGGTATGCAGAGGATCATTCTAGCCAGCTTAGTAAGCATGGGGAACGAGCCTTGGTGCGCCTGGGACCCCCAGAACCCCAGAAGATCCTTCCCGTCCCATGCAAACTGGCTGTCAAGATACCGCTGAACCTCGTCCTTCTCGTCATCGTCATCTTCATCTTCCCACTCACTGAACTCGTCTCTCTTTCTCTTTGCTGCGCCGTCATTTTCTCCCCCAGGCTCAACTAAAACGAAGTAAAATAGTTTTACTATTTTTATTTAGGCGACATTAGATCACCATGTAACAGTCACGTGCCGTATTAAACTACCCATTATATAGCCTAATATTAGGCTTACCTCGAACGGTGTCCTCACTGTCCTGGCCTCCTGGATCGGCGGACCCCCCTCCTCCTCCTGCTGCTGCTGGCGGTGGTGGTGGAGGCGGCGGCGGCTGGCTGGCAAACTCCTTACAAAGTAGCCTGGCGTTGTTATAAACTGGCTCTCTCTCATCAGCTGGCAACATCTTCAGTGACTTGAAACGGGGATTAAGAAACGTTCCGAGTTTGTGTGTGATGCTGAGGGACAGTTTCTCCATTAAGAGCTGCTTTGCCCGTGCTCGAATGTAGACCATGTACTCCGGATCCCCGAAGTGTGGCTCACAGTGTTTCTTCAGTTTGTAAAACCAAAGCACCACTCGTTGGATGGTTGGATACTTGTCCCCTTCCAACTCTTCGCTCGCTTCTTTAAAGAGCAACAAGAATTGTGTGAGGGTCTTCATGACGTCCAGCTGGATGCCTTCCATTCGGTGCAGTTGGTTCTTCTCCTCCATGGCTTGCTGAATAGCGCTGTACTGATTGGTGACGGACTGCATCATCGCCACTTTACTGTTCCACCTGGTTTCACACTCCTGCACAACAGCATTCGGGAGCTTTGCGCTAACACCAGATTTCTTGAGGTAGGTAACAAGGCTCTTGCAACTGTCGATCACATCACTGACAGCTTGCATGTGTTCTGGTGCGCCAGGCTTGACATCAAAAGTGTGTTTAAGGATGATGTTGAGTACGTGGGATGTGCATGGAATCCAATTGTAGCTACTAAGAGCAGATTTAACATTAGATCCCTGGTCGCTCACAAACATGATTTTAGAGAAACTATTCGCGTCGACCCCGAAATCCTGCAGCTCTTTTATTAATTGGTCGTTAAGATTGGCGGCTGTCTTCCTGAGGTTTGAGTCAAATTCAGCTGTTGTTATGACGCGGCCCTTCAGTTTCCAATCTTCAGTGACGAAGTGAGTTGTGAATACACTATATGCTCGTTTATTAAAATCATCGGTCCACATATCAGTGGTAATTGCGATGCCACACTCCAGCGCTGTATTCACCTCTTGTGAAAGTTTGCTTTTCTTTTCTTTTGCCTCTTTAACGGCTCTGTCGGTGACTGTCGATCGGTGGGGAAGAGCACTGCTGGCATCCACACGTCCATAAAGTGCACCTATATTTATTAGACCCTGGGCTAGTTCTTGGAATCCATTGCCCGACACAATATCAAACGGGCGTATATCTTCACAGCACATTGCAACGCAAAGATCGGTTACATGAGACTTGGCTGGAGCTGGTAGTTCTCTTTTTACGAACCCGGTCATAGAACTTTGTGACGAATCCTTCACATTGCCTGGCATGCCTGGACAAACATGCCTCTTCAAGTTGGATGTACCAGAGCCGTGGCTGTCATGTTTGTAGAGTTTATCACACGTATTGCACTTAACATAACCGATGCTGCTGCTGTCTTCCGCATTCACAACCTCATAGAATTTGTCCCAAACGGTTGATTTAGCAGTCTGGCCTTCTTTTTTTTTCACTGTGTACTCCCCCGACTTTAATTTATCTCGCACATTAGCCTTGTCTTTGTCGAAGTCCATTTTCACGTGTTGCATGCGATCTGTTGTTCCTCTTTGTTGTTGTGGTTGTGCGCGCGTGCTGAGCTACAGGCTACTAGTGACCTTAGTGGACCGGTCGCTTCCGTGACGTCGTGTCGCAGGTTAGATTGCGTGAAATAAAAATGATGCATTTACATCACAGCATTATATACAATTATATACAATTAACATTTAATGTTAATTGTTTTCTGTCAAAAATGAACATTTAATCATGTGAAAAAAATCCATTTCTAGCTTATTTGACCCGCCTCAACCCAGCCCGCGAATAAAGTGAACATTTCTTGACTCGACCCAACCCAGCCCGCGGGTAACCCGCGGGACCCGCGGGTCACGGGTCGACCCGCGCATCACTAGTGCCCACACATTTTTTTTTTTACTTTTTTACTCAAAATGACCGGCTCAACAAAATCTATACATCAAAAATTGTTTCATTACTGAAAATTCATTTCAAGCCCCCCCTAGAAAGTTTGAGCTTTGAAATAGTTGGTGATAGTTGGTGATGGTAAAATAGAGGGGGAGAATTGGAAGGTTTTCCTGTATATGCTATTAATGATGTTTGAAAACGGTGTTTGAGGTTTGAGTTGACAGTTCGTAAACTAAGAACTTTCACGTTTTCGTCCACAATTGGGAAAGAGAACGGGCAAAATGTTGGTCAGAATAACAATTATTCTCCATTTTCTAAACATGTGGACTATTGAAAATTACGTAATTCAGATGTTTAAATATAATTTAACTTTTGAGAGTTTTCAAGAGTTACAGATCTATAAGGGTCCAAGTGCTTTGGGGACTGTCATGTGATCTACTGGTAGATCATGATCTACCTTTTGGGCACACCTGGTCTAATGCATGCCGGTGTACGATTGTACGCACAGAGCAGTACGCGCACCGCAGATGATGAGCGTGCCGCACGCGGGAAATCGCATTCCTTCTATTAACTTTCATTCCATTGCCTCTTGGCATCCTCATCCATCACCGCCCCTAAAGCCCTGGCAGTGCCCCCCAAGTTCTGAAAAAAACCTGCCATGTGAAAGCGATACTTCACTTTGGAGGGACTTGTGTTGTCTATTTGTTTCGCTAGTCTGTTTGCTCTCCTCGTGTCATGGAAATTGGCCGCATTTCAAAGCGGTTGTTGTTGGCGCCGATTTCATTATAGATTATTATTCATTCAAATTTCAATCCAGATGGAAGAATTCTACTCTGGCAAGCGGAGAACCAATGAAGACCTAAAGAATGTCGGTATCATGGTTTGCATTTGGTAATATATTAGCTAACTACTCCAAAAACTAGTCCATAAACAATAGTATTGAACAGTTTCAAAACTGGTCAAGTTGGTCAGCCAAACATGTGACATCATATATATTGCACCTGTTTTTTTTTTTTTTTTTTTTTTTTTTTTTTTGTCATAGATGCCCCCTGCTCTACATTTCACCCCTGAGATGCCCTCCCCTCCCAGTTGCATTGCCACAAGTTGTCTTTATTTTATTCTAAAGCGGGTATTTCCGTAGCTCAAAACTTTTTTCTCCATGCATCACACATGTATAGTGATGTGATACTCATGCATGTGTTGTACGTCACTCTGGTTCAGCATTTACATGTAATCCCAGAGGTAATCTATTCCTCCTCTACTCCCATCCCTTCTGCCACTCTCCTCTACAATCACTCAGGTCAAAAGGGAGCAAATCTATGACAAACATCAAGAACATTCTGTATTCATGGCACAGGAGTCAAGGTAGATGGATGCCCAATGTGTTTTGGGGCGGAATTCGCCTTTAATAAAAACCTTCGTAATAAGCAGTGTTGGGGAATATTACTTAGGAGAGTAATATCTTTACTTCACTTATAACACTTAAATACTTATATTACTTATATCACATATTTCAATATTACTTTCCCAAGTCACCCCTCTCATCCGCAAAGGAATAGAAATGAACAATAAAATCTGTAATGTTTAGCGACAACTGTGATAACTAAGTTATGTGTGTAGAATACCGTGGTGCATTAGGATCTACAGACTACAGTGCATCTCTGTTATTATCTCTTGATAGCTTGCAAATCTGTTCTATTTTCACATGCGACAACAAGCTCAAAAGTAATAAGTAACTAGGCATGCTTTGGCAGAGTAGCAAATTACGTATTACCAGTGTTGGGCAGTAACTAATTTTAGATTACATATTACTGTAATATTATTACTTTTGCTCCAAAAAGTAAAGTAACAAGATTACTCTGCAAAAATGGGTAATAAGTAACACATTACTTTGCAAGTAACGCCAAGTTACTTTTAAAATGAGCTTGTTGTTGCATGCAAAAATAGAACAGATTTACAAGCTATCGACAGGTACTGTAACAACAGAGATGTGCACTAGATTGTAGATCCAGTCCACATGCTGCATCCTGCGCACAGTTATGTACACTACAAATCGCTTGCTGCTTTATTTTGTATTTTATTTTTAAATACAAGACCTCAACTGTCTTTAAAAACAATTGTGAGAAAGTTTAAAAAGTCAAAGAGACTATTATTCCAATAAATTGGATTCAGTTCTAAAAAGAGCTCGCTAAACAGATTATGTTGTACATCTCTATTTTTTTCAAATGTAGGAGTTGAAAACTTGGGAAAGTAATAATGTAATATGTAATATATTACTCTTCGATTCCAGTAATAAGTAAAGTAATGATATTACTTTGTCTAAGGGGTAACGAGTAAAGTAAAGAAGTTACTTTCCTAAGTAATATTGACCAACACTGCGTATTACACAATTTAGCAGAGTAATAACTTTACTTTACTTTTGCTGGAAAAAGTAATAATATTACAGTAATATGTAATATTTTACCCATTCTGTACTGAACGCATTTGGGTTTTTCAAGCATTAACTAGCTTTAACTATTGAAAAATAGCAGATCTACAAGCTCCTATACAAGCTTGTAGCTTATTAACCCTTAGTGTACTGAACGCATTATGTTTTAACAAGCTCTATACAAGCTTGTAGCTTATTAACTCCAATCTTTGTTTCTAGGAGGTCCCTCCATGGGATATTTTCAGATGGGGGGGGGGGGGGGGGGGGGGGGGGGGGTCCTCCGCAGCCTGCCAAACACAGACAATTCTAGGGGTCCTTGGCATGAAATATTTTGAGCATCACTGACACAGAAATATCGATTTTTCAGAAAAAAATAGAATCTAGTGCTAGAAACTACAATCTAGGGCCAGAAACTAGATTCTAGTAGCCTGACTTCAGTCTGAATTGTCATTCCGTTTCACTTCATTATTCAGACTGAAGTCCCTCTCTACTACAGCAGTTTCTGGGATGGGCGTGATCAAAGCAGCAGTCTTCACGGTGATTGGTTCATACCAACCCATATCAATATTGGGAAAGCAGACGACGTTGTTGTCATTATTATGCTAATGCGTTAGCATTAGCATAATAATGACGTTGCTAACTAAACAAACACAGCCGACGAGCGTTACTAGCATGTGAACAAAAGCAGTAAAACATGTCGGATGATGATGTTTATAAAACCTAAAGCCTGACGCTTCTTTAAAGAATAATAAAGTGAAACGAAGTGAGTGACAGGGCTGTTGGCCAATCAGGTGCTGGGCATGGATTTCCAACCGACAAAAACGGCCCCAAAGGCGAGGAAGCCAGTCCTTGAATCACAAAGAAAAAATAAGGTAGTATTTTTAAGGTGCTGATTCAGGGCTGAGCCAGGCTAAGATTCTAGTGTCAGAAAGTAGAATCTAAACCAACTCATTTTTTTTTTATCACATGGGTAAAATAAATCTCACGTACAGGTCAGCAGCCTGATGGATAGCCTATCAATTTTGGCGGTACTTGACATCCAAAAAGGTTAGGAGCACCACGGTAGACCCATCAATATTCCATAGCCAGTTAGTTTTCCGCCTTTCTCCCTTCACAAGTGAACATTTAACCGCCACACTCCATTAGTGAATGTACATAGTCCTCGGGGCACATGCTCATTCACAGAGGGGGGGAAAGGGGGAGAAAAAATACTTCCATTTCTTTATTTCTTCACGCACCCCGCCCTCCCGTTTTCTCCCCTTCAGGCACGGAAACGTTGTGCTCTTTAAAATAAATGAAATACGAACGGCGTTACGCTCCGACAAAGTTATTGTTTCTTCCGTTGGAGGCTGAGGATTGGAACGTGTGTGTGTGTGTGGCGTGTGTGTGTGTGTGTGTGTGTGTGTGTGTGTGTGTGTGTGTGTGTGTGTGTGTGTGTGTGTGTGTGTGTGTGTGTGTGCGTGCGTGCGTGCGTGCGTGCGTGCGTGCGTGCGTGTGTGCGTGTGTGTGAGAGAGAGAGAGAGAGAGAGAGAGAGAGTGTGAGATATTTTCAATGAAGGTACCGGTAATAACTTCTCTCTGACCCTCCAGTACAGGCCCTCTCCCTTTTGTCGACCTAAATATACTTAACTGACTAGAGCAGTGGTTTTTTAAACCAGTGGTACGGGGACCACCAGTGGTCCCTGAGAGGGTTCCAGGAGGTCCCCAGGCTAAATGATGGACAGTTGGTTAAACAGATGTAACCCCTTGAGAGCGCATGTTTACATGTTTCATGTTTACGCACTCAAGAGTGAATTAGCCCAAATCTACACTACTAGAGAATGTAGAAGATTAATGAAGATTAATGGCCTTTTTGGTCTGTACGTTTGTCTGTTGTGTTTCTGTGGACAAAAAACAAAAGAAATCTTTAGTTTTGTGGTCTGTGAGTGGGGCTAAGACGTCAACAGATGGTGGTCTGTGGCTCAAATACAGAATGAATAATGGGCCCTGGGATTAAAAAGGTTGAAAACCACTGGATTAGCAGGTCCAGGGGTCTATCGACACCAGGGGTTTTCAACCGGTGGTCTGGGGACCACCAGTAGTCCTTGAGAGGGTTCCAGGTGGTCCCCAGCTAAGTTGTCTAACCAGATGTAACTCTTGAGAGCGTAAAAATGAAACCAAATGGACCCTTGCGGGTCCATTTGGTTTCATTTTTACGCGCTCAATAGTTAATATATTCGAATTAGTCCAAATCTACAAAACTAAAAGATTAATGGTCATGGACAGAAGCAAAAGAAATCTATAGTTTTGGGGTCTGTGGGCCTAAAAATGCTGAATAAATGGGCCCCCGGGTATGAAAAAGGTTGAAAACCACTGCTCTACACCAAATGTCTCACCAAATCGCCACATCTACAGACTCACGTGTCGCTTATAGATGCTATTCATTGTCTTACTTAGGGATGGCAAGGGGTTCGTGTGGATGATGTATGCATCATCTACTAATGAGGCAGATATCGGCAACGCAGTCAGCAGCTGCCGCACACTGTTAGGGGCCTTTCGTAGTTAAATGGTGGGAGCTAGTATAGAGGCCTGCCTGGGGAGAAGCAGCGGCAGCGTGTCCCCGGTGTGTCCCAGATACCATTCCAGGCCGGCAAACGTGTCCGATATGACTGGTGTTCGACGTGTCCTTGAGCAAGACACTTTGAGCTGGAAGCAACGTGGTTTGTCCCCAGCGGGAGCAAGTAGGTCGATATGAAGAACGTGGGGAAGGCGCGCCGGCAGCCGCGGTGTTAAGGAAGCGCTACGCTTAAAGTGATTTCCTTTGGTTGATAATGTACCGTGTGACCATATTTCTACAAGGGGGAAACATACATTAAGAATTAACCACTTAACCCTTTACGTGCGCGTTTTTGGTGTTCTTAGTATTGTGCTTTAGCTATTGAAAAATAGCAAGATCTACAAGCTCATAACGCTATGAGCTTGTAGATCTGTTATTTTTGAAAAATCATGAGAATGTTGCACACATATTTGAATATATTATTTCAGAAGCAAACATTTTTAACTCAAATCTTTGCTTCTGGGAGATCCCTAGAACTTTTTTTTTCTCAGATTGGGGTCCGCAGCCAAATTCTGGGGGTCATTCAGGGGTATATTGAGCATGACTGACACTGGAACATAGATTTTTCAGAAAAAAAAGAATCTAGTGCCAAAATCATGAATCTAGCACCAGAAACTAGAATCTAGCACCAGAAACTAGAATCTAGCATCAGAAACTAGAATCTAGCACCAGAAACTAGAATCTAGCTCCAGAAACTAGAATCTAGCATCAGAAACTAGAATCTAGCATCAGAAACTAGAATCTAGCTCCAGAAACTAGAATCTAGCATCAGAAACTAGAATCTAGCATCAGAAACTAGAATCTAGCATCAGGAACTAGAATCTAGTGTGAGGACAAAATGAGTTAAGCCCCACATTGTAGTTGTGCACTTGAATGCCTCTCAATTTCCCCTGTTGAAAATGTAAAAAACAAACGCATTTGGTACACTTTAGCTATTGAAAGTATCAGACCTACAAGCTCATAGTGCGCCACCCGTAGGTATGATATTTTCTTGAAAAATTGTGAAAATGTGGTGCAAATCTTTATGATAATAATAATATTTTCACTGTGGGGTGGAGTCATTTGTCCACTACTCTGCTTAGCACACACCATGTGCGCTGCCCCGGTGGGGGCAGCTCCTTCTCAGGGACAACGAGAAGAAGAAGGGGGTGGAGGGAGAGGGGAAGGTAAGGGGAGGTGGACGACGCTGGCTCAGCCCAGCGGGGACGAACATCAAATACGTTGCAGCACGGCCGGTGAGCAACGGCAAGGGCACGGGGGACGCTACTGGAGTGAAGCTTTATTAGGTGACGGCACGGGTTTATGGAATACTGCGTCTGGCTTGGGGGGAGTCAGCTCTGTGAGCTTGTGCATGTGTGTGTGTGTGTGTGTGTGTGTGTGTGTGCTCGCGAGAGAGATGGTGAGAGAGAGAGAGAATATATTGTCAGGCGTTGTCTATTCCCTCCTGTCGATTTGTTCTGTGGCAAAAGGATTTGAGGCAGGTGTGATTGGATACTTTCAGTGGAGGACGAGAGTCCAGCACACTGGTGCACTATGGAAGGTCTGAACCGCATTGACCCTGTCAATGTCGGGCAGCAGACTGAGCGGATTTTATAACGTCATCCGTTAAAAGTAAACACTAATTAGATTCAGTTGTACAAAAACCCTGACAGCTGTGAGTGGGGAGGGTTTAGTGAATGATACATGCTGATACAACAGCAGTGCAGTTAGCTGTGCAGTGCACATTGATATGACAAACCTTTTAGGGCGCTTTGAAGACTGACTAGTGAAGTTTCAAAAAACTTCACTAGTAAAAAACACTTTAAAAATGCATTTTGTTCGTATCCGGTTTTGTACGAAATTGTCCGAAAATACATCACTTTAATTCAATTACATTGATTAATGCATTCAAAAGTGCTAAATAAATGTGCTGCTGTGAACCCATAATAGATCATTATTTAAGTAAAGTTAAAGTAAAGTGCCGTTGTAATCATGTCCTCTGCCATAATCACGTAGCTTTAAGATGCACACATGACAGCAATGGCAGAAAAAAGGACATAATATGAACCATTACTCAGCTATTCAGTATTAGGTCCAATTAGGGCCAACTGTTTCCTGTATTCGTTTTCGGCCAAGATTGTCCTTTTTCGGTGCAAACCTAGAATAAAAGGCCTCTACCTGTAAGGCAGGCATCAAGTATACGTAATGTCACATGCATGTCTTGATGTGAAATGATATCCGATAGATTTCCATATTCCTATTTTCAGAATTGTGTCGAGACATTTATAATGGTGTCCTCAGGTTCGTTTTCTTTTTTGTTGAATGTGAACAGACAAAGAAAAAAGAAAGAAAGAAAGACAGAAAAAAACAAATAACTGAATTAAATGTTGAAGATGCATCGACCTCCAGCTCGAGTGCTGAGTGACATTGTATTATGCTGGCTGTCAAAATGTTTTAAGAACCCATTCGTCACTGTTCCCTGTGTTTCTTTAAGCTAGAGGC
This sequence comes from Benthosema pterotum, assembly GCA_039105355.1. Classification (NCBI taxonomy): domain Eukaryota; kingdom Metazoa; phylum Chordata; class Actinopteri; order Myctophiformes; family Myctophidae; genus Benthosema; species Benthosema pterotum. The sequence goes on from CM076987.1 coordinate 37,461,635, forward strand.
GACAGGCGCCGATGTTGTTTCGTTCGCTACGACCTGAGAAATAAACAACACCGCTGGATTTCAGACTGAGTGACTGAATGTTACGCAGAGAAGAAATGGGACGATGTCAACGTGTTTGTCTGTGACAGTGCCATCTTAATTTGTCACAGTCAGTGGTACAAAGCTTCCAGGTGCTGCACGTGTGTGTGTGTGTGTGTGTGTGTGTGTGTGTGTGTGTGTGTGTGTGTGTGTGTGTGTGTGTGTGTGTGTGTGTGTGTGTGTGTGTGTGTGTGTGTGTGTGTGTGTGTGTGTCACAACTCTGTTGAACTATGCCAGTGGTTTTCAAACCGGTGCTCCGGGGACCACCAGTGGTCCTTGCGAGTGGTCCCTAGCTAAATGATGGAAAGTTGGTTAACCAGATGTAACCAGGGGTGTAGTGGAGGGGGGAGGGCGTCCCCCCACTTCTCACATCTAAAATATTTTGGGGGCAAAAGTAGGCCTATGTTTTTGTCTCATCATTTACTTTTATGGATACAATTAGGCATTGTAAACACTCTTTCACAATATGTTATACTTGTTATAATAGCGTGTCTGTGTGTGTTGCGCAGGTGCACACAAATGTGCATGCAAATGCAAGTGTGCATGCACATGTCTTAAAAGGGAATTTCACTCATTTTCAATATTTTACTGTCATTACCTTAGAGATGTTGTGCATGTGGACATGGAAAAAAAAGTTCCCCGATTCTGTGTTTCCTAGAAATGGAGGTCTGAAAAAAATCATTAGCATGGTGAAATACATCTTGATGACATCATCAAGATGTGTTTCACCATGTTAATGAATTCCCTTTTTTCAGAGAGTGTACAAATGGAACCGCTAGGGTCCATTTGGTTCACATTTGTACACTCTCAGAAAAAAATTGGAAATGGGTGTCCCGAATTTCCCTTTAACCCATAGTAGACGGGAACCCCTAGTGGTAGTTTTACCCTAGTTGACGGGAACCCCAATAGGGGTTCTGTACAGTATGTACAGTATCAAAAAATGTCAAAATTTGATGGTGTTACACAATAATTTGAAGTTTTTCAATACACTTAGGTTAGTATTTCAAAGACATTTTTAGAATCGGGATAGTCTACAATGGGTTAAGAGGTGCCCCCCTTTCCTAAAAGTTCCACTACAACACTGTATGTAACTCCTGAGAGCGCAAACATGAAACCAAATGGACCCTTGTTGGTGAATCAAATTCAAATTCGAATAAATAATGGGCCCTGGCATCAAAAAGATTAAAAAAAAAAACACTGTGGTAGAGCAAATAAGCCTAATTAAACTAGCAGGGAAAAGGTTAAAGCAAACGTAAAAACGATGAGTAAGAGTTGAACCAACCGAATCTGCTTCCTTCCTCTGTGCTCTATTCTCCCCACAAACCAGTGTATCCCAAACCCATTTGTGAGTCAGACACATTTCCATTGGCCTCATTATGTTCCCTACAATCCGTTACAGTTTCTTAAGTGTGCGCTCACAAAATAGTCTTCTAAAAGTCTATTTTTTGGCATCTAATTATTTCCACACTCCAACAAGTTCAGCTTTATTGCAGGTATTTGTGCTTATGTTTTTCTTCGCGCACATTTTTATATTTTGTAAACACTTTTTTTTTTTTGCAGGAGGGGGTTAAATCTTCCCGAGGTGCTGTGGTTGCTATAGCAACGCCGTGTAGCGTTGCTGTGTAACAACGCATTAAAACCTGGGCCAGATCAGGACATATTCTGCTGTATATCATCAGTGGTTTTCAAACCAGTGGTCCGGGGACCACCAGTGGTCCAGGGACCACCAGTGGTCCCTGAGAGGGTTCCAAGTTGTCCCCAGCTAAGGTGGTTAACCAGATGAAAAGTGGGATAGTCAGATCTAACTCTTGTGAGCGTAAAAATGAAACGGTGAAATGGTTTCATGTTTACACTCTCAAGAGTTATAATATTCACCATCTAAATTAGCAACACTTAATAATTAAGAAGTCAAGACAATTGGAGAATATAGAAGAATGGTCGTTTTGTTTGCCTAACTGTTTTGTTTGTGAAAATCCATCCTGGAATTGTATACAAAACCAAAAGAAATCTTTAGTTGTGCGTCTGTGGGGTGAAGATGTCGTCAAATGGTGGTCTGTGGTTGAAATGCTGAATAAATGATGTGCCCTGGGATCACTGATATACTGATATACTCTGAAAAACAATGATATACAGGGTGGGTTTTTCTGCGGATTCTGCAGGAACTGCTTCTCTTGCTTATGCGTTTTAATGCTTATTAAAAAGGCATAGAACGCCGAGTTTCAGGGAGGTCCAGAACAAGCAAATACATGTTGTACATGTCATTTAATTTTCTAACTGATATCCGCGGATCGGCGCTCCCGTTCGATCGGCTAACTCTCAGTTCGCGCATCAACAATACTCTACAGTTAAGTTTGGAGGGCAGGCGACCTTCACTTCTTTCTCGCTCGACTTCTTTCTCTCCCTCTCTCTCTGTCTCTTACTCCTCGCTCTTATTACTTTCTCTCTGCTTGTCTAGTCCAGCAGCCATCACTCACACCGCTACCCTGAGGCCACAAACGTCTGCAGCGCGAGAAAACTTTTTGTGCGCATGCAGACACTAACAGACACTTGAGGAAGTTAACCTTCAAGACGCACTCACTCATTCACACGCACACGCACACGCACACACACACACACACACACACACACACACACACACACACACACACACACACACACACACACACACACACACACACACACACACACACACACACACACACAGCTAAAGCTTTGCCTCGCGGCCTCAAAACAACCTCTCCGGACCACTGACGATTCTGAAGCCTTACAAAAGTGCTGATTCATACAGTTAAGTTAATCAAAACCACTTCACCCAGACCAAACACCACCACACACACATTGTGTACGCACAACGCCCTCCTATAATGATGCTTTATCTGCGGTGCATTAGCTAGTGTGTGGTAATTAATGGGAGAGTGGTGGCGTTCAAGAAGCAGCTCTTCTTCTCTCAGCAGACTAGGAGCTGTAAACCGCAACAATGGCTTAATGAGTAAACACAGCCGCTCTTCATGAATAAATTATTCCTGCCTCGCAATTCATTCTCTTCCCCCATTGAAGTTTTACATAAAGGAAGGGGAAAGAATGCACTCCAACAACAGACTCTACTGGTCGCCATAAATCATACGACGACGGAATTTTGGGAGAAAGAACATGACCGTGTGTGTGTGTGTGTGTGTGTGTGTGTGTGTGTGTGTGTGTGTGTGTGTGTAGCTGCACGCACATTTTTTTTTTTTTTTTTACAGAACGCAGCTCTCAATGAGGACATTATCACCTTTACAGTCAAAGCCATTTTACAAATCCTTCCCACAACACTCAATGTTTCCCTCTGGTTCGCCTCCACCTCATGCGTCTCCAGGGGTGGATCTAGGCATGGGCATTAGGGGAGCGATGCCCCCCTAAATGCCCAGTCTGCCCCACCAAACACGATGGGCATGGCAATAACTGATGTTATTATTGATGCTTAATTGCCTAGTAAAAGTCCGGTAAGCAAAAATGGTATGGGTGCAGTTTCATGAAGCCACCCCCATACCATCTTCTTCTGCCGCCCCACCCCCTCACCAATTGGGAAATGTTACATCCGCCCCTGGTTGCATCACACCACAGTGGCCTGTTACAGAAACCATGTCACACATTCTGAATGGCTGTTAGCGCTATAAAAACGGCTTTACACAGCGCGCCACGACGATCTGTGAGAATGTACAATCATCCATGTGTCAAACCTTCCATGTTTAAACTCTCTACTGAAAATCCTGAAATCTTTGCACATCTCTCCGCTAATATGACAGATGTCATTGTTGTTGATGAAGAGAACAGATCAGTTTCCATTCTTGAAGGAGGCCTGCAGCTTTGATTCTAGCCTAGAAGAAGCCTTTATGACTAAAGTCATTAAATACCAGCCGCTTCTACAGACCATCATAGAGCTAGGCCAGGGGTCAGCAGCCTGCGGCTCAGGAGCCGCATGCGGCTCTAGAACACAGCCCTAGTGGCTCCCTGGATGTAGCATTATTACATACACACTGGGCTCTAGAACACAGCCCTAGTGGCTCCCTGGCTGTAGCATTATTACATACACACTGGGGCTCTAGAACACAGCCCTAGTGGCTCAGTGGCTGTAGCATTATTACATACACACACTGGGGTGATCCGCCAACATAATACTATAAACATTTCAGTCACCCAAAACGCGTTGTGCTGTCTTAAAGTAGCACTTGGCCATGTCAAAAAAGCCCAGCAGTTATCAGAGGTGGAGCTTTCAATCTGCACCACCCATTTTCAACAGTTTACTCAGTTTACTATGTCATTAATATACCTTAGAGATGTTGTGTGGACTAGAAATGGAGTTCTGTAAAACTCCTTTATTTTTTTAGAAACTCCATTTCTGAAGAAAGGTTGTGTGTCACCATGTTAATGATTTTTCTTTGAGGACCTTTTTTTTCTGAGAGTGTGCAAATGGAACCAAATGGGTCCATTTGGTTCACATTTGCACACTCTCAGGAAAAAAAAAGTAATAAAATACGGCTCCAGACAGATTTTGAACTTAATTTTGGGTCAAAAATGGCTCTTTCAACATCTTGGGTTGCCGACCCCTGAGCTAGGCTATAGATGCATTCTATTTGTGTTTACCTGGCAGTCTATGACATGTACAACAGAGGTTGGTTGTAAGAGGCTTCCAACGACTTGGGATGTCAAAAAAGCATCCAAACTGCTTGCAAAATTCTAAGCAGTCTGTTCTACTATCTAGCAAATATGGCGACGACGCTGTTACGTAGTGTGTTTAGGGGTCTATATAGATATTGTCCGGGACCTGTTGACTGTATTCTGTACTGCACCTTGTAATACACTGTGTTCCAACTTATTATGCAAATCATGTTTTTGTTTGATTTTCCAACATAATTGATGCAAATGATATCAGCATAATTTTCAAGTCGTTAGCTGTCAATTTATATTTCAAATGTTATTGAACAAACCTCCTAATAAAAACAGAATTTAAAAAATAAATTAAAAACTTGGAACAGTGCGTTTCGCAGTGTTCCAAATTATTATGCACATCATAGTTTCAAGACATTTTCTTGTTTGTAAAGAACTGAAAATAGTAATTTGTTGAATTCATAGCAATAAGGAGGTCATATGTACTGGGAAAAAAAGCTATTTCAATCCAAAACATGTTAACAGGTCCAGTTACATGTTAACATGGGACCCCTTGTTTGATAGCAGCTTGCGTCCATAAAACTTGTGAGTTTATGGAGAGTTTCTGCTTGAATGTCTTTGCAGGATGTCAGAACAGCCTCCCAGAGTTGCTGTTTGGATGTGAACTGCCTCCCACCATCATACTGCACATTTTTCAAAACAGTCTTGTTCAGTGATGAGTGCCGTGCAACCCTGGATGGTCCAGATGGATGGAGTAGTGGATGGTTGGTGCATGGCCAGTTTGGCCACCATGTCCCAACAAGGCTGCGACGTCAGCAAGGAGGTGACGGAGTCATATTTTGGGCCGGAGTCCTAGGGAAAGACCTGGTCGGCCCCTTTAGATCTCTCGCTCGAGGATGCTCCAGACATTCTCAATAGGATTGAGGTCAGGGGGGGTGGGGTGGGGGCCACACCATGATTTTTTCCCCCCTTTTATGCCCATAGCAGCCAATGAAGCTGAGGTATTCCTTGCAGCATGAGATGGTGCATTGTCGTGCTTGAAGATGATTTTGTTTCAGAAAGCATGATTCTTCCATTTTGTACCGTGGAAGAAAGTGGTCAGTCAGAACCTCATCATACTTTGCAGAAGTCATTTTCACACCTTCAGGGACCCTAAAGGGGCCAACCAGATCTTTCCCTAGGATTCCGGCCCAAAACATGACTCCGCCACCTCCTTGCTGATGTCGCAGCCTTGTTGGACGGCACTCATCAGTGAACAAGACTGTTTGAAAATTGGTCTTTGTGTACAGTATGAGGTTGGGTTGCAGTTTACATCCAAACAGCAACTCTGGGAGGCTGTTCTGACATCCTGCAAAGACATTCAAGCAGAAACTCTTCATAAACTCACATGTTTTATGGACGCAAGCTGCTATCAAACAAGGGATCCCATGTTAACATGTAATTGGACCTGTTAACATGTTTTGGATTGAAATAGCTTTTGTTTCCCAGTACATATGACCTCCTTATTGCTATGAATTCAACAAATTACTATTTTCAGTTCTTTACAAACTAGAAAATGTCTTGAAACTATGATGTGCATAATAATCTGGAACAGTGCGAAACGCACTGTTCCAAGTTTTGAATTTATTTTCTAAATTCTGTTTTCATTAGGAGGTTTGTTCAATAACATTTGAAATATAAATTGACAGCTAATGACTTGAAAATTATGCTGATCATCATTTGCATCAAATATGTTGGAAAATCAAACAAAAACATGATTTGCATAATAAGTTGGAACACAGTGTAATAATGTGTGTCCTTGTATTGTATCTGGACATAAATAAATGATGGAGGAAAGGCACAATGCACTACTAGTACATTGCCTGTTACAGTTTCACAGTTTTCACAGTTAAGAATGAATGGTCTACACCACAGTGAAGGTCTCTGAAGTAGGAATCACCACCATAGCCATATCCAAGTAGTGCCTCAGTTCGAAAAGTGAACCTTTGTTAATATCTTATTCATGCAATGGTCTAAAAAGAGCTACAGCATATCATCATGACAATTATTATCTAATATTCTAACTCTAGGGTTTGCATCAATCAGCCTCCCCAAACCCAAGGCGTGTTCCAGTTTGTAACATGAGCTGGTTACCCACCACCCAAAAAATAAGACATATGAGCTGTCGACACAATATTTCATGGTGTGTTGACAACTTCCGGATTTGTTCATTTGGACACATAATGATGGATGGCACGTGATCGACAGACCAAGCAAATAATGCGACCGAATAAGCCTGCAGGTACTGCGACATTACGCGTGCATGGTGGGCAACATATGGAACTTGACGTTAATGCAATGAACATTAATTACGCAGTGTTTAATGAGGTCGGCAGCCGCGGCGCACATGAAACGCACCAGATGTTTCAAAAATGTTCCCTCAGACGATCCTATCATCCAATCAACATATTAAAACGAGCGCGGAGTTAAATGACATTGGATGGCTGATGTGGAGCCAAACATATGTGTTTGCTTTTGCCGTTTTAAATATTTAAATGTTATTATGAAAGGCTCCACCGCCGTGCATCAGTTTGTGCTAGCTCTCCCCAATCTGTGGGTATGAATCAGGGATATCATGGCATTGGATTCATTCATTCGGGAATTTTTCATTTTCAATTTAATGTGGGTCAAAACATATGGTAATGACTCAGTGACACTTCGCAAGTCATTGAGTCTGGAGTCCCATCTGGGGCGACTTGAGTGCAACTCGAGTAGGAGTCTATACTCGAGTTGACATCTACCACGCATTGTTATTATTGCTTATTTTGTCATTGTATTTTATGTTTGTGATGTCAGCCTATAGAAAAATCTGACCCGATTTCAAATCAGTCATAAAACTTTGGCATGCGTGCGTTGTGTGCTTCTTCAACTTACCGACAGAAGCTTCCATGTGATTGGCCGAACCTGTCGTGGGATGCCTGACCAGCTCAGTTTCCGTAGCTCCTCTGCAAGAGGACAAGAAAACACGAAAACAGTGTAAATAACAAAATAATGTAGTGACAACTGTGTAAAATCCAGAACTGACAAGTGTGTAAAATATTGCGCTGATCAGAGCAATTATCACCAAAATATAGCCATTATAGTCCATTTAGCGCTGAGACCAGATTTGACATTCGCTTTTAAGGTTTCTATGTTAGTGCTTCTCAAAATGCTTCATGTCAACCATCCCAAAAATTATATGTAATTTGCAGCAGATATTCTCAAAAATGTTGTTGTTTCAGGGGCTCCCAGAAGCAAAGATACAAGCTAAAATCCTTTGCTGTGAAAAAAAATACATTCAAAGATTTTGCACACATTTCCACCAGCGGCGGATATAACATTTCCCAATTGGGGGGGGGGGGGGGGGGGGGGGGGGGGGGGGGGGGCAGAAGAAAATGGTAAGGGGGCAGCCGCCCCATACAATTTCCAGTAGTGTTTCAAATTATTTTAAATATAAGCACTGAAATATCTTAGGTTGTTTTGCATGCCATCATGTTCGGTGGGGCAGTCCGGGCGTTTAGGGGGGCATTGCATATGCTAGATCCAACCCTTATTTCCACCATTCTCCAAAACATCTACAAACTCTGTGTGTGCCACGCTATGAGCTTGTTTTTTCAACAGCTAAAAATTAAAGGTTAATAAGGGCTAAAGTGGTTAAGACTTAACTGGTTTAACTCTCTCGTTTGAACCTCCATGTCTATCAGTGATCTAGATAAGAATATTCTGTAATTACTTGAAATGTAAAGAAAAATTAAACTGTCAGGTTTAGAATTGTTTAGTAAAGGTGTTGGTTATGATTGGTTTTCAAAGCAGTAGGCATAGGTATTTGTTCTATCAACTGACCTTACAGTGTCAAGATGCATATGTTGGTGGAGGGCTAGGCATAGACTACCGTTTGTGTGACTGTATAAATATGTTCATGTTACATATTTACTGTATGAATTTGTTCATGTTGCATAGTTTTGCATCATAACAGGTAGACAACAAGAGATCCATACGCATAATGTCAGTTCCATTCTCCAATCTGCATCTGCAGGGGCATCACTTCTAAAAATAGGACTCAGGTTTTGGTCAAGTGATTTTAGTTTGTTTCCATTGACGCGAAACTGTCACCACAAAACCCGCAGCAGACAAGGTGAGGCAACGCTTGTTCACAGACTGTCTGACCGGCCCTTCAGGCTATAGGATTATATCCTAAACCAGTGGTTTTCAACATTTTTTCATACCAGGGCCCACTATTTATTCAGCATTTGAGCCACGCACCACAATTTGAGGACATTTTCACCCCCACAGACCGCAAAAACTGAAGAGGATGGATTTCAGAAACAAAACAGTTAAACATACAGATCCAAATCACCATTAATAGTCTACATTCTCTAATTGTATAGGACTAATCCAGATGATGATGAATAGTTTAACTCTGGAGAGTGTAAAAAAGAAACCAAATGGACCCGCAAGGGTCCATTTGGTTTCATTTTTACGCTCAAAGAGTTACATCTGGTTAACCAACTTTCCATCATTTAGCCTGGGGACCACCTGGAACCCTCTCAAGGGCCCCTGTTGGTCCCTGGGCCATTGGTTAAAAAACACTGTCCTAAACTATTGCAGATGCTAAAGCTTGTCAGGCTGAATGTGCAATAAAATGCCATGTCCTTGTATTTTAGTTATAAAAGAACTTGAGAGCAAAATAAAGACTATTCTATGATATTCACACAGACAAGATGCTGTGCGTGACTGGATGCCATTCATAACAGCAGCAAAAAATGTGTAAACTTCCTTCAGTGAACACAAATTATAGGCTATGGACGTGGCAAACACATTGACAGGTAAACCTTGGTTGGTACTTACTTATTCCACAATCTTTTTTTTATGGAATAGTGGTTCCACCTTCTATATTTTATATGTTCGTCCGATACATTGTTGCCAGTTGTGTGTGATAAATATGTATGATAAACATATGATAAATATTGCATGAAAATCAGTCCTTGGCCTAAATTAGGCCATAGCCAAATGTGATGATGGCCATGGCAAGTTTTACCCAAGGAGTGTTTTTTTTTTTTTTTTTTTTTTTTTTTTTTTTTTTTGTGCAAAACGAATCCTCGTAATGGATTCAGAATGTGACATGCCACATGCTGGAAAGTGAAAAAGGAAAAAATGATTTCACTAAAAATTCCCAAAGACATCCCCAGACGTCTTGGGACACCACATGGGGTGAGAATGTGTTAAGAGTCTGCCAAGTTAACAGGCAAAATAATCTACAGATGGAGCGTGGGGGGCTCCGTTCGAGACTATCAGGACGTTATGAGTTTGCAGCAAGTAAAAAGAATGGGGAGAGAAGTTTTCAAGCAGAGGTGTGGATGAAGTGTCTAACTCAGGGGAGGGCAATTATTTTTCCTAAGGGGCCAAATGAGATACATGAAATATTGTGGAGGACCAAGACTAAAGGCTGAACTACAGTCTGCGTAATATTCATTTAATTTCAAGATAAAAGTAAGAGTAAGACCAACCATTTTGACACCAGGGCCATCAATTTATTCAGAATTTGAGCCATGGACCACCATTTGATGGCATTTTAGCCCCACAGACCCCCCCCAAATTAAAGATCTATTTCGTTTTTTGCCCACAATACCAGGCTGGATTTCACAAACAAACCAGTCAAACATACAACAGACCAAAAATGACGATTGATTCTTCTACTTTCTATAGTTGTGTAGACTTGGGCTAATTCAGATGATGAATATTTTAACTCTTGAGAGTTACATCTGGTTAGCCAACTTTCCATATTTAACTGGAATTATCTCAAGGACCTCTGGTGGTCCCCGGACCACTGGTTGAAAACCCCAGTACCCTTTCACAGGCCAGTCAGAGTCAGCCAAAGGGCCGCATTTACGTCCCGGGCCGCATAATGCCCAGGTATGGTCTAACTTGAAGAGGGGTAGGAATATGTACACAACAAAAATCGGAACAAATGGAGCACCTACACAATGAGTAGCCTCGACACCCAGGCTTTCATTTTCGTTCGAAAACGGAAAGCCTGGACAAACGCACGTTGGAAAGTGGCCTTGAGGGGGAGTGAACCTTCCGGGGTGGGCGTCGCTCTAAATGATGTGACGTAGAACAGCAGTGGACGGGCGCAGGAGGGGGCCGGGGATGACGACACGTTAGTGAGATCAAATCAGATCAGCTCGATCTGCCGTGTGGCCAAAATCATTGAGGGCTCGACCAGGCTCAGTGGCCTAGTGGTTAGAGTGTCCGCCCTGAGACTGGGAGGTCGGGGTTCGATTCCCGGCCGGGTCATACCAAAGACTCAAAAAATGGGACCCAATGCCTCCCTGCTTGGCACTCAGCATCAAGGGTTGGATTGGGGGTAAGTCCCTGGGATATACTAGCGTCATGTCCAGGGGGTGTACTTGTACATCAAGCTGCCTCACGCTACAGAAAACAGGAGATAGGCTCCTGACCTATATGGGCCTCAATGGCTCAGCCGGGCCTCCTGACATCATGGCCTGGCAAGGCTACTTACTTACTAGACCAGGCTACACAATGAGTGACTGCGCAATGAAGTTCTTAGTCATTTCCCAGATGTACTCTCTCTTTAGAGTTAAGGAGTCTAAAGGGTTGGATCTGTACCCGTTATCATCATTACAGTATGTGTAATGGACCCTCACGGGTCCATTTTGTTTCATTGTACGCTCTCAAGAGTTAAGTTATATTTTAAACATCTGAATGACTTACATTTTCAAGAATCTACACAATTAGAAGATGCAGAAGAATTGTTATTTTTGACCAACGTTTTGCCAGTTTATCTCTCCTAAATTGTGGGCACAGACTTGAATATCCTTGTTTTTTGGGTCCGAGAGACTAAACACACATCAAATGGTGGTCTTCCGTGGGCTAAAAAGCTGAATAAATAGTGGGCCCTGGGTATGAAAAAGGTTGAAAACCCCTGGTCTAGACCCAGTGTCTCTCTAACTCTTTTGTATGCATCTTTCATGTCTCTCTCTCTGTGCGGTAGACTGGGTATCAGACAGCATTCGCATTGGTGTGTCAATGTCTCTCTGCCCTCAGCTCCGGCTCTGCCTTGATGCGTTCATGCATGTCACCACTGGTGAGTGGTTCTCAAACCGTTTCGGGTTCAAGGAAAACCACCAAATTAACATGTATTTGGGCAGTGGAGCACCATATGAAAAATGTTTTAAGCCACCCAGAGATCCACATACAAAATATAAGTTGTTAAAAAGTATATTGATAATAATAAAAGGTTAATGTAGTTTAACTCAGTGGTTTTCAACCTTTTTTCATACCAGGGCCCATTATTTATTCAGCATTTGAGCCACGGACAACCATTTGATGACATTTTAGCCCTACAGACCCCAAAACTAAAGATTCATTTTGATTTTGTCCACAATTCCAGGCTGGATTTGGGAAACCAAACAGTCCAACATACAGATCAAACTGACCATTAATGTTCTACATTCTCTAGTTGTGTAGACTTGGGATAATTCACATGATGAAAATGTTAACTCTTGAGAGTGTAAACATGAAACCATGTTTACGCTCTCAAAGAGTTACATCTGGTTAACCAACTTTCCATCATTTAGGGGACCACCTGGAACCCTTTCAGGGACCACAGGTGGTCCCCGACCACCTGTTGAAAACCCAGGGTTTAACTGATTGGGGTGCTATAAACCAGAAAGCATCCATGTGTTAAAATATTATTTAGGAATACCTCATTGAGAGATAGTATGTCATTTTCGAGAGGTTCCTCATCGCCGTTTAAAATAGTACGGGCTCCACGTTTGTTACCACTAAACCCCTTATCCCTTAACTTATTTGCTATTTCAGTAGTTCAAATGGCCAGTCAACAAGCTCACAACGTGTTAATAGATTGACATGTTGAAATGGAGCCCTACATGCACAAGATTGTGACTTGCTGTGAGCTTGTACAAAAAACTTATTTAGAAGGCATTTGTAGAATCAGCCTCATTATGCTATGCGTCCTGCCTGAACCCCACTCGCGGACCCCTGAGGTTGGTGCCCCGGGCCACACTTTGAGAACCAAGTCTCTCTCTTCCCCTTCAACCCAGTCTCTGTCTATCTCCTCTCCGTGCATCAGCGGGCCGTGCAGTCCCGTCCCATGCGCTCCGCTCCGCAGGCGGGTCGGATGAGCGAGCTGCTTAGAAAGTAAAATGCACTTCGACAAGAGAGAGAGAGGGCTGCGAATTAAACTTTTAAATCAGCTGTTCAGTAGCTCCCATCAGGTGTATAAGAGACAGGGAAAATACAGCTTAGGGCCAGCGGGGTGCCTCAGAACTCGCATGAATCACAAATGCAGGGTGTGCGTGTCTGTGTGTGTGTGTGCGTGCGCGTGTGCGCGTGTGCACGTGTGCAGTAGGGGTGTTTGGGGCACTCGAATGAGATTCAAAGGCCAATGTCTACCGCTGTCTCATTACACTGTTGACCCCTACTACAAATTATATATGCCAGGGACCCCCCCCATGAGATTTTTACAGCTGTAGTAGTGATTCTCAAATAGTTTCCCATTTCATGAAGCTGCGTGGTTGAGCGTTGTGTAACCGTTTGTTACAGTCTGAGTTACACAGTAGATCCGACACAAGCTGACCAACACTCTGTGAAGGACACAAAAAAAACACGAGTACACACGACACAGCACAGCAACAATAGACATTTCAGTAAGCCCCTCCCCAAACTGCAATGGTACAATAACAGCTAAGCATAACATGTGATAAGACAAACCTCTCCACCAATAGCTTTCCCATATGATAAAACATTGTTTTAAAAAATAGATGTCACACACACATTTTTCCACTGCATAGGGCATGCCTTGTAAGATTGGATTTGGAAGAGATTTTGAAGGTCTGGTTCCAAAAATGAACCAGTATTTATCGTGTCATAAAGTCCATGATATTTACATTGGAATGAATGAGCCCGGCTGAGAAAGTGTCCTAGGGTGGACAAGAGGGTGGGGCTTACCTAAAGGTCTATTGTGAAAATATTTCCGCAATATTTATCTGTGGAACGGGACTTCGAAAGTCGAGTGCATCAACTCCTAATCCGAATGCTTACCAAACATGATTATTCTTTGGGGGAGATCATGGCCTGAAAAGGTTGAGAGCCAATACTCCTCTCCTTTAAAGTATTAGCTACACTAAGGAAGCACAGATAAATCAGTCCTGCCCAGAGCCTCATTATTGTAGCACATAAACAGTGATGTGGGCTTATGTGGTTTCTCATCCGATAAAATATCACCACAAATCCCCCAACCACAATAACCATGAGGCATGCTGGGACCTGTCAAAATAAACTTGCGGTATCTCCCTACTTTAAACCCCCTCCTAAAAAAAACGAATAAAAAACTACAATAGCGCACGGCTTGACTTTGCTGAATCAAATGCAACTGCAAAACTGCTGAACACAGCTTCGCTACACACAATGCGGTTTCCCTCGTACAAAAAAATATAAATAAAAAGTTTCCTAAAAACGCTGCAAAAAGTGGATGCGTCAAGTAGAGAGGGCGACCTCATCAACCGAGCGTTGGCGTGATTTCAAGACGTATAAGCTGGTAGCTTAGGCTTGTCGTTTTGGCTGCGTGCGCCTGTGAAGCAGGTGCCAGTATACGCTCGCAAAAAACACCAGCACATCCATTATCCGCGTTGCGACAGCCGAGCTGTCTAGTTCAGGGGTTTTCAACAGGTGGTCCGGAGACCACCAGTCGTCCCGGAGAGAGTTCCAGGTGGTCCCCAGCTAAATGATGGAAAGTTGGTTAACCAGATGTAACTCTTTGAGAGCGTCAAAGTGAAGCCAAGTTTCATTTTTACTCTCTCGAGATTAAAATATTCACCATCTGAATTAGCTAAAAAAATTACAACTAGAGAATGTAGAAGATGAACGGTCATTTTTGGTCTGTATGTTTGACCGTTTTGTTATCTCCGAAATACAGCCACGAATTGTGGACAAAAACAAAATAAATCTCGAGTTTTGGAGGTCTGTGGGGCTAAAATGTGTGGTGGCTGGTGGTTGGTGGCTCAAATGCTGAATAAATAGTGGGCGCTGGTATGAAAAAGGTTGAAAACCAGCGGTCTAGAGTTGCAGTCCATGTGAGTTTAGAGTCTGTGCTCAGCATTAAACGGGACAGGCGGGGCCGGGCCTTGGGGCGGTATTGATTAGCAGTGGCCAAATGACTCTGCCTCGTGGCTGTTTCCTCAAGGCAAAATGCAACGGAGAGAGGGTCATGACAGATAGCGGAATAGGAAATAGCCCCGGCCTCGCTAAGCAGCGACGGGGCTAAGTCCATTGGCTAAATTGAGTGAAACGCATTAAGCATGTTCGGGGGCTGATGGGAGCCGCAATTCATTCACTACGGCTACTACATAACCGTGCACGCAGCACACACACACACGCGCACACACACACACACACACACACACACACACACACACACAGCCCCTTTCCTCCTTCTCCTCCTCCTACCGTGTCCCTGGTGACTTTAATTACATAGAAATCCAATAGAGTGATCTAGTAGCGTAGCGCGGCTCTGTTTGGTTTGGTCGGGAGGCAGGAGCAGCAGCACCGCTGCTGTCTCATTGTTCAATTAACCCTTAGGGCTACGGCGAGGCTCGTTTGATGGAGAGACTCTCTCGGGGATATGACGGAACGTCGCAAAACGAGGAGCTACGGAGGGTCTTTTGTCTTCTCTCCCCCTGTACGTTGTAAACAACAGGGAGGACAAATCCGATGTCTGTGTGCATGTTGTAGTGTGACAGGGCCCAGGTAGTAGTAGTAGTGAAAAATCAATGTGAGTTTAATGACAGTCGGACCCCGTATTTTGTGAGTTTACAGATCTGCCACTTGTGATGAGGATGTTGACCTTTTTGATGTTGACCTTTTTGGAAAGACATTGGGAGGATCGTTTGTGTGACATGAAGTAATTGTCCCCGATAATGAACATGCCCCAAAAATAAACAGGTTCATAAAAAGTGGTTAACGCAGCGCCAAGCTTCGGGATCATGAGACCTTAAGTTGGAGGTCCATTCGTTACAGCCCCCAAAAGAGAGCGAGCCGATGGTGTCTCTCGTCACCTTTTGAACCCTCATCTGTGCCGTCGACGGCGGAAATGAGACGATGGATCTTTTGCGGCGCGCGTCCTTAATTAAAATATCTGGTACATTTCCACCCCGCATTAATCTCACCACAGGGGGCCGAGGAGGGGGCACGAGGGGAAATGGAAGTCTAGTTAATGCACACTTTGACCTCCACAGAGGTGTCCACCACTGGTTGGACACAGGGGCACTACAGGACATGTTTGTGGCAGGGCGGATGTAACATTTGCCAATTGGGGGGGGGTTAGGAGAAAATGGTATGGGTGGGTCTTCATCGGCGGAAATGAAGCCGCACCCATACCATTTCCGGTTAGAGGAGTTTTATTAGGCAATTAAGCATCCATAATAAGATCAGTTGTTGTTGTTGAAGTTGCAACAGACACGCAGCATGCATAAAGCTAAAGGTCTGACTCAGGGTTTTCTGCTTTGAGTGCTGAAATGCTGCTTGTTTAGTGGTGCCACAATTGTAGTGTGTGTGTGTGTGTGGTGTGTGTGTGTGTGTGTGTGTGTGTGTGTGTGTGTGTGTGTGTGTTGTGTGTGTGTGTGTGTGTGTGTGTGTGCACCTCAACAGGGAAAGGAAAAACATTTGTTTGGTGCCAATGGGTGGCATGTAACATTCTATAAACCAAATGGTACATTACTGATATATGAATGGTATAATCCAGAGCTTTTCAAGCTTTTTCATACCAGGGCCCACTATTTATTCTGCATTTTAGCTACGGACCACCATTTGATGCTGACTTTAGTCTCTAGGACCCAAAACTAAGGATTTTCAAGTTTGTGTCTACAATTTAGGAGAAATAACTGGCAGTGGCAAAACATTCGTATCAATTTTTTGATATCATTGTATGAACACTATAACTCTCTTTATGATTTATAAGGGTCCATAGCAACTGCCTATCATTTAACTGCGGCCCACCCGGAATCCTCTCAGGGTCACCAATGGTGGTCCCTGGACCACTGGTTGAAAACCACTGGTATAATCCATTCAATACAATTGGTCTGATCTCATGCGTCAATGTGATTCAATGTTATATGTAAATCCTAGATTGCAATATAGTGCATACACAGTAGGAAGTTCAATGACAAATTGTCAACGTCATCCCCGGTGAAAAAAAAAAACTGTCCAATCTTTGTTAGAAATGGGGTAAAAATGTCCCCAATTGATCTATTGTCATTACAAAATCTTATTGACAGTTATTTGGTTATTTACTATTATCGTTATAATTCTTCCCAGACACATTCTGTCAGGACATTATTATAGGCAAACATCATTTAAATATTTTTTTCACAGAACACTTCCTGGCATGCGAGGCTAATAAATGGGTTGCTTTCGCCAAAAAAAAAAAAAAAAAAAAAAAAACGGCATCATAAAGTTTATGGAATAATAGGGCATCCGGGGACAAACAAAACAAAAAAAAAAGATGAAACATGGGGATACAATGCTTATCGCCGATGGCAACAAAATCAAGTATTCATTCATTACAGACATGTAAGATGAATCTGAAGCAGAGGGAGAGGGAGAGAGAGAGAGAGAGAGAAAGAGAGAGAGAGGCAACGATAGAGACAGAGACAGAGAGAGAGAGAGAGAGAGAGAGAGAGAGAGAGAGAGGCAACGATAGAGAGAGAGAGAGAGGCAACGATAGAGACAGAGACAGAGAGAGAGAGAGAGAGAGAGAGAGAGAGAGAGAGAGGAGAGAGAGAGAGAGACAGAGAGAGAGAGAGAGAGACAGAGACAGAGAGAGAGAGAGAGAGAGAGAGAGAGAGAGAGAGAGAAGAGAAGAGAGAGAGGCAACGATAGAGTCAGAGACAGAGAGAGAGAGAGCTGTCTATTTAGCGGACATTCTGGCTAAATTGCAGTTGTCGTTTCATTGCGGGGTTTAGCTTGTTTCCCAGAAAACATATTTGTCTCTCCGGGGGTGTGTGTTATGCCATGCATTATGAATGAGACAGTCAAGCTCCGGCTGTTCCGGAATAAATTAAAGAGAAAGCCATGACAGGGTGAATTTTACTAAACTCGCATTTCGCTGCGCACTTCGCGGGGCACTGTTGCAATGTTGGGTGAAGGAAAAAAAGATGTGTTTCTATAGCTGTCACTAAAAATAGCAGAAGTCCAAAAGAATACAACAATTTGCCCATGTGGCATTGATTAATTGGGGAAAACTGAACTCACTGGGTCAAATATGGATGGATTACCCTATTGGCCTGAACATAAGAGTGTGGACATAAACTAAAAAATTGAGTCGAGCTAAATGGAAAGTTGCCTAACCAGATGTAACTCTTTGAGAGCGCAAAAATGAAACCAAATGGACTTTTACACTCTCAAGAGTTATAATATTCATCATGTGAATTAGTCTATACAACTAGAGAATGTGGAAAATTAATTGTCACATTGATCTGTATGTTTGACTGTTTTGTTTCTGAAATCCAGCCTGGAATTGTGGACAAAAACAAAATAAATCTTTAGTTTTGGGTTCTGTGGGGCAAAAATGTCATCAAATGGTGGTCTGTGGCTCAAATTCTGAATAAATGGTGGGCCCTGGTGTCAAAAAGGTTGAAAACCACTGATATAATCCTTGTCGGGGCAGAAATGTTGTACCTCCATATTTCAACTGTGTACAAATGTGTTAAGAAAAGCTTATGACTAAATAAGAGCCCCATTAGATGCACCGGAAAACATTTCTCAACAGTTTTACATGTACTGTCCTGTACCTGACAGTCAAACCTAAAAAAAAAAAGAAACGGCTGTGCCCTAAACTCTAAAAACGACCCCTTATGTATGTATTGAATTTGATCATAGAACGAAAACACACACACACACACGCACACGCACACACGCACACGCACACGCACACACACACCACACACACACACACACACACACACACACACAATCCCAAAAGACAACTCCAAAACTCAGACAAACTCCAAAAGCCTCTGGTTATCAGCAGGAGTTCAGTCAGTACAAATGCGGAGTAGATCCAGTGTTAAGAGGTAGCTCACGTATAAAAAGCACCAAGCGAAAATCCATTTATCCAGTCCCATAGGCTCCCAAAGTACTGGATTCAATCTTATTCTCAAAGCTACAGGCTGTTTGAGACTGTTGATGTTCGGTATTGCTAGGAGATAAGGCATCGGCCCTCAGGCAAATATTGTATTAGGTCAGAAGCACCTGTAAACAGTTTCTGAACTTAAAGGGCAAACTTTATAAGTTCTAAATTTTTGCTTCCACCAAAACACAGATATATTTGTCAGTGGACGTGTCAGTGTAGAGTGGAGGCCTGACCATCTTTGGAATGTAGTTTGGAAACCTAACTTTCTCTACTCAAAAAATAAAATAAAAATACAAAGGTTGGTATTGTATCGTATGTCAGTTCCATTGTTGATTAGTCAGCTTTAAAAGGAAGTATAGCTCATGAGGATTGGGCGTTTGTGGAATGTGCAACACATACTAAACATGTGGATATCACCTCCAATGTCAAAAAGGAAAGTGTATTTATTTTTTGCTTTGAGTTGCTTAGCGCAGGGTTTTTCAACCAGTGGTCCCCGAGAGGGTTCCAGGTGGTCCCCAACTAAGCTGGTTAACCAGATGTAACTCTTGAGAACGTCAAAATGAAACCAAATGGACCCTTGCGGGTCCATTTGGTTTCATTTTTACACTCTCAAGAGTTAAAATATTCATGATCTTAATTAGCCCAAGTCTACACAACTAGAGAATGAAGAAGATTAATGGTCATTTTGATCTGTATGTTTTGTTCTGTTTTCCCAAATCCAGCCTGGAATTGTGGACAAAAGCAAAAGAAATCTTTAGTTTCAGGGTCTGTGGGGCTGAAATGTCTTTGAATGGTGGTCCGTGGCTCAAATGCTGAATAAATAGTGGTCCCTGGTATCAAAAAGGTTGAAAACCACTGGCTTAGTGGGATGAGATTCTTATATTATTCTTATATGGGTACAGTGCAGAAAAGACTGGGGACCCCCAAAAAATGTGGTCAGTAAAGTGGGCTTACATCCCACAACCGTTGGGACACATGTTGGTCTTCTACCTAGCACTAAAACCCAATCACCAACGTTGTAAAGTAGATAACTCCCTGACAAAAAGCCAGGTCATCATCTCATCACTACGGTCAACCTTGTGCCGTCAATGGGAATATCTTTGCTTTGCCTGAAAGCCCAGCGTTGCCGGCTGGACTGACACCTTTATTGTGTCGGCTGTGTTAAAAAGTTAAAGCCCCATTCTATAAACCTCGAGTGCTGAGGGTGTGTGTTGTGGACACCGTAAGTCATCCGAAAGGACAAAGCCGTGGCGCCACGAAGCAGACGGCTCGTAAACTAATGGCAGTCTTGTAAAAAAAAAAAAAAAAAAAAAAAAGATAACCCCCACCCCCTCCTCCCTTTCTATTATACCTGTTCAGAGTGTCTGATGGATGGACCCGGAGGACACCAACCGTACATGGTGGAGAGAGAGAGAGAGAGAGAGAGAGAGAAAGAGACAGAGAGAGCGAGAGAAGAGAGAGAGAGCGAGAGAGAGGGAGGGAGCATGTACTACAAGATAACCTTCTCTTGTTAGATCCGTTTAGATCTGTCATATATTAAGAAAGAAGTATGAATTCCATTGAGGTTTACAGCCTGGCTGACAGTTTCTCAGAGTAACAACTTTACTAAAAGCACAGCAAAAGTTATAGCTCAGTTGCTCCGTGGTAGAGGTGTGGTGCAGCTAGATTTGTCAACAGGAAGATGTTCAGAGCTTATAGGGTTTCAGCGTCCGATCTAACTCAGGTTTGCTTTAAGATATTACGAGGTTTAGAGGCTGGCCCTGTAGCCCATGCCCAACTTTTTTTGGATCATTATGCTGACTCAAAGACCACTGATTGGGGGGCACGGTGGCACAGTGGTTAGTGCTGTCGCCTCACCGCTAGAAGGTCCTGGGTTTGATTCCCGCTAGGGGCGCTGCTGTGGGTGCTGGCGGCGTGTCTGCTCCTCCACGTCATCAGTGCCGGGAGGCATACTTGTGTCCGACATCTCAGGGATCCGATGGGCGGGGGTCCGATTGGGCGGGGGTCCGATGGTACGGATGGGGCGGGGGTCCGATGGGGCGGGGGTCCGATGGTACGGATGGGGTGGGGGTCCGACGATCGGCCCGCGCTCCTCCAGAACGGGATTTTCTACAAGTTCACAAACTGCCTTGGACACGGCCTGCGAGGGCCCCCCTCCCCCCTCTCTCTATACGGCTTTTAGAGAAAGAAAGGAGAGTGACGAGAGTAGTGTAAAATAAAGCGAATTGCCCCGCACCCCCCCTCTACCTGACAGCTCGTGATCATGCAAATTTCGTATGTAGGCTATACAGCACTCTACCCGCCTTTGTTTTTAAATGCCCCCCAATTACCATGTCGGCAAAACCATTCACACCTTGGCCAAAGATGCGCTGGACCCCGCCCGCTCCCACTGCAATCCTTAACTCAAAATAAAATGATGCACTGGGTGCAAAAATCACCGCGGAATGACATGCATTTCATTAATAAGCAGCTTCTAATAATTAAGGCTCCTTAGTAGCATACAATAGGCTACTACAATACTGGAATGGAAACAAATGGCTTTGAACATTAGGCCTACTTGGATTTTCCGCCACTCTTCCCCCCCCTCCAATCTTTATAGTCACCGTGTGAGATGTGTGAGTTTTTAAATCGTAGCGCACGCACAATGAAGAGGTCCGTTTGGTATGGAAGTACCTTAGGGTCATAAGACGAGATCTGCATCACCCCTCATTAGGCTACTGAAATTGCCCCCCAAATAAACCACTATTGTACCCAGTGTTGCCAGTAACGAGTTACTTAGTAACGCGTTACTGTAGTCGGACTACTATTTTCAGTAACTAGTAGTCTAACGCAACTACTATTTTAAAACCAGTAGTCAGACTACAGTTACTTATTTAATATTAGATGCGTTACTTTTTTGCATTTCACTCTGTAGAATCCACGAGTTCAAGGCGGCGTTCGGTTGGAACATGCAGGCCCTTTTTTTTAGGTAGCCTATTCATTCCATTGTCCAGAGGTGCGACAACAACAATAGTCTACGCTAATGACTCCTGCCTAATGCCTATGCATTCAGTATAGCTCCCCGATCGCCCATAGGCATATTAAGTATTTGTTTGAATGGGGCAATCACATCACCGTGGACTTTAGGTAGCCTACTTGCAGAGCTGTGGGAAACACCACTATAAGTCTTTATGCTATGCGGCGCCCGAACTCGTCCAAAACAATGCATTTCCAACTCGGAAGGAGAATCGGAGCACTCCTTCTGAACTTAGTTCCTACACGTGGAATCAAAATGACAACAAACATCGCCTGGATCGCTCCTAATGTTGTGCTTTTACCCTGTCGCGGGCGCTATCTGAGCTGAATAAAAAGAAAAGCTGATTCCAAGCCAATGCTGCCGAAAAATACCAGTAATAGTCCACAACCCGCGGGTTCAGATTTTGCAGAAAGAAAGGATTAAAACGCTTACTAAAAACATAGTAAACAAGTGAGCAATTGCAGCTTCTCTCAATGCTACATAGAGATACAGTACAGGAGAGGACTGCAGCGGCATCTCGCTGTGTTGCATGGAGGAAAAATCACACCCGTGTGAAAATGTATCTACCCCAGACCCCCTGTTTCAAAAATGTCTTCCTTTTTGTGCTAGTCCTATATGCCGCAAGTAACTAAAAGTAATCTAACTTAGTTACTTTCCAAATCAAGTAGTCATGTGAATCAATATATTGTTATTGTCTTTGAAGAGGTGGCAATAGCTAGCTTAGAGTTTCGAGGCAATTCACCCATTAACTAAACAATAGACCTACCAATTAATAGGCTATTAATGAAGTGCTTGTGTTTCTAAAAATGTTTTGCATGAGCTCTATGACACCACATCAGCAGTACAGAAGTTGAGAATCACTTCGATATTATTGGCCTTTTTGGCGTTATTAGCTTACTTCTCTCCAAATACTTCTCTCCAAATACTCTCCAAATACTTGGAGAGAAGTAAGCCAAAAACAGAGAAGAGAAAAAGAGAGTCACGACATAGAGGGGTCAGCTCGAGCTGCTGTTCATGCAGGGACAAGTTGGTCAGCTCGAGCTGCTGTTTATGCAGGGACAAGTTGGAGTTGGAAATAGGCTACATTCTATACAACGAGGGCGGCACAAATAAGACAAACAACTAAAGTCTCTGGATGTTTAATCTTGTATTACTACAAAACAATCTAAAATAAAGAGATCTAGGTGGACTGTTGCTGAGTTCAATGCATTTCTGCATACTTTCGGTCCAGGACTTGTCCTTATTTATTTGTCCCCATTCTCAATACAATATACAGCATACCCGCGGTAAATAATAAAAATAAGAGTTGTGTTATTTGAAGACTTAATAAGAGCCAAAGTGCAGTATATATGAACATTAACCACGTTATTACGTTTTACGTTTTTTTAACGTTAAAAACAATTTGGAACAAGAGAAGCTTTGTTGTTGTGAACATCTAGGAAAGGCCCTAGCCATTGTCAACTTCTTGAAAGTGGGACATTAACACATTGTGAACCACTAGATCAATACAACAAAAGCGAACACTTAATTTAATATGCATTAACCACTGTGTGAATGGACACACTAGGCCTATTAAAGGGGAATTCTACCCATTTTTAACATGTTACTGTCAATATACCTTGAAGTTTCCTAGAAATGGAGGTCTGGGAAAAAGGTGAAACACAACTTCACGACAACATCGAGTTGTGTTTCACCATGTTAATGATTTTTCTTTTAGGGCCTGTAAGGTACACTTTATTCATAGCTACTATTATTAGGCTACTATTCAAACACCCTGACTCAACACTACCCCCACAGTATTGAGGAGGTATTCTCATGCCCCAACTGCTCGGCAAAGAAGAGGAACCGGGCACCCCTCAATGCCCAGACCAAGAACTACATCTTTAAAAGCGAAATTCTCAAATTCCTGTTTCTCTGCAAGACATTACTCTATAAACCATATCTCAAAAACTGGTGGGTCAAACTTCACAAACAATATGTCAAATTGTAGTTATGACCACCTGGGTGGTGCTGGGACACAAATATCTAAATACTGAATCAAGTAATGCAAAAACTGTCTGGGGTGCTCATGTGAGACTGATTAGATGAAATGACCAAATGTTTTTGAAAGTTAAATACTGTATACTTTTAATTTTAATCTCCAACGTTGTCGTTTGATGGGATTAAATAGACCTTCACCATACCCACCCTTAATGTGATCTGATATTATTCCTGGCAAAGGAATAACCTGTCACATCTTTCCAGCTACCCTAGAGACAGGGTTGTAGCCAGGATTTTTTCAAATACCAAGTTCAAATATTGCTATATTTTATTTTACGAAAGACATCGTAATTTGATGACTTTTCAGACATTTAGGAAATGTGAATAAACAGAGTTAACATCACAAGTCCATCAAGCAGGTCTTCTTTTCAATGCAAGCCATAACATTGTTTGAATGGCCAACTAATCAAAATAGTGTGCTTATAGCACACTTCATTAGTAGCCTATTAATTGAAAGGTCTACTGTATTGTTTGGTTATGGGTGAATTGCCTCGAAAATCTAAGCTAGCTATTATCACCTCTTCAAAGACAATAGCAATATATTCATCACCATCAGACACCCCACAAGAGGGAAAAGCAAGTGTATTAAATAAGAATAAAAGCACATTTTTCATATATTCAAATATGTCAGGCTCACATAACACTTTTGAGTTGCCCCTCACCCCAAATACTTGCATCCTACACCCACAAAATATGTAGGCCTACACAGGATATGCTACTCCCAGTCGTTCTCCAGAACTTTTAATTAGTTTGCATGTTTGCATGTAGCATGTTTTACACTGTTGTTATGGTAAGGAGAAAATGATGGAATTATGGCAATTTCAGTAGCCTAATGAAGGGTGATGCAGGTCATCTTTGGATAGATCTCTTCTTATGACCCTAAGGTACTTCCATACCAAACGGACTTCTGCATCATGCGTGGGCGCTATAGGCTACGATTTAAAAACTCACACACATCTCACACTGGGACTATAAAACAGGAGATTGGAGGAGGAAGAGTGGCGGAAAATCCAAGTAGGCCTATGTTCAAAGCCATTTGTTGGTCATTCCGCGGTGATTTTTGCACCCAGTGCATCATTTTATTTTGAGTTAAGGATTGCAGTGGGAGCGGGCGGGGGTCCAGCGCATCTTTGGCCAAGGTGTGAATGGTTTTGCCGACATGGTAATTGGGGGGCATTTAAAAACAAAGGCGGGTAGAGTGCTGTATAGCCTACATACGAAATTTGCATGATCACGAGCTGTCAGGTAGAGGGGGGTGCGGGGCAATTCGCTTTATTTTACACTACTCTCGTCACTCTCCTTTCTTTCTCTAAAAGCCGTATAGAGAGAGGGGGGAGGGGGGCCCGCGCAGGCCGTGTCCAAGGCAGTTTGTGAACTTGTAGAAAATCCCGTTCTGGAGGAGCGCGGGCCGATCGTCGGACCCCCACCCCATCCGTACCATCGGACCCCCGCCCCATCGGACCCCCGCCCCATCCGTACCATCGGACCCCCGCCCAATCGGACCCCCCCCCATCGGATCCCTGAGATGTCGGACAGAACGCATGCACCCATCAGTGCCCATACCCGAGGTGGGGTTGGTGAAAGGGCCTTTCTGTGTGGAGTTTGCATGTTCTCCCTGTGTTCCCCTAGGGTAGATACCCTCACAAAAACATGCAGTAATCCTAGACTCTAAACTGCCTCCCCCTGGCCAGCCGGGGCGCCTGATGGAGGGGACAGGAACTGGTTGGAATAACGTGTTCCTTCCACGCGCTACGTCCAACCAGGGAAACTCCCCCCTGTCAGGTGAAAAGAAGGCAGCTTGGACTCCTCATGCATTGAAGGAAGCATGAGGCCAGTCCGCTGCCTCCCCAGGTTGGCGGAGGGTGTGTAGAGCCCAGGATCACATTAGGAATTGGCACTGGGTGAAAAAATGGGCTACAAAATCGTGGGAAAAAATATTAAAAAAAAAAAAAAAAACACTGATTGTGTTTAATGCCAAGGACGTCTAAGACGAGTATTTGTTTACAAAAACAAGCGCTACAGGCTGGCAAAATGGCTACCAAGGAGTTTAATGAGTTTTGACAGAAATGTTGACATGGTCGAATCAATTTGTCAATGGGGGACAACATGATGGTTGTGTTTCAGCGAGCACTAGGCAAGTAGGCATATTGTTTTCAACACTTGAAAACATGTTTAAGTCTGTGCTACCATCTGGGCTAGCTCTCAACTGTTCTGCAGAAGAAAAATTGTAGAAATTGCAGATTTAAATTGTATCCAAAAATTAGTTTGCACAGGCAGACATTTCCCTTACTGCATGCAGTACAGTAGATGTAAGGTTAGGTGATTTAGGTGATTTCGATCAAATAGTTTTGAAAGATAATGTGTTCTAGTTCTATCTCTGAATGGAAGACATGCTAAACATGAAACCAAATCTACCCGCAAGGGTCCATTTGGTTTCACTTGCACTACTCACAGCTCCCAACAAGGGCCACAGCTCTACTAAATCGGGCGCAGACACCGAGACAGTCTGATGCCGCTGCACCAGACAATGTTAAGTAGCGCTTATTGGTATTCCGTCGTGCTGTGAAGGACATTATGTAACCTAACAGTTTCATGCGATAATGTAATGTCTTCCATCCGATTCTGCCCATGACAAACAATGGGATTTATTCCCACCACTCTGTAGCTCTGGTGGGCCTCTTGTATTTGCCCAAACAGTGCTGTAATCACCAGGACGACAGCTTTAAAGCCCTCACACGTCGACAGCGCCGCTGATGAGTGTCCCTGGTGAGGTCAATTGGGTACTTGGTTCACGTTGGAAGTATCCGACTGTCTATATATTTGGCTGCACCTCGGAGATGAAAATTGCACCGCAGAGCACCAGCCCGAATTAAACAAGGAGCGTACAAAAAAACGAACCCGTGTCGACACAAGCACAAGCAACGGCGGCGCACAGAATGTACTTCCATTGTTCTGTTCCATTGTTCTATTCACGCTTGTCTATTCCTCTCGTCTATTCTAGCCTGCACTTCCCCGCTAATGGCAAAGCACTTTTGAACTTGAGCTTGTTGCAACACGGGGTAGCCTACTTTTCTACATTGTTCTCCTCATCTAATGAGATTTCGCTGTTTCAAGCGCTGCTTTCAACAACGGCAAAAGGAACAAGGCACCAACTGCAGTTTCACAAATAAAATAAAATAAAAATCTGAATTTTTTGCAATTTATTGAAAATGCATCATGTTTGAATGGTCAAACGGGACAAACAATTTATTGGTCAAACAATTTATTGAAAATGCAAATTGTTTGAATGGTCAAACAGGTTTGAAGAGAGATACGGGTACATATTATATGATAAGGGTGTTTTAGGGGTGGAAATCAGTTACATTCAACCCTCCATACAGACTAATACCAAATTCCACGCTTCATTCCTCATGTGTCGTCTTCGAACGTAGCATTAGGTGTGAGCTAAATTGAATTACACGGCCAACCTCACTTTGTGGGCGGCCATTACTTATTTTTCGCAAACGCTGATGGTAAGCCTTGTCATACGTCGGCCGACCGTGTAACAAGATTGTCATGGTTGCCGGAGCTGGCGTAGCATGGAAGTGGCAAGTGGTTTTCAACCATTTTTATACCAGGGTCCACTATTCATTCTGCATTTTAGACCACGGAGGACCACCATTTGATATAGAGTTTAGTCTCTCGGACTAATGTAGATAAAATAACTGGCAAAATGTTGGTGAAAACAGCAATTGTTCTACATTTTCTAAATGTGTAGACTCTTAAAAATTAGCTAATTCAGGCGCTTAAATTTTAATTTAAAAGGAAACCCTATGAAACCTGATAAGGGTCCATTTGGTTACCAATGGTACTTTCTAGGAAGGAAGGAGGACTCATTGGAATCATTGGAGGAAAAAAAACTGTCTCTGGCACCTGTCAACCAACGTCAGCCCAACTCACCAGCAAAAAAAGCACTAGATTTTCCGCCAGGAGGTTTTAACTAATTTTGGTGCTAGTGGGGTTTAGAAAAAAACGCTAAATATAGCGACAAATGTGCCAAGTTGGCAACACTGGTCAGTCACCCGCCCCACCTTGGTGAAGCTATCCTGTTGAAACAGTGAAGGGACTGCGTTTTTTTGTTGTTGTTTCCTTTTGCCCAGAAACTCCCATGTTTGACTTGATTTGTTAAGCAGCAAGATCACCCGCGTTGCCGGTTCTGCCAGCCGGCGGTGGCAATTTGTACCTTCATATAATCTCCAGAGGAGAATACAGCAACGGACCAATGTTTCCCTGTATGTGATATGCAGTGTAGTATCCACATAGCACAGCATACACTGTACATGAGAGAGAGAGACAGAGAGACCAAACGCAGCACTGCAGCACCACCAACAGAGCGTACAGTGATATAGCCGCCAAGGGAGGCATGAGACTAGACAGTGTGCATGTGTTTTTTCCTGTATGTGTGCATGGCCTGCATGCTGTGAGTGAGATGTAAGGGATGAGAGAGAGAGGGGCTAGATCAGGGGCGGATGTAACATTTCCCAATTGGGGGGGCAGGAGAAAATGGTATGGGTGCGATTTCAGCTTCGCGCCACGGGCGATGAAGCCGCACCCATACCATTTTCAGTTACAGGACTTTTATTAGGCAAGTAAAGCATCAATAATAACATCAGCTGTTGTTGAATTTGCAACAGACACGCAGCATGCATAAAGCTAAAGGTCTGACTCAGAGAGTTTTCTGTTTTCAATGATGAAATGCTGTTGGTTTAGTGGTGACACAGCTGTAGTCAGTTAGTAGCAGTAGTAGTGTTTCAAATCATTTTAAATATGAGCACTTTAATTGGAAATATCTTCGGATGTTTTACATGCCCTCGTGTTTGGTGGGGCAGAGTGGACATTTAGGAGGGCATTGCGCCCCCCTTGCCCATGCCTAGATCCGCCCCTGGGCTAGAGATAGATTGCCGGGGAGAGGATGAACGAGCGGACGATGAAGGAGCATCGCCATAGCAACAGTCGCTTCTGTTTGCCACTTGGGCTGTAATTGCCTGATGTCAGATGCCAGCAAGAAAAGTGACAAACTCCAAAAAAGTATGAGAAAGGTGGCCTTGGGGGGCACAGAGGAAAAAACACAACACATAAAGCATATCACAAAATCGTAGACACGCTGTATGTAAGAGGCTACAACCAGCAAAGGATCTGGGTGATTTACATTAATTTTAGCCATGATTCCAGCTCAAAAAGAGCAGACAGTACATGTTCATGTTAACATTTCACTTTTAAACTGACATATTTTACGTCATCTTTGCTGGAAGTCGCTGGAACAAACTATTTTGAGATGGGCGACGGTCAGCAAATGATTAATGGGTTAATTCAATGGGTTTTCAACCGATAGTTTGGGGACCACCAGTGGGTCCTTGAGAGGGTTCCAGGTGGTCCACAAGCTAAATGATGGAAAGATGGTTATCCGGCTGCAACTCTTTGAGAGCGTCAACATGAAACCAAATGGACCCGCAAGGGTCCATTTGTTTTCATGCTTGCACTCTCAAGAGTTAAAATATTCATCATGCGAATTAAGCCCAAGTCTACTCATTTTTGTGTATGTTTGACTGTTTTGTTTCTGAAATCAAGCCTGGAATTGTGGACAAAAAAAAAAAAAAAAAAAGACCTCACATGCTAAACAGACTGCAAACAGCATCTTACATGTAACTAAAAAGGTTGAGGTTAGTAGTTTGACTTCAACTACTTCAACCTTAAAGGGGAACTCCACCCATTTTCAACATTCTAATATGTCATTAGTATACCCTAGAGGTGCTGGGTGGACATGAAAAAAAAAAAGGTTCCCCCATTCTGTGTTCCCAAGAAATGGAGGTCTGAAGAAAACCACTAACATGGTGAAACACCTTGATGACATCATCAAGATGTATTTTCACCATGTTAATGGATTTCTTTAGACGCTGCTTTTTTTTCTGAGAGCGTACAAATGGAACGGGTCCATTTGGTTGCGTTTGTACGGTCTCAGAAAAAAAATGTTGAAAATGGTGGAGTTCCCCTTTAACCACATGAACATGAGGCAAAAAAAAAAACATTACAAGTTCAAAGACCTGTCCAATAGATTGGCCATTTTCGGTGAGCAGCTTAGAAAAGGAGTTAAACATACTATGTACTTTAAAATAGCAGCCGAAGAGATTTTGCTTCAGGTCAATCTCAAACGGTGCATGTCATTTCAGCAGCAATGACCCAAACACTATAGCGATGAGTCTGAACAGCTAGGAATGTCTGCAGAATAGTTTTCCAGTCTGGGTGATGACACTCTTAGACACAGAAGCCTCACGATGTTTCCAAAAAGGGGAAAAAACCGAGCACAGCATGGCCTTTTTTACATGTTTGCATCCTGGCTGTGTTTAATGAGAGAAAGCTCTCTTAGGTGAGGGGAGGTTATGTATGCAACACCACTAGCAAGGAAAACTAAAATGAAAACAACTATAGA
Source organism: Benthosema pterotum (assembly GCA_039105355.1). Classification (NCBI taxonomy): domain Eukaryota; kingdom Metazoa; phylum Chordata; class Actinopteri; order Myctophiformes; family Myctophidae; genus Benthosema; species Benthosema pterotum. Next base: position 37,492,073 of record CM076987.1, read on the forward strand.
TGGGCGCCGGCTCTTACGTCCCTCGTCACATAAACCTAGGGCTGCCATGAGTATGACATTTTCAGGGCTTGACACTAACACTCTCCCGCTTGCCTGGGGCAAGTAAAAAAAAAAATGGCTGGGCAAGTGAAGACTGCTACCTGGTTGCCCGATCGGGCAAGTGTGCAACTTGGTGCACTATAACACAACACAAGATAAATTTGTCTTGAAGGCAGTCATTGCACTCTGCCTCTGTGTCTTTCCCTGCTTTCTAGCTGTCCACAATTCCAGGCTGGATTTGGGAAACAAAACGGGCAAATTAACATACACATCAAAATGACCATTAATCTTCTACATTCTCTAGTTGTGTAGACCTGGGCTAATTAAGATGATGAATTTTAACTCTTGAGAGTGTAAAAATGAAACCAAATGGACCCGCAAGGGTCCATTTGGTTTCATTTTTACGTTCTCAAGAGTTACATCTGCAAAATTTACATCTGGAAAATTTACAATATATTTTTGGAGGGCAAGTGACCATGACCTGAGGGCAAGTAGAACCTGACTTGCACTTGCCCGATGAGCAAGTGCCTCCGAGACCTTAGTGTCAACCCCTGATTTTGCATAGTCCTGTCACACTACTGATTGTGATTAATGATTCAATAGAAACTGCTTTGGTCCAATCACAGCTAAGCATAATATGTGATGGACAAACCCTCTCCTCAACTGCACAGGGCGTGCCTTGTTGATTTGGAAGAGATTTTGAAGGTCTGGTTCCAAAAATGAACCGGTATTTATTGTGTAATGTCCACATTGGAGTGAATGAATCCAGCAGGAAACTGTCCTAGGCTTGGGTGGACACAAGGGAGAGGGTGGGGTGCGCACTGAAAGGTCTCAGGGCTTGACACTAACACTTGCCCGCTTGCCCGGGGCAAGTAAAAAAAAAATGGTGGCGGCAAGTGAAGACTGCTACCTGGTTGCCCGATCGGGCAAGTGTGCAACTTAGTGCACTATAACACAACACAAGATAAATTTGTCTCGAAGGCAGTCATTGCACTCTGCCTCTGTGTCTTTCCCTGCTTTCTAGCTGTCCACAATTCCAGGCTGGATTTGGGAAACAAAACGGGCAAATTAACATACACATCAAAATGACCTAATCTTCTACATTCTCTAGTTGTGTAGACCTGGGCTAATTAAGATGATGAATTTTAACTCTTGAGAGTGTAAAAATGAAACCAAATGGACCCGCAAGGGTCCATTTGGTTTCATTTTTACGTTCTCAAGAGTTACATCTGCAAAATTTACATCTGGAAAATTTACAATACTAGGACCTTACCCGTTGTGAATATATGAACACCAAATGATCTACAGTGTGGTTAATGTGATTTAGCCTAACATCAATACCAATAATGTAAGTATTTTGATGAAGTACTGCTGTAGTTGTGGATACTTGATCATGGGAAAAGGGGAAGCAGTCATAGCAAAGCAAGGTACACTTTAATGCAACATATTTTTGTAGCATTAAAGTAGGTGTTTGTGTGAACATCATGAAACCACTTTAGAAAGTGGAGGGTGGTGAGTCTTAGTAACACACACACACACACACACACACACACACACACACACACACACACACACACACACACACACACACACACACACACGCTGTTTGATGCTTGTGTTTCCAGGGACCACCAAACGGAACAGTCCATAAGGGGTCCTGGTGCTTCCTGTGTACAGTAGCCTTGAATCAGCATCTTAAGAATACTACCTTATTTTTTCTTTGTGATTCAAGTGAAACGGAATGCCATTCCGTTTCACTTCATTATTCAGACTGAGGCCAGGCTACAGTAGCCTACTTTTATATCAATTATTTCCCACCGCGGTCCGCGCGTAGCGAGGGCAGAAAACTCTGTGAGCCGTAGTGAGTAGCAGGCTGTAGCTTATAGGAGCGGCGATGGGACATTGTTTTTGTTTCCTTGTCACACGTGCGGGTAAAAAGTGACCGCGAAAGCAAACTACTATCTTCCAGTTCGAACATATGTTCAGTTCAACAGTTCCCAAGAAGACTATAGCCTGGATTACTATATAAAGTGGGTGTCTGTCGCTCCTTTCACATAGCGTAAAATCCAGTGGTCGGAACTGTGGCTCCGTCCTGCTGCTCCAACATCGCGTCGAGTAAAGTGGATCAGAAGTATATTCTGTGTCGATAAAAACGGGTGAATTAACGTTCCAGCAGCCTGAGCCAACATAATATGGACAGTAAGCAGTGTTAGATCGAAACTATAAATACATACAGAGATGCAACGATACGTCCCAAAGTTTAGCTGCTGTTGCAGCTTGGGATAACATTGAGGAAATGAGGCTGGTCCGTGTGCACTGCGCATGCCACAGTATAGCCAGCGAAATTGTATGGGTCACCATTTGTGCCGGTGCTGGTGTAGCAGTGGAAATATGGCAGTGGGGTAACACGATAACGGTGGCCGTGAATTGTGTAACGTTAGGGGCCCCGTTGGACTTTCCAATATAAACTTAATGGGGAAATTTTCGTGCACAAATAAATTCATTATAAATCAACGATGTGTTAATTTGGGCAAAGGGCTTCGTTAATCTCTTCCTAATGTTATGTTCAATCAGTGTGTGAAAACTGAGAATGATTGCTGTAGTCAGTGACGACTTATGCCTGTTTCAGACAGACAGACAGACAGACAGAGTGCTTAATTATAGTTAGATATTTTTGGGGGGCAAGTGACCATGAGCTGAGGGCAAGTAGAACCTGACTTGCACTTGCCCGATGAGCAAGTGCCTCCGAGACCTTAGTGTCAACCCCTGATTTTGCATAGTCCTGTCACACTACTGATTGTGATTAATGATTCAATAGAAACTGCTTTGGTTCAATCACAGCTAAGCATAATATGTGATGGACAAACCCTCTCCTCAACTGCACAGGGCGTGCCTTGTTGATTTGGAAGAGATTTTGAAGGTCTGGTTCCAAAAACGAACCAGTATTTATTGTGTAATGTCCACATTGGAGTGAATGAACCCAGCAGGAAACTGTCCTAGGCATGGGTGGACACAAGGGAGAGGGTGGGGTGCGCACTGAAAGGGCGGGGCGCACTGAAAGGTCTATTATGTTAGTGCTGTTGAACACTATAAATCAGGGGTGTCAAACCCAAATACAGAGTGGGCCAAAATAGAAAAATTGGTACAAGTCGAGGGCCGGAGATACCGGTCTGTGTTTCAACACCGGTTTACGATGACGTCACTGTCAAACAGCAAAAAAGTAATTTCCCTTCAAAAAATCAATGTCTCTTAATGATCAAGATAATTGTAAAGATGAAACTGCCTGCATTAAAAACTGTTTTAAGTTTTAATGAAAAATAGCAGGTGTTCACGTCTCATAGCGCGCCACTCTGTGGCGCGCTATGAGACGTGAGACTATTTTTCAGGGATTTTTTTTTTGCTTCTATGATCCTCGCCAAGTACTGCTTTCATAGTTAATTGAGAAAGTAAATGAGACTGAGTTGAGGAAGTAAAACAATTAGTTGCATTTATTTCTTATCATGGGCCAGTTCTAATACTAATTCAATATCATCCCACGGGCCGAAGATAATTCATTCACGGGCATGATTTGGCCCGCGGGCCTTGAGTTTGACATATGTGCTATAAATGATGAAAATGACATTTCTGTTTTGCGTTTAGGCTTTGAAGTCACACGGTGTAGAATTGTACGACAAATAACCACAATATACTATGAATTTTCGGCACCTTATACTGTATAGCTGAAACGTATACTCGTCGTGTGCATGTGTTTGTGTGCTTGTGCGCTTGTGCATATATTACCCAGGTCGGTGTTGGGTCCGGCGAGCAGCTGTTTGAACTTGTCGAGGCGGGACGCCTCTCTCTCCGTCATGGCGGGGGTCCCCGACGTGTTCTGGTCGGCGATGCGGGCCACCATGGGGATGGTGGGCCGGTGGGGCAGGGAGCGCTGTCTGTACAGGGAGGCGCGGTCCCCTGCATCTGGGGGAAGGGGAGAGAGACCAGACCAGAGAGAGGGGTCATTTCACCAAGGAACAAGGGCCTCCAGACTCACTTTTTTCCAAGTAGCCTACTAGCATTTAGGACTGCAGGGCTTGACACTAACACTTGCCCGCTTGCCCGGGGCAAGTAAAAAAAAATGGTGGGGCAAGTGAAGACTGCTACCTGGTTGCCCGATCGGGCAAGTATGCAATTTATTGCGCTTTTGTCCACAATTCCAGGCTGGATTTGGGACACAAAACAGGCAAATTAACATACAGATCAAAATGACCAAATCTTCTACATTCTCTGTAGACCTGGGCTAATTAAGATGATGAATTTTAACTCTTGAGAGTGTAAAAATGAAACCAAATGGACCCGCAAGGGTCCATTTGGTTTCATTTTTACGTTCTCAAGAGTTACATCTGGTTAACCAACTTAACTGGGGACCACCTGGAACCCTCTCAGGGACCACTGCTGGTCCCCGGACCACCTTCTGAAAACCCCTGGTTTAAAGCACCCAAGTAAGAAGTAAACTTAAATGCAAAATTTACAATATATTTTTGGGGGGCAAGTGACCATGACCTGAGGGCAAGTAGAACCTGACTTGCACTTGCCCGATGGGCAAGTGCCTCAGAGACCTGAGTGTCAACCCCTGGGACTGGAACAATAAACCCATTTTGAACAGAAAAATATTGCAAATATTTGCGCCACATTTTCACCATTTCCAAAAATATCAAACCTATACAAGCTCTTAGAGCGCCACAGAGTGGCGTGCTAAGAGCTTGTAGGTTTGATATTTTGATAAAAAAAAATTGAGGTCTGAAGTCAGATATAGGTCTGATATGAGCTTAGAGATGTGTGGACATGTTAAAAAAAAGGTTCTTCCTCGCTGAAACGCAGCTTGATGGCATCATCAAGTTGTGTTTCACCATGTTAATGATCTTTCTTTTAGGACCTTTTCTTTTCTGGCAGTGTATAAATGGAACCAAATGGACCCGCTAGGGTCCACAATGGTTCACGTCCGAAAATGTTATGCCATGCAAACGTTATTGACAGGTAGATTTTTTTATTCTGCTCTAAAATTCAATTCACATTTGGCAGGAAAAAACAGTGCACCGGTGTGCAAACACCTTTATACTGTACATGGGTTGTTTACTGTTGAGTGCTGAGAAAACAAGGTTTCATATTAATGCATTTTGTCTTGTCATTGTACATTCTACTAAACATGGTTTCATATTAATGAAAGAACATAGTGAAATATTTGTGCTGCATTCTCATATTCTCCCCAAAAATAGCAGGTGTTCACGGCCCATAGCGCCCCACTCTGTGGCGCCTGCTATATCAATGAAAGTTAAAACACCACAAGTACAAAATAGTTTAAGCTAATAATTTAGGTACCCCACGGTTTACTTTGGGGACCACTGCTGTATACACTGTATACAGAGCCAGTTGTTTTAGTGCATCTTCGATAAGTGTTTCATTTAACAATAAAGTTAATAATGAACCCACGGGTCCAGTTCCAAACTATATGAGGCTGAATACTGCGTAGCCCCGGCCAACTTTCACTGGATAAAAGTTAAAAGCACAGAGAGAACCCCAGTTAAACCATCGTCATATGTAATCTGTGAATTTTCATGAGACCAAAAAAAAGCAGGGCAAAGTCGGTGCCTTTTTATTTGCACTTTGTGAGAATGATGAGGGAAAAAAGTCATTAAAGCCAGTAAGGAGATATTTATTTTTCTATGGCAGAGGCCTATTGGGAGGAGGGATTTTAAAATATAATCCAGTTTTTATGACTGATTTAATTAAATTGTGCACGGCTCTATGCCTGTGTAGTCCACGAACAAACTCATTTTTAACTTTTTTAACTTTTCCTTTATTAAATCTTATTATTAGTTATGTATTTATTTTTAGAACAGAGTAAAAGTTTGTCCAAGCGTAAAGCATGGAATGCTAGAATATTACGGAAGATGCAATATGCATGTTTGTTTGAGGATCCACCAGATGATCCTTGAGGGGTCCCAGCCAAATGATCCATAGTTAAAAAGGGACCTTTCACTGTTTTTGTAAAAGAATATATGGTAATGATATTTTGAAATATTTAGAGCACTTCCCCACGGGTCATTATGTGTGTAATATGTGGTTATACAGGGCTTGACACTAACACTTGCCCGGGGCAAGTAAAAAAAAATGGTGGGGCAAGTGAAGACTGCTACCTGGTTGCCCGATCGGGCAAGTGTGCAACTTAGTGCACTATAACACAACACAAGATAAATTTGTCTTAAGGTGGTCATTGCTGATTAAGATGATGAATTTTAACTCTTGAGAGCGTAAAAATGAAACCAAATGGACCCGCAAGGGTCCATTTGGTTTCATTTTTACGTTCTCAAGAGTTACATCTGGTTAACCAACTTAGCTGGGGAAGGGACCACCTGTTGAAAACCCCTGGTTTAAAGCACCCAAGTAGGAAGTAAACATGAATGCAAAATTTACAATATATTTTTGGGGGGCAAGTGACCATGACCTGAGGGCAAGTAGAACCTGACTTGCACTTGCCCGATGGACAAGTGCCTCGGAGACCTTAGTGTCAACCCCTGTTATAGATATTTTAGATTTTTGCATTGAGCCCAGTGTTTCTGGTGTCGTGGACACTACTTTCTGGACTACAAACCCCACAATTACTTGGTGCACAGCTCCCAATTGTGGATAGGGCAGGGCTAGGACAGGGCCGTCTCACTGAGACAACATTGTAGTCCAGGAAGTAGTGTCTGTGACATCAGAGACACTGGGCCCATTGCTAAAGATCTAAAACCACATATTACAACATAGGGCTTCACAAGTAATCGAAAATGAATCGAAATTCAGCTTTCACAATTTGGACTATGTAAAAAAAAAAAAAGGAAAATCTAAATTCATGGTTTCCCCTTTTCTGGCACATTTACGGTAGAACTGTGTCACACTGGCTCACGGTCTACCTTACCGTAAAAAATGTTAAATAAGATAAGAAAAATACAATGTGTTCTGCGGTTTACTTTAAGAAAACAGGGGTTTGCACTTTATCCATCATCTTTGTTCAATAAGAACCACCCTATCCTCTGTTGGAGGGAGGAAAATCAAATGAAAACAGATTTAAAATAATTGACTTTTTTTGTAGTTTTTCCCCAAAAAATCGAAATGGTTTTCAGAAAAAAAAAAAAAGTTGAGGTTTTTGTTTTGTTTTTCAAAACTGTGAAATGTCCCTTTAGGCATCAAAAGGGCCCTGTGCGAGGTCTGAAACTGAGGCTGTACCGTACTGTACTCATTTGTACACTATCAGCGCTAAATTAACACAGAAGATTTTTACAGTGTAGCTTGGGAGATCCCAGAGATAGAGATCAGATCAGAATGGGGGTCGACGGCCCTAATGTATATCAAACTGGCAGCCCGTGAAATATAAATAAAAAAAAAAGACGGCTAAGAAGAACCGCTGTTGCAGATGAGTGCCGAAGGCAGTGCTGGCAGTGCGCCTGGACGCTGCCTCCGCGTGTGAGAGCAACACAACCGCCCTAATGAAAGCACTGCTGAGTGTCATTATCTAATAAGACTGTAGGGACAGGCTGGGTGCTCTCAACTCTGGAGAGAGAGGAGAGGAGAGGATCTGCAGATAACGTGGCATGGGTTTCGCTAGCAGGGCCACAACCTTGTCTGTGAAGATAACAAGGAACTTGCCTGAGGGCTTTGATCAGTCCGCACGATCTGGAAGCCAACTGTTGCCAACTTTGCTGCATTTGTCGCTATATTTATCTCTTTTTCCAGACCGCAAAATCTAGTGCTTTCTAGTGCTTCCAGGCGGAAAATCTAGTGCTTTTTTTTTTTTTTTTTTTTTTTTTTTTTTTTTTGCTGTAGGGTGAGTTGGAGCGAAATTGTTTGACAGGCGCCAGATATAAAACCCTTGTTTTTCAGCATTTTTCCTCCTTATGATAGAGTCCTCCTTCGTTCCTAGAAAGGACCATTGGTAACCAAATGGAATGAAAATGGAATGAATTTCCATTTTGACCAACATTTCGCCAGTTATTTCTCCTAAATTAGTCAGAGAGACTAAAGCTCAACATCAAATGACGGTCCTCTGTGGCTAAAATGCAGAATAAATAGTGGAAATGGTATGAAAATGGTTGAAAACCCACTAGTGGGGTCCCACGACACACCGTCATTTACAACTCTTGTAAAAGTTTGACCTTCGCTTCTAATTTGTAGATGATGACCTATAGAACAATTTTAGTTCGAGTGGCCCATCTGCAGATGAAAAAAATATGCATTTTTTGCCTAATTTCAAAATTGACCAAAATCGGATTTTTGTTTTTCTTAAAAGTCTTTATTTTCTCACAATTGCTGTTTTTTCTTTGTTTTCTTTTGCTATATCTAGTCAATACTAACCCAGGAATTAACTGGATTTCAAATATTAATGTTTGGAATATGATATGGAAAAAATGGACGCCCATGTACATCAAATTACTTCAAATGGCACCTAATTTAAATTCTGTTGAACCTAGAAGGATGAAGTTAGTGCCTACCTATCATGAATGAGTAATGGTATAAATTGTAAATAAATAGAAACAATACAGTATTGGGGGATTAAAGTTAGGCATACCCACTTATAGCCCAGCCTCTGTGTGAAAATTGTGCACTTTTCAATGAAAGCATGACATTTGGCACAAAGTTAAAGGAATTGTTTTGGCTATGGGTCTGTGATGACAGCTATGGTGGCCATCATCTGCTGTTATTTTACCAATTCAGCTCATACAACATACAATCTTGATTCTGATGACAAAACGTTTTCAAGGATTATGATTTTTTATAAAATGCTAGATAATAGTCAAATCATCAAAATGTGTAATATTGATGTATTGATGTAGGCAGTAAATTCATGTCTTCTACCCTATATGTGAAAATCAAGTGAGCCCATGAAATCAGCTGACATATTCTTAGTACTCACTCCAACTCAAACCAGCTCTACCCGATTGACCAGTACCCAGTGAGGTCAGAACACCAGTCTGTGTACTTCTAACCAGATCCCCATCCAGATCCAACACCAGTGTACTTCTAGCCAGATCCCCACCCAGATCCAACACCAGTCTGTGTACTTCTAGCCAGATCCCCACCCAGATCCAACACCAGTCTGTGTACTTCTAACCAGATTCCCACCCAGATGCAACACCAGTCTGTGTACTTCTAGCCAGATCCCCATCCAGATCCAACACCAGTCTGTGTAATTCTAGCCAGATCCCCACCCAGATCCAACACCAGTCTGTGTACTTCTAGCCAGATCCCACCCAGATCCAACACCAGTTTGTGTACTTCTAGCCAGATCCCATCCAGATCCATACAGTAAAAGCTGTCTGGTGAAAACCCCTGCTGAAGTGCTGTACCTTCACACACAAGCTAGTTGACAGGAAAATAGTCATACTCAAAGTAGTTATATTGCACCATGGTGACCATTCTTTTCGACTCTCATGTCCTTCTTGAAGATGGTTCGGAATGCATAATGCTTCTCCCCATGAAGACTCAACAACAATGTCAATTGAAGGAGCCTTCACCTCATGATACCTGGTGCTGGAGAGAAACTGTCTCCTGTATATAGCCTCCAAAACAAATGCAGACACTTGGCTAGACTGCCACAGTTTGAAAGGGTCAAGCCCCTAATCCTGATTGCGGCAGTCAACCCCACCTAATCACACAAACGGGGCCTCCAGATGAGCCAGCAGCCATCTGCACAAGTCTGGGTTGGACCTTGCAGGGCTGAGCTAGAGACTTGGAAAGAAACCTTCAGCAAAGACAATGGCATTGACATAGTTGACATAGCCCCAGAACACTGAGGCCATAAGAAGTGAGGAGAAACTCTGGCTGGAAGCCCTCACCCCACGCCATCATTTAGACCTCGTCCTTGAAAATGTAGGATTAGTTACCAGAATCAGGATCAGAGAATTTTAATTACTGTTAAAATATCAGCAGGTGGTGGCCATTATGAGAAATATCTACCATGGTCACAGGACAAATGTAAATAGTACCAATGAATTCCTCATCATTGACAATGTGGGACTATTTACTAGAATTAATATTTTAGAAAATAGCTGTCAGGATTACCAAGGGACAAATCTGTGATGGTGCCATAGCCAACAATGCTCCTAATGACATGCTCCAACTGTGTTCCAAAATTCATGCTGTTATCATCAAAATACTGCACATAGAGGCTGGACTACGTGCTATTCTTGTGGATACACACAAGGGGGTGGGGAGGGGGGGGGGGGGGGGGGCTGGGTGGTAAATGACTAAATACTACTTCTGAATGTGAATATGTCATATGTTCAGATTGGATAAGTTACGACAGTCTTATATCATATTTTGGAAGCCCCCCCCCAATAATCTTTATCTGCGTGCTGGCCACTCTAACCAAAATGGTTACCTCACCTAGAATTTAGTATTGAAAGTTAAACTTTTAAAGTTGTAAACGACAACTAAATTTAACATGGAGATGGAAACTCACTTCGGTTTTAGCTAATTTTAGCTTGTTTTGCTTGCTATTTTTGTCGATATACACCAATAATGGATGAAAAAATATATTTTATGTGTAATTAGGTTTAGGTAACAAATGCTACTCCTGATTGTGAATCCATAGATATCCCATATGTACAGATTGGACAATTTGATCAAAAGTTACAACAGTTTACATGTTTTGGTAGGGTTGGCACCTTGTTACGCCCCCTACAGGCCAAATATTTAATTTGTGTGCGGGCCACTCGAACCAAAATGGTTCTATAGACCCTCACCAACAAATTAGGACTGAAAGTGAAACTTTTACAAGAGTTGTAAATGACATCCACATTTAACATGGAGACGAAACCCCACTACACTGCTCTAGCAGCTCAGGGCTGATTCTAGTGCATTTTGGAAGTGCCACTAAGTGCATTTTGGATTTTAGGCGGTTGGCAACACTGCTGGAAGCAGCAACAGGCAGAAGGACACACAGACGGCAGACTCAGTGTATGTATTCAACTAGGAGTGTGTGCAAAACATAAACAGAATGAACGCCATGTAGTCATTTCATTGAAAGAGCCATTCAATCCGGTTCACTCAATTAGTTTGTGTGCTAAGCCTTTGAGACATGTTTTCCCCATCAATGGAAGAACTGCTGAAGATCTCTCACCAATATTGGGGTCACAATTCTGGTAACCAACAAAGTTACCAGTTCTGAATGGGTTAAGTTTAAGGACATTTTTTGTGTGTTACCGACTGTGATGTGAACTGCACATATTTGAATCTCAAATGAGGAACATTTGGTTATGTAGATTTCATGAGGACGACTTTGGAGTGGACATGAAAGCAGGGCTGTCACAACCAAGAATGAATAAATTGGCAATAAATCTACTTCAACCAACTTGAGGATGATGTATTGTCATTTGCGGGGGGGCACTTGAGCCCTTATAGATCTGTAACTCTTGAGAGCACTAAAATTTTACCGCTCTCAAGAGTTACATTAAATTTAAACATCTGAATTACGTGATTTTCATGAATCTACACAATTAGAAAATGTAGATGAATTGTTATTTTGACCAAGGTTTGCCAGTTCGTGTCTCTCCTAAATTGTGAACAAAACTCTTAGTTTTACAATTGAATTATTTATAACTGACATTTTTTTCCATATATACCTTTTTTGCCGCCAGAGTGGGGGGACACATTCCCCCTTGGCACCTCCCTAAAATCCCCTTAAACGCCCTTACCCTTAGGCGAGCCGATGGGGGCGTCGCTGTGGGACTTGACCATGTGGCTGTCGCCCGGGTGGCCGCCGGGGTCGGACGCAAACGACACGTCGGCGCCACTCGTCCGCCGCTCGTCTTCCCTCCGCCGCTGATCCTCCACCGCCGCCGCCACCTCGTCCTCTTCCTCCTCCTCCTCTTCGTCGTCCTCCTCTTCCTCCGCCTCTTCCTCCTCCTCCTCTGCCACCACCACCGCCTCCTCCTCCTCGTCCTCCTCTTCCCTCTGTTGAGGCTCCTGCAGGTCGTCCAGTCTCTGTCTCTCCTGCTGTTTGCTGTGGTTCTCTATGACCTGCAGAGAAGCACAACCAGAGTCACCCAAAGGTTCTTTTCTTCCTTTTTTCTTTTTTTTTTAATTTAATATTTTATTCCACAATTTTGTAACCCATTTTTTCACCTAGTGCCAATTCTTAACACTCCCAGTGCCAGCCCTTTTTCATATTTTTTGAGGTAGCCAGTGCCAGCGATTTTCATCAAAAAGTCATATTTCATATTTCGGTCCATGTTTCCCCACGGACAAGTTAGTTGGCGGACACACACTTCCGGTTCCGGTTTGGTCCGTCCCTTATTATGGTCTATCAATGGAATATGCGGTCGCTGCACGCTGCTGTTAGCATGGGGATCGTATCAAACCGGCGCCGGTAAGTAACGTTGAAAGGCGTAGCTCAAGGGCAGCGGCATCAGTCGTTACTGTATTTCATAATGATAACGGGAGACGTAGATCTATTTCAACGGCACGAAATCTGTTAATGTGATCCTGAGCTCTACACATCCTCCGCCAAACCTGGGGAGGCATGCTTCCTTCAATGCATGAGGAGTCCAAGCTGCCTTCTTTTCACATGACAGGGGGGAGTTTCCCTGGTTGGACATAGTGCGTGGAAGGAACACGTTATTCCAACCAGTTCCAGTCCCCTCCATCAGGCGCCCCGGCTGGCCAGGGGGAGGCAGGATTACAGCATGTTTTTGTGAGGGTATCTAACCTAGGGGACACAGGGAGAACATGCAAACTCCACACGGAAAGGCCCTTTCGCCAACCCCACCTCGGGTATGGGCACTGAATTCTGAGAACTAGGTGACTGGTGGAACGTGTCCGACTCTGATTGCACGCCATTGCCATTTATCTAGTGGTCAATACTGGTAATATTGAATATCGAGCTAATTGACACATTATCAATACAGATATTTAAAAAATCAATACCACCCAAGACTACAACACAACCTTCCATAAGTATTACTGCCATCTCGATGAGGAGAGAAAAAAAAGTGCCAGGGGCAATTAGCCCATTCACTAAGTCCCTCCCCAATCCGTCCTTGTCCAATAGGTATAGAAGAGGAAAGATTGACCTGAGCAGTTGCTAAACTATTTGGACTGACATTGGACACCAACTAAACTATGCCCCAAATGGAGGGGTTTTGAGATGGGCTCATAATCTGACAATAATCTCAGCAATTTTGGAGAAGAATGTTGCAAATTTCTGACTTTAAAAATTTCGGAAGAAATCTCTGAAATGTCTTTAAAAGCGAACAAGAGAGTACTTACTCTGTACATGGCCCCATACAGGTGATATTTTTTTATTTTTTATTTTTTTTCTCCATTTTGTTTTTTTGTTTGTTTCTCCATTATAACATAAGATATAAGATTTTTAAGGTGAAATTTACCAAACAATTACCAAAAAAACAAACAAAAAGATCGACGTTCTACGCAATTTCATTTTGTGCAGTATCGTGCAGCACTAGTTGGCCGACGGTCCAATTCATTTTAGTGAATTACTCTTTGTTACTGTCACGTAGCACAGTTCAATTCCGGTAGCTACAAAGAGCCACAAGAATGCTTACTGTAACACTGTTAACGATGGCTTTGTGCTCAGCTGCTTTTGGAGAAACAACAACCGCAGCGCCTACAGCCATGCTGTCATGCAATAGTCAGGAGATGCTCTTGACGCCCCGTTTGAACCTCTTTTAGATTTCTTTTGGAGAGCTTTCGTTGGAGTTGAGGTTTATTGAGGATAGCTGCATTGAAGAGGGCATCGGTGGGTAGAACGTGTTTATACTAGGGCTGCAACTAACGATTTACGATTTTCATAATCCATTCATCGGCCAGCTATTTAAGCCATTCATCGATTAATCGGATTATGACTCTTTTTCCCTGCGAATGTGAACCAAATGGTGGTTAACTGACTTACCACAAATGGTTACTCATTTGTACACTCTCAGAAAAAAGGTCCTAAAAGAAAAGTCATTAACATGGTGAAAGACAACTTTATGATGTCATCAAGTTGTGTCTCACCATGTGAATGATTTTTTCAGACCTCCATTTCTAAGAAACTTTACAATCTGTTACACCTGGAAACACTGGAAAATCTGTGATTAAGTGGGAAAACAGGTAAAAACTTCAGTGATTAGTTGAAGAACTGATTAATCAGCTAAAATAGTTGACAACTAATAGAATAATCGATTCAATTACGATTAATAGTTGCAGACCCAATATTATACTGAAAATGGTCACACTCGCGATGTAACCACCTGGACCTAATTAAGTGTTATTGATATCAGCACCTTATTGGCCGTCTCCATGACGACCTCGATGTTGAGGTTCTGCGCCGCCATGGCCAGGAGCTCGTCGTCGTCGTCGCCGACGTCCCACGCGTCGCTGGTGATGCTCTCGAACTCCTGGAAGGTGGTGGCCTTCTTGGGCTTGCCCGGCGTGGAGGTGGGGGGAGGAGGCTTGTTTCCTGCTTTGATCATGCTGGGATGAGAGACAGAGAGAGAGTGTGTGTGCGTCACAGGGCTTGACACTAACACTTGCCCGCTTGCCCGGGGCAAGTAAAAAAAATGGTGGGGCAAGTGAAGACTGCTACCTGGTTGCCCGATCGGGCAAGTGTGCACCTCAGTGCACTATAACACAACACAAGATAAATTTGTCTTGGAGGCAGTCATTGCACTCTGCCTCTGTGTCTTTCCCTGCTTTCTAGCTATCCACAATTCCAGACTGGATTTGGGAAACAAAACAGGCAAATTAACATACACATCAAAATGACCTAATCTTCTACATTCTCTAGTTGTGTAGACCTGGGCTAATTAAAATGATTAACTCTTGAGAGTGTAAAAATGAAACCAAATGGACCCGCCAGGGTCCATTTGGTTTCATTTTTACGTTCTCAAGAGTTACATCTGGTTAACCAACTTAACTGGGGACCACCTGGAACCTGGGGGGCAAGTGACAATGACCTGAGGGCAAGTAGAACCTGACTTGCACTTGCCCGATGGGCAAGTGCCTCGGAGACCTTAGTGTCAACCCCTGTGTCAGTGCTGTACCAATACCGATACAAAGATCGTTTACTTGTCCGTTCTGACCCGAAAGTACTTGGTGTCAGGGACCAGCTCCACCAGCGATTTAGACAACAGGACCAGCGATTTAGACAACCCTCAACAGAAAACTTAACCCCTTGTGACCACACGTCGTCAAGCACTGTTCTACAGCTATGGACCAGAGCTACATTTTTCATCTACAGTCTAGCCTAATATTAATAAAAAAAATATTGCATTTTGGGGACTACTCCAGACTCTCCAGTACATGTTTGCACTTGAAAAGAATTTGATTTAGTTTGATTTAATCAGGTGCAGCTTTTTTTTCCCCTGAAATGATGTAGATGCTTCTTTCTTCTTGGTTTTCCAATCTCAAGGAATTCTTGTGTTGGAATTTATATTAGTGTAAAATTATAAGGCTTAAATTCATATCCCCCCTTGATATCATTATTATTTTTAATAATATTTATCTCACTGTGGTAGCAGTTTTAAGTGTTATATTATTAAGAAAAATAAATAACATATTGCAATTGCATTTTTTCTTTTTTTTTCAAAATCATTCAGACTATTATTATTGTAGTAATTGAACATTACAATTTCATTAATCCAAGGTGTGACAATGAAAATAAATAAGTCGTAAAAGAAAATATCGGTAGTCGCACGAAAAAGTATGAAAAAAGTGGTATCGGGACATCTCTAGTGTGGGGAGTGGGATGAGGAGGATAAAGGGGCAAAAGAGCATGGGGAGTGAATTATGGTGCGAAAACAAAACACGAGCAGCCAAACTACCAAGTAGAGTGTTGCCTTTTTTGTTACTGCTAATAATGATAAAGACAACTCTAAAGAGGTGAAACGCAGGGCGAGACGGTTGGTGCCGTTTCAGCCCCGGTTCTCCACTTCAAAAACAGATCGATGGATGGAACTACTGGTAAAAGTAAATGAATGGCAGATTTCTGACTTTAAAAAGACTGTTTTTTTTCTCCACCGGGTCTGTGTTTACTCCTATGCGCAGCGTGGGGCTGCTTGCCTTCACGCTGGGACCGAGAGATGCTACAACATGAAAGGAAAATTCAATTAAACTCAACTCGATTCCTTTTGCTGTGGCGAGAGAGGAGAGAGAGAGAGACGGGTTTTGAGAAGAGTAGACTGCAGAGGGAATAGGTAGGAAATTGTTCTTCCGCCTGATTTGTTTTGTGATGTTTTTTCTTCACAGAGAAAAGGATTTATCGTTACAAAAGACGGAGGCAAGTCCATATTATTAAGCCTCCTTGTTTACAAAAAAAACTTTAAAAAACAACTACAGGAGTTGTGGGAGAAATTAAACATTTTTTGTATTTAATTATCTGCAGTAATCCCCCATTAATGTAATTAAAAGGATCACTAATGAATTCTTGAATTGGCTCATATTGTGCTTCTCTGTGGCATCTGTGCATGCATGCATACGTGTACATGTGAGAAATAAACATATACAGTACATGGAGCCAAATACAGGATCATTCTGGAAGAAAACCTGATGGAGTCCACAACAGACCTGAGACTGGGACAGAGTCTTCCAACAAGACAATGATCCAAAACATAAAGCAAAATCTACAATGGAATGCTTCACAAAAAAACATATCCAGGTGTTAGAATGGCCAAGTCAAAGTCCAGACCTCAATCCAATCGAGAATCTGTGGAAAGAACTGAAAACTGCTGTTCACAAACGCTCTCCATCCAACCTCACTGAGCTCAAGCTGTTTTGCAAGGAGGAATAGGCAAAAATATCTCTCGGTGTGCAAAACTAATAGAGACATACCTCAAGCGACTTACAGCTCTAATCGCAGCGAAAGGTGGCACTACAAAATATAAACTTAAGGGGGCTGAATAACTTTGCACGCCCAATTTTTCAGTTTTTTTTATTTTTAAAAAAGTTTGAAATATCCAATACATTTTGTTCCACTTCATGATTATGTTTGAAGCCTGAAAAAGTTCAAGGGGGCCAAACACTATATATATATATATATATATATATATATATATATATATATATATATATATATATATATATATATATATATATATATATATATATTCCTCTTGTCCTCTTGTTCTGTCTCCAGCAAAGGAAGTACCACAACCACATAAAAGCCTGTGATTTGCTTCCATTAAAGCCACAAGAGCATAAATGAGGTCAGACAGTGGATGATGATAAGGCCTGGCTCGCATTTTCAGGTGCCAAAAGATTCAATGAAAAAGTCGGGAGGGCCACCTACCAGGCAAAGTACAAAGTCATCCATCATAATGGAGTGCATGGGTCTCTAATCACGAGAGCCATCAGACAATGAAGTGTTGCAATAGAAAAGGATTTCGAAGTCTAGCCCAGGGGTAATTACTTTGTCTGCGTTGTTGGCCCAGCAGTGGGCTTTGCTCAGAGCGAGCAACGCGCGGCGGGATCAGATGAAGGTTAAGTGTCTTGCTCAGGTGTACATAACCTCTCCGATACTTTAATTAATACGACTACACTGGTACAGTTCCAGAGTTAATTCAACTCAACAGTGTGCAGTACAACTGTAACAAATGTTCCATTAGCTCGACATGCTTATATGGGAAGTGAATTGCCCTGAATTAAACTAGCAATTGAGGTAAATCGGTGGTTTTCAACCAGTGGTTCGGGGACCACTGGTCTGACGGTGGGGATGGTGTTGTTGTTAATGATTTGAAGGCAGCTGGGACCACAGTCATCAAGAAAACCATTGGTAACACAGTACACCATAACGGATTGAAATCCTGCAGTGTCCAGCAAGGACACCTTATTGGCATCCATTTGACTTGTCGTGTTTGGAGGGAGAGAATTGCTGAATGCAAACCTCACAACACCATCCATAATGGAGACATGATGCTTTGGGGCTGTTTCTCTGCTAAGGGTACAGGGCAACTTCGCCGCAGCCATGTACCGCAGGGATCAAATAAGTATTTGATCCCAAAGCACAACCTGACTTAGGGATCAAATACATATTTCACCAGCTCTAACACAAATTCATTTATAAACTTGAAATATTATTTTGTTATGGACATTTTTGTGCTCTTTTCTTTCTAATCATCCACTGTAAATGATAGTGATATACTGTATGCAGCGACTTACACTAACTGAGCTGTCAAATACAGAATCAAGATTTGAATAATAATCAAAAATGTCGACAAAAAATGGAATTGAATGGTCCACATTACAGTGACATCACTGATCCTTTGAATCTTTCATTGTGTCATTGTGTGTACTATTGACTAGTGTTACTGACAGTACTGGTGCAAAAGCCCATATACTTCAAAGCATCCCATTATAGCGACAAACCAATAGAAATCTAAAAAATCCACAAGAGCCTAGTTCCATGAAGTGAGCCCTTTTGTCGTAGACTTGTATTCTATGGCTCTGCCCCAACCTATTGCCAACGTGCCTGGACGAGTGTCAATGTGACAAGTGTGTTGTTACTAAAAGGAGATTATTATACCGGTCCAGTAGGCTACGTGAGTCATTAGTTCATGTTTGACACGATTCAACTACAACTAACAGAAGGTGTGTAACCCAGGTAAAGAAAATTGGCCAATCTGCAATAGTTTATAGCTGTCAAACCTGTTCAAAGGCAGTTAAACTCTGAAACAGCCTGAACTAAAAAAAAATATATATTCTAACAATAGGAAGCAAGAGCCTTGTTGAAAATGTAAGAGAATATCACATGCTTTGTGTGCACTATTTGGCTCAAAACATAATAAAATCAACAGCTGGACAGAGTTCGGGTCGAATACAATTTCCAGAGATGGCAGCTCTCAGCCGTGTCACGACTCAACTCGACTTCATGAAATTGTTGTGAAATATGTAATCAATCTGGTCATTTTCTTGTCTACTCAGTCTTAATAATACACCAGACCGTTTTTAGTTGCTTGTTTCAAAAAAAAAAAAAAAAAGAAACATCACTCATCCCACTATGGTTTTCTGGTGCCTTTCTGTTTGTCGTATTTGTGAAAATATGCATTTCACAGCCAGGACATTCCAATAAGCGTGTAAGACCATTGAGAGCAATATGCACAGAGCTGCTGGACTCTAGGCACAGTGGTTCGATGCATTGCCGTGGCGACTGGTGAAATGAATTTACTCTTGTCCATGCGGACACACACGCACGTGCACACGCACACGCACACACACACACACACACCCCCCCCGACTGGTAGAAATAAAGAAAGCTCTGTCTCTACCAGTCTGTGTGCGTAGGTAGAAACATTTCGTAACGTCACTTTACAAGCTATAAATAGACATGTGCATGCATGCACGCTCGCATACACACGCAATCTACCTATACAGTACAGTATGTAAACAAAATGAAGCGCAATGCAATCATTTTATAACCCTAACCATGTCTCATTTCTCAGAAATGATAGACGGAAAAGAAAAAGAGAGAGAGAGAGAGAGAGAGAGAGAGAGAGAGAGAGAGAGAGAGAGAGAGAGAGAGAGAGTGTGTGTGTGTGTCTTCGTGAGTACATGTTGTGGGAAGACACCCAGCAGTTTGCGTTACGCGAAAATCATTGCTGTGGGAAACGGATTATGTGCACTAGCCAGGCAACGATCAATCGATGAATCGTAATCAAATCAATTGTTCAATTAGTTCTCAACTAGTTTTTACCCGTTTTCCCACTAAGTGTAACAATATTCCACCCATTTGCAACATTTTACTGTGCAGGGGTTGACACTAAGGTTGTACTTGCCCTCAGGTCATGGTCACTTGCCCCCAAAATATATTGTAAATTTTGCATTTCAGTTTGCATTCTACTTTGGTGCTTTAAACATTTCCTTTCGAAGTCGAAGACTGTTTTGTTTAAGTCACAATCAGTAAATATTCAACTTTTAAATCAGTGGTTACTACAGAGTCATGGACTCAGGGATCTGTGACAACAGCAAAATGATAGTTTGGAACCAAATGAACCTGGGAGAGAGATAGATGCAACTGTAGAAAGCAGGGAAAGAACACAGAGGCAGAGCGCAATGACCACATTCAAGACAATTATATGTTGTGTTGCAAACTAAGTTGCATACTTGCCCGATCGGGCAACCTGGTAGCAGTCTTCACTTGCCCGACCAATCGACCATGTTTTTTACTTGCCCCGGGCAAGCGGGCAAGTGTTAGTGTCAAGCCCTGCCATGTCATTAACATTAACAAAAAAACATTACCATGGTGAAACACAGCTTCAAACACAGAATCAAGTCATCTTTCACCATGTTAATGATCTTTCATTTAGGAGTCGGACCTTTTTTTCTGAGAGTGTACAAATGGTTGGTCAGTTAAATAATCGGCCAATGAATCTATTATGAAAATAATCGTAGCCCTGGTACAGACACAGCGCAAATCCAGCTAGCATATCATAGCCATTAGCCGGTGCCAGATTCTGTTGCAACAAGCAAGCAATGAGGTCTATAGAAATAAGCCAACCATGGTAGTTCAGTCGAACTTAATTATCTAGAATATCAAGTCACTTCTAATCAATAACTACCAATAAATAACTTATAATAAACAACAGCACCCAGCCTATATAGTTGTATTTTTGGTTAGGCGGCATATCTCCATTATTAAGGAAAAAATAAGAATTGTAGAAAAAAATGTTGTGTTTTTTTTTTATCTAAAAAATATACATATATTAAAAAAATGAATCAAATTAACAGATTAATCCTGTAAAAAGGGTGCCCATGTGTTGCACCAGAGGCGATGAAGCCGCACCCATAGCATTTTCTGTTACAGGACTTATATTAGGCAGGTAAAGCATCAATAACAACATCAGCTGTTGTTGAAGTTGCAACAGGCACGCAGCATGCATGAAGCTAAAGGTCTGACTCAGAGTTTTCTGTTTTCAATGATGAAATGCTGTTGGTTTAGTGGTGCCACAGCTGTAGTTAGTTAGTAGCAGTACTAGTGTTTCAAATCATTTTAAATATAAACAATTTAATTTGAAATATCTTGCATTGTTTTGCATGCCATCTGGTTTGGTGGGGCAGTCTGGGCATTTAGGGGGGCATACTAACAGAAGTTAGTGAAGTTTCTGTTGTTTCAGTTCAGCACTAACAAACTGATGTGTAATGGGCCCTGGGACATTGTCTGAGGCGGGACTCAGACAATGTCCAAGCAACCCATTTTCAACACCTTCAGGAGTCACATTTTGTCATTTCGGAGCATTTAACTCGGCATTAAGTTCCGTTATAATGTGCCCTTTGCGCTGCAAAACGCACCCAATTAGCATCACAGCCGCTGAACTCATTTAAATCAAACTGTGTTTTTTTTGTGAACCGCACGGTTGAACGATTCAGTAGAAAAACTCAAATTGTCATTACTCCTCAAAGTCACGGCCAACACAGCACATTAGGTTGACAAATGCCTGTGGTGCTGACTCGTCTTGTTCTTTTTTTCCAACAATGGAAAATGTCAGAGTCTGTGATCTGGACAGAGGCATGACTGTTTCTGTTTCTTGATTAAGGCCCACTTGGGAGCATCTGAGCACCAATGTGGGCCGCTTAGTGCACTTGCGCTGTACCTTAGCGATAAACACCTGGGTGATGACT
Source organism: Benthosema pterotum (assembly GCA_039105355.1). Lineage (NCBI taxonomy): Eukaryota > Metazoa > Chordata > Actinopteri > Myctophiformes > Myctophidae > Benthosema > Benthosema pterotum. The sequence goes on from CM076987.1 coordinate 37,513,739, forward strand.
TGACTGCTTTTTTGGGGACAGTATAATTATTACAATAGCCTAGTAGTCACAAAATGAAAATGAAACCCAACTCAAAAGCAGCAACGCTTTCATATCCTTAAAAGCCATCTGCTTGAGCATCGTATTAACCAGATTTTCAGGAAGGTTCAGTTCCTTTAATCGGAACAGCACAGGCCTCATGACAAAAGAAGTGAAAGTGTAACGCCAACAATGCTACAATGGAGGAACTTTAGTCGCACACCATACATAATGTACTAGCCATTGTCCACTCAGCCATAGTGGAAGCGTCTGTAAAGGAAGATATTCAGTCACCTGGGCAGAGCAACTATGCACTGACTAACCAAACAATATGCTTAAAGAGGAATTCCACCTATGTTCAACATTATTTTCTGAGAGCGTAGAAATGCAACCATTTGTACGCTAAAGAATTCCATTAACATGGTGAAAATACATCTTGATGATGTCATCAAGATGTTTCTTTAGATTCAGAAGCTTCATTTCTTGGGAACACAGAATGGGGGGGAACTCTTTCATCATGTCCACTCAGCACCTCTAGGGTATACTAATGACATATTAGAATGTTGAAAATGGATGGAATTCCCCTTTAATATTTTTTTTTTCAGCCTATCCTCAGTGTGCAGTTGGTCCAATCACTAATTCTCATAATAATGGTACCTTTTTCGTCCAATTAAAGTTTCAGAGGAAGGCAGTGGACAGTTCAGAAGCCCACCTACCATGGGGAATCCAAGCTAATAGAAAATGCAGACTGTTTTGTTCCTGGAAAGTTGGGAAAGCCATTAAGGTCTCTAAGCCAGAGAAACTGGCTTAGGGGCATTACAGATGGTGAATCACGCAGCGAGAAAAAAAGCTCACTGGATTGAGCTTTGAAAAACATTGCGCGCGCGTGTGTGTGTGTGTGTGCACGAAACGAGCACGCGCGCCATAAACAACACTGGACGCCGCGCAATAACGCCCAGCGTCACACGCTCTCTTTATGGCACGTTGTTTTCTGAGCACAAAACGCCGGTCCCTAGTAGGGACGTGAAAAAAAGTCGGAAATCGACACGATTGTCGACACGTGTTCACGGCGACACGAAAAAGTACGAGTTGAAAAAAATCGCCTCTTTTTTCTTTTTTTATATTAATGATTTTTATTTTGTATTCTTTGTAATTTCTTGTTCAAAACGTTATAACGTTACTGTTTTCAAGGGAAGAGAATTGCTTTTTTCGGGTATTAGGCTACCATCACTGTACCGAGGCGAGGACATGTCTGTGCTGTGCGCGTCTGTGCTGCGTCCTCCTCATCCTCCTCCTTCCCCCCGCAGTCTGTCTCAAGAAACGGCTATGATCGCTTATTTGCTTATTTTTTGGAACCACGGCACAAACACCTAAAGTTCACCACCGACGTTGTGAACATGTCACTGCTTTCTTGTCAAATCGCGAACTCCAAAGGTTTAGTCTTTGGAGCGGGGCGTGCGCTCAAACTTGAAGATGTTTTTTTCTCTCTCTCTCTCTCTCTCTCTCTCTCTTCGCCGGCTTTTGTCAGGCCCGGATATAAAGTTTCACAATTCGGGGGGGCAGGCAACATTTCGACATTGGGACGCGATTCGTCGACATTCCAAATATGTGTCGATTAACATCCCTAGTCCCTAGTCAGGGTTTCCCCCAGCGCTTTATTCTTAAGGCGGCCGCCCTGAGTGAAATCCACCCCCGCCTTGGCTACGTTCCCCCCCCAAAAAAACAAAACAAGAAACCAGAGTTAAAGATAAATGTGTCGTTCATACAATGTGCATGTTATCTGCACTAAGACTTCAAACCGAAAGTGCGATTTGAAACCATGTCATTAGCAAATCGCAACCGCCGCGATTATTCAGTATTATTCAGTATTCAGTATCAGCCGGAGCGAGTCTGATCCAGTGTCGACACTTCTGTGCTGCGCTGCTCAATCAGTGCATGCAGTGCTTCGGCTCCCGAAGCAGTAAAAAGACGCATTGGTGGCTGTCTGGTTCATGGTCAACGCTTGCCGTCTGTGTCCCGCCCGACTCCCGCGGACCCCCGTCATGTCAGCCTAACCAAACGACATCACGCTGAAATGATCGTGGTTCGACTGGTGTGTAGCTTCATATGCTTAACGTTAGTCTCCCTCTCCCTGTCTGTTGAATAATTAGCACATAGGCTAGCTTGTAGCTCGTGTGTGCTGCTTCTGAGTGTGGTGTGTGCGTGTGCGTGTGCGTGCGTGCGCGCGTGCGTCTTGAAGCGGAGTATTTTGAGGGTGACCAGATGTCCCCGTTACTGTGGGACAGTCACAGGGTGACCAGATGTCCTTTGCGTGGGACAGTGTCTCATTTCAAAGACTTTTCAGTCATCCCGCAAATTGAGACCCTGTCCCACATTGTGACTGACAGACTACAGTGGTCAATTGTCCTAAAAGTCCCCCTTCTATTTTCTGTTGTAAAGTTTTCTCACTGTCTCTGTTAATGCTAGATGTGTTTTAAGCCTGTTGAAATAACAGATGAAGTACATACTAACATGAATAAATAACAAATTCATGGCTGGGGACTATTAAGACTACTTATGGACAAATGAAGCATGAGGCATTTTTAATGCCAACTGTAATGTGTTGCTACCTGCAATTAAATGTAATACTTCTGTCCCTCAAATGAACAGTTTTGGTCCACTTAAGTCTGATTGATCAATCTATTGTGAAAGAAAAATATCTACCAGTCTGCCTGTTCTGATAAGAAATGAAATATGGCCTAATAATGACATAACTGCAGTAAATGGCCATTGAATATGTGATGACCGTGCAGTCATTCCCTTATTGACAATAAGGGAATTTATAGTCTTTTTTTTACTGTGGCACTCGGAGTGTCAAGGAAAAAATCATGGCACTTCATGTCAAAAGGTTGCCTACCCCTGGCCTACGGTATTGTAATTAAATCACATGCACGCGCACACGCACGGACGCGCACGAGCACAGACTCGAAGCCTCACCACCTTGGCTAAACAATTTTCTGGGGGAAACATCCCTGGTCCCTAGTTCATTGAAAATTAACTAGAAAGCGCGATTTGTTACTGGCACCTTTAGGATGAGGTCACTGGTTGGTGCATTTTTAAAGTTTAAAGTGTTCAGAGCCCTCTTATGAGACACACCAGACCAAATGTAAACTAGTGGCTGAATTATTCCTCTGCCTAGTAGGAAAATGTGTGATAGATTTCACTTAAATCGCACGCTGCGTTAATGATGAGGCTTTTAGTTCTAACCAATCCAATCCTGCAAACGTTTCTAAGCCAAGGTTACCAATTATGATTGAATATGAAATATCGGAAATACCCGTCCTGAGCACAACGTTATTAAGATAATGTATTTGTCTTGAGCAATATACAGGTATTACCATTTACCCCGATATCTGAAATCTAACCGACGAATACCATGGAGCACATAAAAATACAGTATACCGAATACAAACGAGATTTACAAAAGTCAGCTTCCAGGTGGCACTATAAAAGACCGTTCTGGAAAAGTTGGGGCAGAGGTTCATCGTTGGCTTCTAGGGAGCATGTGTGTAAAAAAAAGGCATATAGAACCAATTAACGGGCCGGAGATTAGCTGATAATAGACGGACGGAAAGCACTGCCAAAGAGGATCGACACAAGGAATATACTGTAAATGCAACTTACTTTGCATGGAGCAGGGGGTCGAAGGGTGGATGCTGGGCACCGTACACATGTTGGATGCTGTTGGATAGACAACAGGAAGAGGAGAGAGAGAGAGGATCACATACAGTCAGTCAACTGAGCTCACAATGGGGGTTTTGCTGTATTACCTGAAAAGCTCTCTGTTTCACCCTAACGAAACACAAATCAATAAAAGGATCACACCCATGTGAAGTGGGGGGGGGGGGGTCCTATCATCATGCCTCATCTCATTTTGGCCCAAGCACAGCATTTGCATGTAGGATTTGTTGATTTTAGTAGTCGCTTACTGACAAATAGGAGATAGAGAAATTCACTAGAAAAAGGGAGTGTGAAGGGCAGATATCAATTCAAATCAAAGCGTACTAGTCATAATGCAAACAAACATACAGCGATTAACAAGTGCTACAAAATCATTATTCTCACACGACAGATGCTACAGTACGGCAGGTGTCAGTGGCTCAGGAGTAGCCATGCATCACGTGACACTCGTACTTCATGAGTGTCATGCATTGACTTAATCCAGTTTTACACCGATCGCTACATCTACATTCAAAACGTGTACATAATAAGTTTCCGAATTCAAATATAAAGTACTCACATGTTTACAGGTGTTAGACACTTGCAGCGCCCGAAATTAGGACTGCAGTGCACCACGTTGTTTAATAAAAAGCATTTTAATCTGAGCTTTTCTTCCGCCATTGGCTTAGTTTCAATTGTATGCGCCCCTAGCGGTGGGGCGAGTGTAGCACTCTGAACATTGGGTGTGTTCCATATACGGTATTCACGCTGACTGCACTGCCAATACAAACTAATAGGGGGATGTGCTCCCGGTGCACATCTGTGCGTTGCCGTTCACCAAACTTACTCCAACTCAAAAAACTAGCCCGGGGAGCTCAGATAAAAATGCTTTTTATTAAACAACGCGGAACGCTGCAATACTAATTTTGGGAGCTGCAAGTGTCTAACACCGGTAGAAACATGTAGAAACTTTATATTTGAAATCGGAATGTTTATGTATACATTTTAAATGTAAATGTAGCGCCCGGCATAAAACTCTATTAAGTCACTGCCATGACAGTAATTATCATGACAGTCATGCAGTGACTTAAAAGAGTTTGTTATCAGGGCTAGCTCAGGGGTAGTCACCGGATGGTAACTGCAGGTGTGCCGGTTCGAACCTGCGTTCCCCTAGAGCAGGGGTCGGCAACCCAAGATGTTGAAAGAGCCATTTTCGACCCAAAATTAAATTCAAAATCTGTCTGGAGCCGCATTTTATTATTTTTTTCCTGAGAGTGTGCAAATGTGAACCAAATGGACCCTGGCGGGTCCATTTGGTTCCATTTGCACACTCTCAGAAAAAGGAAAAATCATTAACATGGTGAAACACAACCTTTCTTCAAAAATGGAGTTTTTAAAGTTTTACAGAACTCCATTTCTAGTCCACACAACACCTCTAAGGTATATTAATGACATAGTAAACAGAGTAAATCTTTGAAAATGGGTGGTTCAGATTGAAAGATCCACCACTGATAACTGCTGGGCTTTTTTAACATGGCCAAGTGCTACTTTAACTGGCAACTGTCAGACAGCACAAACCGTTTTGGGTGACTGAAATGTTTATATTATTTTGGTGCAGATCACCCCAGTGTGTGTGTATGTAATAATGCTACAGCCACTGAGCCACTAGGGCTGTGTTCTGGAGCCGCATGCGGCTCCTGAGCCGCAGGTTGCTGACCCCTGCCCTAGAGTTAGGGTTGATGTGTCCCTGAGCAAGACACTTAACCCCTAATTACTCCTGATGTGCTGGTCAGTACCTTACTGTACATGTTTTCTTCCGCTATTGGTGTGTGAAGAAATGGGATCTACCATATATGCAGCAAGTGCCTTGGATAAAGGCGCTATATAAATGCACCACATACAGTAAGTCAGGGTGGCGGTCCCACCTTCACACTCAGCACCCCTCACTTCATACGGGTGTGATTTTTTTAGCAGACTCTTATTTCGCTGAATCTCCATCTCCAACGCCATGTCCGTGTTGGTTCAGCTGAATTCACTCACTTCAGCTGAATTCACAGCAACTTTGGGTGGGTGTGCCGTGCCCAAAGTTATGAATGAGTGAGTTGTGTTAGGGCAAGCTGCACCCGGCTCAAGTGCTGACAGGCAAACAGATGAGAGATGTACAGGCAGTTAAGCTCACGTCGATCTGCTTTTTTTTGTAAAGGTTTCAGGGGTTTTAGGCCACATGGCTGCTGAATCTCTAATGTCAGTATTTCACACATACACAGGGGTTGACTTGACACTAAGGTCTCCGAGGCACTTGCCCATCGGACAAGTGCAAGTCAGGTTCTACTTGCCCTCAGCTCATGGTCACTTGCCCCCCAGGTCCCAGGTGGTCCCCAGTTAATTCATCATCTTAATTAGCCCAGGTCTACACTGTAGAAGATTAATGGTCATTTTGATGTGTATGTTAATTTGCCTGTTTTGTTTCCCAAATCCAGCCTGGAATTGTGGATAGCTAGAAAGCAGGGAAAGACACAGAGGCAGAGTGCAATGAGAATGTGTTGTGTTATAGTGGTTGCACACTTGCCCGATCGGGCAACCAGGTAGCAGTCTTCACTTGCCCCACCATTTTTTTACTTGCCCCGGGCAAGCGGGCAAGTGTTAGTGTCAACCCCTGCATACAGCTGTAGTTTAAAAAAATCAATATCACTCATTATTTGTTACTTGCGTGAGCACAATGCAAGTAGGCCATGGCCTACTTGTGTGCAAAGTGGTTTGTGGCTGGGTGTATATAATGCTCGATTCAGCATTTGGCTGCCCCCCTACTTTTTCTTCAGTGCATCCACGGTTGACATAGGCCTTCATCAATGATAGAGAAACCATCTGCCTGGCCAGATCTCCTCATTTGTCTGTCTACTACGGCCACATTTGGTCAGCTGATAAAAAGTGGCAGACAGTTTAAGTAATTTGACAAAAGGTTCGGCTATTCTAAACTTGTCAAAGTGCTGTGCTCAGCCAGAAAAAGTGCACTTATCAGCGCCTTCGCTTGTTGTCATCTGATGATCTTTGCTCATATTTTTTGTTCCAATAGCATTACCATAATGACATATTCAACAGGGGGTCCAGGACCCCTCAGAATAACAAATCTATAACAGGAACAACCCCATAAAATTATTGACATTGTTTAATTTTATACAATATGTAGGGGATCCCTGCTTCATCTCTGTCTCCAAACTAAGGGGTACCTTGGCCTGAGTGACTGAGTACTTTGCAATGACAATGTTCAAAGCTATAGAACAGGGGTTTTCAACCAGTGGTCCAGGAACCACCACCAGTGGTCCTTGAGAATGTAAAAAATAAACCAAATGGACCCTTGCGGGTCCATTTGGTTTAATTTTTACACTCTCAAGAGTTAAAATATTCATCATCTGAATTAGCCATTTTGGAATGTTTGTTTTGTTTGTTTTGTTTCACAAATCCAGCCTGGAATTGTGGACAAAAGCAAAATAAATCTTTAGGTTTGGGGTCTGTGGGGCTAAAATGTCATCAAATGGTGGTCCGTGGCTCAAATGCTGAATAAATAGTGGGCCCTGGTATCAAAAAGGTTGAAAACCCCTGCTATAGAACGTAAAACCAGGTGAAGCACCCCAAATGAATGACACATTTCCAATTGTGTCACAACCGGACAAAAAAGGTTGAAAACCCCTGCTATAGAACGTAAAACCAGGTGAAGCACCCCAAATGAATGACACATTTCCAATTGTGTCACAACCGGACAAAACAACACTGTAACTATCAGTCTTGAGACACAACAACCCAGGTCATAACTGTTACACCACCAGTAGTATCGCTATTATTACACCATAAACATTGTTATAGTTAAATGGTAAATGGTGCATTTATATTAGGGTGACCATATTCTCAAAGGAGAAAACCAGGACACCTTAGCGGGGGGGGGGGGGGGGGGGGACTTTTGATCAAAGAACTAGAACAGTCCATCGAGCGATAACTGTGGTGGTGTTTCACTGTATGAAAAGACCAGGCAGCCTCCGCTGCATTCACTGCATCATCTTTCCCTGGTTTCACGAAATATTCAGATATCGAACAGGCGCTACTATCGCCTCGAACAGCTTTTTTGTGTTTTTCTGTGCCAATGTGGGATTTTAGGTCCCTTGCACCACCATTGCAGAGCGAGACATACGTGCCTGCTTTGCAAACAGTGCACAGTACTTCACTTTTGTCTCGCCCCGGTCTGAATACAGGGAATTTTTTTCTGTAACTCGTCTGTAAACGTGCACTTGCGCTTGGGCATGGTGGTGGAGACTGACAACCACGCTGTCTACTGTAGGCCTAGTGTCTACTAACTGATTGACGAAGGCTGCCTGCACTGACTCTGCTCAGGGCTGAGGTCATCGTGCGCAGTGTCCTAGTGCCTGTCGATTTACTGGTCCGATGTAAGCAAAGACGTGTCGGAAAGGAACAGGAATGAAAGTAATTTTACAAAAACCAGGACATTTCCTCATTTTCTAAAAATAAACCAGGACACCCAGGACAGGACGTGAAATACGGACATGTCCTGGGAAATACGGACGTATGGTCAGCCTAATTTATATAGTGCCTTTATCCAAAGTGCTTTATAGATTGTGCATCACATACACACGCACACGCACACACACACACAATAATACACTGGCGGCATCCAACCAGCACATCAGGAGCAATTAGGGGTTCAGTGTCTTGCTCAGGGACACATTGTGTGACACTGTCACCCCTGGTCCATAGTTAGGAACCAATTGTTTCATGTGTACATTCTCAGAGTTTAATTAACATTGATTTTCCCTGAGTCCCTGGTCCCTGAGAGGATTCCAGGTGGTCCCCAGGCTAAATGATGGAAAGTTGGTTATCTAGATGTAACTCTTTGAGAGCATGACCATTAAGCCAATGGACCCTACTCTCAAGAGTCAAAGGATTCACCATCTGAATTAGCACCACTTAATTGTTTTGTTTGCGAAATCCGGGATGGAATTGTGGACAACAGCAAAACAAATCTTTAGTTTGGGGGTGGAAATGTCGTTAAATGGTGGTCCTTGGCTCAAATGCTGACTAAAATACTGGTCGACGGTATCAGCATGGTTCTTATGGGGTCTCTGATTTCAAACGGCAGGCTCATCAGTGTCGGTTTGACGTGGGAAAAGGTTCGGGGAAACCACTGTTGTATGACAGGCATTATTGCAATGAGGATAAAGTCGAGTTGTGACAGCGCAGTGAGTTGTCACTAGTCGCTAAACTGTTAGCCAGTTAGCGAGGAACGTAAACACAACACTGTCTGTGTGGGTTGGAGAGTTTTAAGAGTTGTTAGGACGCGCGACATGGCGCGGTGCTGTCATGCAATGTAAAGCGGAGGAATAGTCCGGGAATCGTGGCTGATAGTAAATGAGAAGTCGAGTTCTGTCCCTTTTTTCCCCTAGTAGTCAGAATCTATCTTAGTGGGAGAGAGAGAGAGAGAGAGGAGCTAACATCGGCTAATACCAGAGCTTTTGGGTTTACAAGACAAAGAGTTACGCAAACTCCGTTCACTTCGCGGAGCCAGTCCAATGGCGGCTTCTCTACGTAGACTTCTATTGAAAGGGGGACAAACACTTGCCCGCTTGCCCGAGACAAGTAAAAAAAAAAAAAAATGGTGGGGCAAGTGAAGACTGCTACCTGGTTGCTCGATCGGGCAAGTGTGCAACATCGTGCACTATAACACAACACAAGATAAATGTGTCTTGAAGGCGGTCATTGCACTCTGCCTCTGTGTCTTTCCCTGCTTTCTAGATATCCACAATTCCAGGCTGGATTTGGGAAACAAAACAGGCAAAAATGTCCTAATCTTCTACATTCTCTAGTTGTGTAGACTTGGGCTAATTCAGATGACGAATTTTAACTCTTGAGAGTGTAAAAATGAAACCAAATGGACCCGCAAGGGTCCATTTGGTTTCATTCTTACGCTCTCAAGAGTTACATCTGGTTAACCAACTTAACTGGGGACCACCTGGAACCTGGGGGGCAAGTGAAAATGACCTGAGGGCAAGTAGAACCTGACTTGCACTTGCCCGATGGGCAAGTGCCTCGGAGACCTTAGTGCTCAACCCCATTAGGGGGACAAACGGCATGCATTGGGCTTTGGGAGTCGATGGGCTCGCCGCTCGCGCGAGTGCGCACCAGGAACAACAACGCTGTTTTCCGGCCCCCTCAATGTCGCAACTGAACTCGGACGGGCTCTGACTGGCTAGTGGCTAAACGGGAACACGTCACTGACCTGCCGGGAACCTTGGCCGTGTTCCGCTTCCAGAACTGCTTCTTGCTTCCGTCCGTCGACATGACGAGTCCAGGACGCTAGCGCCGCGACCCCCGCAACGGTCCCCGCTGTCTTCTTCTTTACGTGGTACGAGGAAAAAACAACAACAACAACCACCAGTGTTTATTTACTCCCTCCTCCTCCGAGCGGCACACAAGTTAGAGAGCCGCCATGTTTGGAGGAACCGTGACGTGACCAGAGCCTTTGAAATAGACAGAGTTACGCCAACTCCGTTCACTTCATGGGGCCAGTCCATCTACATAGACTTCTGTTGGATAGTGACATGAATAGTGACAACCGGAAGTTACTGAATGCATTGAAGCCTATGGGCTCGCGCGAGTACGTGAACCACGTGACCAGGCTGTTTTCTGACCCCTCAATGTCGCAACTCTTCTACTAGATGGCTCTGGACGTGACGTGACGAGCGTGCGCCGTGATTGGCCCGCGCGGACGCTTACGCCGCTCGCCGCCGGCCAATCGCAAGGGAGGCCCCGTTGTCTGCTGGGCGGAGCGTCAGAGTGACAGACAGTTGAGTTGATAGAGTAACAAGTTAAAGGGGTATTTCACTTTAAAAAAAAAAAAAAAAAAAACTTTTGGTCATTTTATGGTCTACTCAGCCTCATGTGAACACACCAGACAGTTTATAAGTTACTCCTTTCAGTATTTAGATATTTGATGTTCATTTTAGCGCCTCCAGCTCCTTCCCATAGAAACCCATTATAAATTAAAACTCCATTTTAACCATGACAGATTATTCAAAAACAACTCATCTTTTTTTCTGGTGACTGATATTGTCCTCTGAATACGTGAGAGGACCGTGGAATTTCATTAACAGTTTTTATTTATTTTTAAAATAGTCGTAGCACAGTGGTTTTCAACCTTTTTCATATACCAGGGCCCATGTTTATTCAGTATTTGAGCCACGGACCACCGTTTGATGACATTTTAGCCCCACAGACCCAAAACCTCTCTTTCCTCTGTTTTTTTTATTATCTGCAATTCCAGGATGGATTTCGGAAGCATAACAGCCAAACCTAGATCTCTAGTTGTGTAGATTTGGGGTAATTCATAATTCAGATGAATATTTTAACTCTTGAGAGTGTAAAAATAAAACCAAATGGACCTGCATTCTCCATTTGGTTTCATTTTTACACTCTCAATATCCTATAATTATATATCCTATGATATATCCTATTGATGTAAATCACACTTGTGTGAAGTGAGGGGCACATCTCTTCATTTCAAACATCGTGCTCTGTTTGTTTAATGTAATCCATCGGCATGACATCAATACCTGATGGTAAATATGACATCAACGTGACGTTATGCAATTACGTAATTACAGCCTAGTAACAGAGGCGGCAATGGGCAGACGATGTTTCGTGAACTGGAAAAGTGGGCGGGGCATTGTCGGCCAAAAAGATAAATATAATTGAGGTTTTCGTCCGATACTTGGGTGATTTAGGCTAACCTGGTTTTTCGTCGGCAGCCGTTAAAACATGCTGTCAGGATTTGTTTCTCAATGCCGAGCAGTTTGTCACGGTAACAGATGTATTCAATATACCTTGCTCCAAATGTCTTATTACGGTAATAATGTCTCATTATTGAGAGCAATATCGTACACATTGCAATTTATGTTGTACATACAAACTTATGACGTCACAATGAGCACATACTGTTACACTACTTTATTGCCTCACGAGTCCATTCAATGTATGTTTGATTCACTCCCATGGATCATTAGGAAGGGACCCGGAAATGACAGACAATACAGACCAGAGTGAGGCAAAGCCCAGTAACTCTCTCCCCATGAGAAAGGGCCCGGAGGTGGCAGACAATATAGACCAAAATGAGGCAATGCCTGGTAACCCTTCCCCCGGAAGGAAGGATTCCGAGATGACAGACAATGCAGACCAAAATAATGCAAAGCCTGGTAACTCTTCCTCCAGAAGAAAGGACCCAGAGATGACAGACAATCCAGACCAAAAAGAGACAGAGGTGGAAATTGCTACAAGTGCGTATGAAGCTTTCACAGTTGGGAAATATGACGATTGTCTGAAACACCTTGAAGCCCTGCAGGGGCTCAAAAGAGAGGAGGACTACAAGATTGAAATGAATAAAGCTATCGCGGAGTTTTACAAAAGCGGCCAAAGTACCACTTTGACTTTGAAGCAGCGTCTTATGACAATTAAAAACCAGATCCGCACAATGTTAGTGGAAGGCGCTAGCGGTTTGGGTGACATGGAAAAGAGGTTTCTAAACTTCAATTTAGCCATCATCCACTATTACACACAGCAGTACTCTGCCGCAATATCCATTGGGAAAGATCTTGCCCAGTTTACCGTGGACCCACTTGAGAGGTTTTCTCAGGCCGTTTGTTTCCTGCTGGCAGACCTGTGCTTGCTGACCAACCAACCTAAGGAAGCTTTCTATCACTTGGTTCCGCTGGAGAACGCTTGCAGAGATGAGAGCATGGCTGTGATGAAAACGGTCAAATCAGAAGATGAGCGTAGGGTTGTGCTGGAACCGGTCAAATCAAAAATACACCACTATAAAATGCGAGCCTACATTCAATTTAAATCGTCAAAGGAGTGTAAAAGGGAGATCGAATGTGTGATGAACACGGCAGGGAATTCTGCACCTTCTCTCTTCCTGAAGAGTTACTTTGAGTACCTGAGAGGAAACTACAGAGAAGCAGTGAAGCTGCTCAAGAGCTCCAACGTTGCAGAATATCCTGTGGCCGCGACAACCGGTGAGTCTATACAATGTATGTTCTGGAACAATCTGGGCTGTATACACTTTGCAATGAGAAAACACAACCTAGGCATGTTCTACTTCAAAAGGGCCCTGGAAGAGAACGACCATGCTAGGGCACAGCTAGGGGCAAGTGGCGGCAATGGACAGTCTGAGACTTTTGAAGGTATCCCTATGTGTGCCCTAGTTTCCAACAAGCGCTATGAGCTGCTGTATAATTGTGGTATTCAGCTATTACATATTGGAAGGCCCCAGCCAGCGTTTGCGTGTCTAAACGCAGCAGTAGAGGTTTACCCCTCGAACCCTCGGCTGTGGTTACGGCTGGCGGAGTGCTGCATTGCCACAAACCAGGTGGCTACAGGACAACAAAACAAGGGTCCGCCAAGTAATTGCACTGCCTCACAGACTACCCAAAATAATGCTTCTAGTGAGGGCCAGTCAGCAGCCGTACCAGTGGCGAGCATGGAGTTTGCGGCCGTCTGTCTGCGAAATGCTCTACATCTCCTTTCCCAACACAAGGAAACCGAGGCTGGAAACATCTTCAAAGGTCAATCGAGGAGCACGGAGGGCGGCAGAAGTGAGTACAGCAATCACCCTAATGGAATAGACCAGGAGGCGGATAAGTTCCTGTGTGCAGCCCCGTCATCATCTCTGAGACCGCAAGAAGTAGAGAACATCCGGTGTTCAATACTGGCCTGTAGTGCGTACGTGGCTTTAGCACTGGGGGATAACCACATGGCCCTGAAACATGCAGAAAAGCTCCATCAACAACCTAATGTCTCGGGGTCCCTCAAGTTTCTGAGTCACCTTTATGCCGCTGAGGCACTCATTTCCCTGGACATGATCTCGGACGCCATCACCCACCTCAATCCTGAAAACGTCACAGACGTGACACTGACGAGCGATCAAGGATGGGACAAAGGGGGCGATTCTGTTGAGTCTTCAGGGAGGGGAACCCCTCTGTGTTATCCCAGCAGTGTAAGCTCGGCCCGAGCCATGTTGCTGTTCAACCTAGGCAGCGCTTACAGTTTGCGCTGTGAGTATGAGAAGGCTCGCAGGTGCCTGCACCAGGCCGCCTCCATGGCGGAGCCGAAGGAGATTCCTCCCGAAGCCATCCTGCTGGGAGCTTATGTAGAGTTGCAGACTGGGAACACACTACAGGCCCTGCGGATCATCAAACAGAACCAACTCCTCCCCAAGTCACCACCACACAGCTTCACGGAAGTCTGGCCAGTCCAATAATCACATCCAGATGCCGCATCCGCACAAAGCTCCAACTCTACCTTTATGAAACATTCTCCAACAATGCTGCTCAGGAGGCAGACACTTTGACACTAACATCCCCGGATGTTAGTGTGAAAGGGGACGAAATTCTAACACGGCAATTCTAAATAGCAAATGAGTATGTTTTCCTCTGCTATCTGTAGATGAAGAGGTAAATATAATACGCATTGTAAAATGTTGCAGTTACCATGAAATGACAACACTATATACTGTATGTTTTTTTTTTCTTCCTCCAAAAAATAGCAAATCCACAGCTCACAATGCAATGTGACATGGCATGTGTGGTTATTGTCTTATAACTATAATGCTTAAAATAGGAATGCTAGATGTATTGTTATACATGGTTTTAATCGACTCTTCAGATAATGATACTCATTTAGCTATTACCTAAAAAACCAACTTGTTCTGGCAATGATAGTACAGTAATATGGAAAGTCAAAAGCCCAAAAAGGGAATATGAAAATATACAAACTTTATTAATAAATACTGCCATTAAATAAATAAATAACTCAATGAAATAAAGAAAAAACAGAATGAAATAAATAAATACTTTTATTTCATTGCATTATTTATTTATTTCATTCTGTTTTTTATTTATATCAATGTGATTTTTATTTATTTCATTGCGACTTTATTTATTTATTTAATGTTGCCACATTTGCATATTCATCAAGTTTAAAAGCCCAAAAATAAATAAATGAATACGGCAATGAAATATATAAAAAACGCCATGAAATAAATCAATTATACCCTGAAATAGATAATAATATTGATTTAAATTGATTTTTTATTTATTTCATTGAGTTATTTCATTTATTTCATTGTATCTTTTATATATTTCATTGCGGTATTTATTTATTTATTTTTGGGCTTTTACACTTGATGAATATGTAAATGTGAGTCATCATTTATATAAATAAAAAACGGAATGAAATAAATATATAACCCAATGAAATAAATATATTTATTTATATCATTGCATTATTTATTTATTTCATTGAGTTATTTATGTCACTTTTTTATTTATTTCATGCTGACTTTTCATATTCATGAGTTCTTCGCTTTTCAAATGAATGACTTCGCTTTTCATATTAATGACTTGGCCACAGGCTGTCAATCAACCCAAGGAAGGCGGGGTCGGGCTCTCAGGCCAAAGCAACTGATTGAAAACAAGGAGATACTGATCGGTAGTAGTTACTAGTTGCCTATGGAAAGGTTGCAGCCTTACAGTATACTTTTGCTCACATTTGGGAAAGTACTATACACCTATGGATTGCACGGGTGGAAATACAATCCTCCAGCACATCTGACGTTCTATGGACAAAACAGAGTGAGTAGTTGCAGCAGCATTTTACTAGTTACTAGCTGTTAGCATGCTAAAGGAACAACATGCTAACATGATGTTCCGTGTGTGTGTGTGTGTGTGTGTGTGTGTGTGTGTGTGTGTGTGTGTGTGTGTGTGTGTGTGTGTGTGTGTGTGTGTGTGTGTGTGTGTGTGTGCGCGCGCGTGTGTGCGCGTGTGCGTGCGTATGCGTGACTGGTACATACAGATTCTGGTAAATGTAGCTACTATAGGGGTTTTCAACAGGTGGTCCAGGGACGACCAGTGGTCCCTGACAAGTTTCCAGGTGGTCCCCAGGCTAAATGATGTAAAGTTTGTTAGCCAGATGTAACTCTTTGAGAGCGTAAAAATGAAACCAAATGGACCCATTTAGTTTCATTTTTTCGCTCTCAAAGAGTCCTGGTCCCTGTCAGGATTTCAGGTGGTCCCCAGGCTAAATGATGAAAAGTTGGTTAACCAGATGTAACTCTTTGAGAGTGTAAAATGAAACATGTTTCATGTTTACACTCTCAAGAGTTAAAATATTCACCATCTGAATGAAAAAGGTTGAAAACCACTGCTCTATATAACCACTTTACAGCATTGGGCACTGTGAGCTTGTAGATTTGCAGCTATTTTCAGCTACAATGACAGAAAGATTTGTCAAATTCTCATTGAAATATCAAATGTACACTTTTTAATTGAACTTCTGTTTAACCAGATCCCGGTGGAAATGATGTAGTGTTGGTACTTATCTTGTAGGCTATAATGACATGTTTTAATGGTAAGATAGTTTTGATTGAGTTATGAAACTTGGTATACCTTTTGGTTTCTTCTAGGGATGGTGATTGGTGTCACCCTAGAGCATTGTGGTGAACCTGGAATGCCCAGAAACGGCAACTATTTTCTCACAGACTGCCCTGATGTGGACCTCCTTACCGGATTGGTAAGCTTGTATTTGCTTTGTCATTTATAAAAATCTACTTTTCATGTGTGATATTTGCATCCAATGATGCATATGTCTGAACAGTCTAAACCACACTCTCTAGCACATAACTTGGGTCAATTTCAGCGGCGGTTGCCGTGCAAAAGGACATTAATAATAATAATAATAATGATAAACTTTATTTATAGAGCACTTTTCATGACACATGTGCAGCGCAAAGTGCTTTACAATATAATTTGAGATAAAAAATGAAAACCAAAATATAGAAACCAGCCACCAGACAGAAAGCCGTAACCATCCTCCAATACAGCTATACTGTAGAACAAGACCTTATTTTTATGGGAGCAAAGCCTCTTCTATACAAGCTGACATGCAGATACAGTGATCTTGAAGATGAAAACACACTTCAGTACAGCCCTCAGATAAACGGGTTTGCCAGCCATAATTAAAGTGGATTCCAAGATATTTATATATTTTCTTTGCTAAAAGCATTGGTTTCTGAGCCACCTGTTTTATGAGCATAAGAGGCTTAACTATTTCTTTCTTTTGCAGTTTCATTAAAAGTATCACCTGGCCAGTTTTGAATGAGGAGGCATGTTCCTGACAAGACAAGCAGAGTGGCCGGCTACCCCCAGATTACAAATGGTAATCATAATGAATACATTAATACTGGAAGTTGCAGTCTAAGTGAAAATAGGAGAGGTCATTTGTAACTCATTTAGTTGCCACTTTTTGCCACCGCTACAATGTGTGATTGATGTGATCTAGAGGTTAAGGAACATTGATGCTTTGTAGTGGTACGTTTGTGGGTCCCAATAAGGCAACTGTGAGTTAATCCAAATCGTACATTAAACAAAATCGTTTTTTAATAACGGCAAAAGAGTGCAGCTCTGCAAGCTCCCGAAGCATAATTTAATAATTTAATTTTAGGTCTTCCCTTTATCTTTCTAGCATCTCCAGGAGCTTCAGGTTCTTCAGCTCATGAGGAAGGAGTCGGCAGTTATGTCCAACGGGATGGATTTGATAGTGGAATGGTTGGACATACCGTTGGGCTCTCACAACACTGAAACTGCATTCACACTACATGGCTACAACAATTTTGTCTGGCATGGAGCTAGCCATTACTACAACTGACACTGGGTTTGGGCCGTTGTTTTTTTTTCATCCATCATCAATTATCATCATCCAGTATTAAATCCAGTGGGGTTGGTACTTTCTGTATATGCTTCATATACAGAAATTGCTGCAAGACCGTTGTTAAAATAGCAGTGCGGATGTGAATGACTTGTGTTCAAAATGTTTATGGTTAAGTTTCTTTGTCAAGAATTGCACTGTATTTCTGTTCAAAGTTTTTATGGATTAGCTACTGTCTGAAAAGAATGGCACTGTTGTTTTTTTATGGATGCCCTGATTCGGGTTTATCTCATGGAAATTACAGCTGCTCAAGCTGAGACCATTACCACTCAAGGATAATTGGCTCATTTATTCGACCTGTGTTTTTTGGGGGTCCCAGATGGTTCTCAACTAAAGGGAGAGATGGCAACTAGCAGCGTAAAGGTTTCAATCATTAGACATCTGGATTGCTTAATTTATAAGACTACATAATAAGGAAATGGAATTATGGACTAATTCTTATACCCAGCTATTATAACGGGGAATAATAATCTTGGTGTAAATTTCAGTGGCAGATGGTGGTCTTTGGCTGAAATGCTGGGCTTGGAAACAAACAGGCTAAATGTCTGATCAAAATAGTTTTGATGGCTGCTTATCGGAGCACCTATTGTCACGTTCTATTAACATGTACTGAACTTGAATGTGTTTAAAACTGGTACCCGTTTTAAATAAAATTGACCTCAGCTTTGATCAGTGTTTAATTACAAGTGGCATAATTGTGTACATTTTGATTGGCTTAAACATTTGGATCAAACTGTTTTAATTTCTGATAGTGTGAGCAATTGAACTGCAATGTATAATTGGTCAAACACCACTAGCTATTGTGTATTCAAACTGACAGGAGATGGTGATTTCAACAGTACTTATTCTTCCTGCATTAGTGAGGTACTTTGATCTCGATGTAGAACAAATGTTTGTCCCTATTTTACATGAACCTGCAATGATGGGACATGGGGCATTTCTCAACAGCCCAGTTTCAATGATATTAAATCCCTTTGTTTTATATAGTACCACATAAACATGGAGGTGTTCATCATTACTGTCAAATACAAGTCAGTATTGTAAAATACTGACATTGACGGTGGATACACACAGCTTACTATACCGCCATCTAGTGTCTAAAAAAAAGTGAAACATGTGTAGGCCTGGTGGGGTCAGTGCAGTTACTAGAGTAAGCTGATAAGATAAGCATACAAGATCTTCACTTGAACACTTGGTTGGAGTAGCCCTTGTTAGGGAGATGGAATACAAAATTCCATATTTTTCCTTTCACATCAGGTCTGCACAATCAATAGGAAAGTTATGCTTATCCCCCAGTCAGAACTCAGTGTGAATGATTGTCCAATTCTGTCCAGGATGCACTGATTTGAGAACCGAATTTATCAAACATTTGAAAAGTTAATACATATGGCAGTATGCCATTGATCAACCTTCACTGTTTTAATGTTGGCACCTCTGTCCTATGGTACTGTCTACACTACAAACGCAATCCTAAATTAAGGCAAGTCCAAGGTATAGGTCCATATGTACAATTGTGTTCAAAATAACAGTCTGTTTAAAAAAATTGAGTAAAGCCAAAAAATCCTTAGTGGTTTTTATTTCCATGCATTGGGTACACTGCACATTATATTCTAAATCAAAAAGAAAAAGCAGAAAGTACTTTAAAGAAAAATGAACATTGGGCTGTCCAAAAAAAAGCAGCAGTATGTATAGCCACAGTGGCAGTGTATAGCCACTGTTTTTGAGAACCGCTTCATCTGTGTTGCATGGAGTCAACCAACTTCTGGCATCTGTGAACAGGTATTCCAGCCCAGGATGATCAAAGACAATCTGAAGTTACCTGTGAGTACTGTGACAATTAGAAGACACCTGTGTGAAGCTAATCTATCAGCAAGTCCCCCCCGCATAGTCCCACTGTTAAGAAAAAGACATGTGCTGAAGAGGATACAATTTGCCAAAGAACACATTGGCTGGCCAAAAGAGAAATGGAGAAACATTTTGTGGACGGATGAGAGTAAGATTGTTCTCTTTGGGTCTAAGGGCCGCAGACAGTTTTTCAGACGACCCCCAAACACTGAATTCAAGCCACAGTACACTGAAGACAGTGAACCATGGTGGTGGTGCAAGCATCATGATATGGGGATGTTTCTCTTGCTATGGTGTCGGGCCTATTTACTGCATACCATGGATCAGGGATCAGTTTGGATACATCAAAATACATGAACAGGCCATGTTGCCTTATGCTGAAGAGGAAATGCCCTTGAAATGAGTGTTTCAACAAAACAACCCCAAACACACCAGTAAGCGAGCAGCTTCTTGGTTCCAGACCAACAAAATCAAAGTCATGAAGTGGCCAGCCCAATCCCCGCACCTTAATCCGATAGAAAACTTGTGGAGAGACATGAAATGTTGTTTGAGGCAAAACCAAGAAATGCAGAGGAATTATGGAACGTCGTCAAATCATCCTGGGCTGGAATACCTGTTCAGATGCCAGAAGTTGGTCGACTCCATGCAACACAGATGTGAAGCGGTTCTCAAAAACAGTGGCCATACAACTAAATATTAGTTTAGTGATTCATAGGAATGCTGAATCCTGGATATTTTTCAGTTAAAACTAAAGATGTGAGTTTGTAAAGTAAAATGCAGACACTGCCTTTTTTTTTTTAACAGCCCAATGTTCATTTCTTCGTTTTCTGTGAGTAATTAAACAATTTCTGCTTTTTTCTTAATGTTTCGATTTAGAACATAATGTGCAGTGTTCCCAATGCATGAAAATAAAAACCACTATAAGGATTTTTTAACAGACTGCTATTATTTTGAACACAACTGTACAAGCCACTTTTATTGACGAGGCCCCAAGTAGATTTAGGTATAACATTTGGTAGGTACGATAGGTCTCATCTGTGCCAAACTCCCATGCAGAAACTGAAGACAGATCAGAGTTTGGGTAGAATTTATTTTCCTGTAGTCATTTTGACCTGACAAGAGATTCTACAAAACATTACTCTGAAAGAACAGAACATTCAAATATTTTTTTCAGGAGTTCAGCTTTAAAATTGCAAACACCCCGTAAAGAATGGGTTAGTGGTTTAAAACCATTTGAGCCATGGAGCCAGAACAAAAGATTTTCCTTAAACTCCATTCTCTAGTTCAGTGGTTTTCAAACTTTTTCATATCTGGGCCAATTATTTATTTTGCATTTTAGGCACAGACCACCATATTATGTTTAATTTCTCGGTCCCAAAACGAAGGATTTTGAAGTTTGAGTCCACAATTTAGGATAACTGGCAAAACATTGGCATTCTACATTTTCTAAATGTGTAGCTTCTTGAAAATTAATGGATCTCAAGAGTTACAAATCTATAAAAAGGGATCCATTTGGTTACAAACTATCCATTTCGGTGGGACCACCTGGCATCCTCTCAAGGACCACTGATTGAAAACCACTGCTCGAGTTGTGTAGGCTTTGGCTAATTCAGTTTAATTTAACTTTAAAGTGCAAACATAAACCAGACCTCAACAGAAATAAAGTGTCCCAGTTCCCCATGCAACTTGTCGCACATATGAAACACTTGTCCCTCAAAACATATTAGACTCTATCCGACACCTGCCAGTCTCATCTCACTCCCTCCAACCTGCTGCATCCATGATCCGTTTAGGCCATGCCAAATCCTGTGTCCGTGCTGCTTACTGATGCACTCACACCACGGACAAATTCGGCATAGTCTGTGTAGTGTGATGGAAGCTTTATTGTCTGGAAGCATGTTGATGCCTTAGGGAGAGATCCAGGTGCTGCTCCGACCACCTCCACAGTCAACTCAGCTCCCAGTGACAGGACCTCCCACCCAGTCCAGAACTTTAGCAGCTCCTTCAGCTCAGCAGAAGATGCTATACAGGAAGAAAGGAATGCCTAAATTAGATATTTGAAAATCACTGTGATGAGCTTGTAGAGCTCATTAACCTTTTTTAAAAGAGTAAAATAAAAAGGCGACATGCGTTTCCTAGAAATTGAGGTCCAGGGAGGAGGAAAAAAAAGTGAATCACAACTTGACATAATCATGTTGCGCTTCATCAAATTAATGATTTTTCTTAAACATTGCAGCAATGACGAAAAATGGCAACTAGGTGAGTTACAAATGCCCATTTTCACGTTTACTACAGAATTCAGGTACACTACAGCTTCCAGCATAATTACCATTTTCAATGTATGTCCTCAGGTAGCCGGCCAGTCTGCATGTGTCGTCCAGGGAACAAGCTTCATCATCGTCGTCGTCGTCGTCTTCATTTAAGACAGGCCAAGAGATGCTTTCTATGACAGACTGTAAAACAAACAATTACTATAATAATCGGATAGACCTTTACCTGTGACCCAACGGTAGTAGAAACTAATGCTTAAGAGGTACAAGTTGTTGCAAAGAAAGGGATGTTTTGAAATACGCTTAAATATCGTGGTTAGTAGACAGTGGAAATAATAGACTAGCAAAAAAAAAATAATAATAATAATAAAAAGGTGCTATGTCAAGAACACATCTGATTTCAAAGTTTATTACAATCATCTATAATATTTACAGTGTTACCATCTGGATATGGAAATCAGTCACTATCTGTAAAAATGAGTTACCTCTGAACTGGGTCCACCGTAGTCCCTGGGGAACAGCAGTGGAATGGTGTCTGGTCTCTCTGAAAACAAGGTCCAAACCATGGTATGTTGGAGTCCTTGTTTGAGCTGCTTTATTTGACGTTGAGCACGCCTGAGGACCTGAATTGGATCAGAAGTCATAATTACTGGTGGTGGTGGGGTGAATAAAGACAATTACTGGCGGTGGGGTGAATAAAGACATAATGGCCATGCATCTTAGTGTATCTGTACTCACAGCGCCGATAAGAAGCCGTTCGTAGATCCACCTTCTGTTGCTGGGGGTGTAATAGTCAACATCCAGTTTCTCGCAGAGGTTGTTGATTCGGGCCACTTCATCCTCTGACAACACAGCCTCTCCTTCAAGCTGGTGATAAGAGAACGGTAATATTCAAAAACACGTAGTTTGCTATGGCCATGAGTCATTTGTTTAGAGCTCATTTCTGGTGGCAGAGGTACACAGCAGAAATAGTCTGTATCTTTAACCAATCTTAAATTCACAGCAACAGTAGCTCAAGTTTTACAGTAGAGACCCAAAAATTCTCAAAAGGGTGAGGTGTTTTTTTGCCGTTAGGGCCAAGTGCATCATTGTATTCAAACATTACACCTAAATACTTGATTTCTATAAATTGAACATATTAGACAAAAGCATACCAACTGAATCGTGCACCGGTAGTCTATATCGGCACAGTCTTGGAGGACAACAGTAGCCGTTTCATACGTTCCCCCGAAGAGCCTGTGTACGATCGCTGGGCTGATTCCCGCGACGCAGGGTCCACCGTTTAAGAAGGAGTGTCCAATAATTCTCCCTAAAATAGATCAAAAGGTACACCAACTTTAATGATTTGAACGGTATGGTACCATTAACACAACTCTTTTCATCCATCTCATTATAGCCTAAAGCCAAGAACCAACACTACATAATTTCTACAGGTCTGTTACAGAGGTTAAACGGCTGTCCTGGCCATGGTTTGTGTTGCATTGTCTGCAAAAACTCAACTGAAAATTACAGTGATGACATCCTTTGAGGAGTTAAAAAGAATTGACACAACTTACCTGCAATGACGAACATGTCGTTTTGAATCAGGCTATCGCTGTTGCTTGGCGTTAGGTGACCGGGCTCTCCCTCAAAAAGGGTGGCAACCGCCATGTTACCTGCACACAACACCATAACTACTTAAAACCTGCAACCACTATAACATTACGAAGGCACCTGGACTTAGTAACTGCCAAACGGGAAGTCTGACTAATGTTCTGGACCCATAACATTCACAGAAAGTGGATCTACAAGCGCACACCAAATTAATCAGTCAAATTTGCAGTCAAGGGAGACAAGCATTGATCATAATCCAGCACCAGTGTTGTGAGCTTCAGATCTTTTGACCAATCTATAATCACTCATTTGTTAGATTACCAGTTTGCAACATGACAGATAGATGTGGCTTGTGCAGCCATTCAGGGGCACTAAATTCTATTCTCCATCTATAGTCAACATACCTACTCTCATGTGGCACCCATGTTGGAGCAGTCCAATAATCCTGGAGAAGAACCACCGATTCACTCCTTCTCCAAATGCACAATCTCCTACATGGATAAGCAAAATGTCAGGCAACTTTATTTCCTCATCTTAAGATATTTACAACCGAGTGATACAGTACCTTCCAAAACGCAGTTGACGGGCCCTGCCCAGTTGGCTTTTGAGGCCTTATAAGTTGCCATCAGAGAGGCATCTTGCACCTCCCTGTCATCCCTCAAATCCAACCTTAAGACCACAACACCACCGCGTACATTTTCTGCGAGCAAGGACTCCCTGTATAGCTCCGCAGCTCTGCGGAAGTCTGGCTCCATCTTCCACTCTAAGAAATATATAGAAAATTAAGATTGGTGAAATAGGATTTGTAAAGCAAAATAGCATACAGGACTGTAAATAGTACCTGGGAAGAACAGATCCTGTACAAATTGTAAAGAATGTGGCGACACCCCAGGCAGGTCAGACAGGTTGCCGGGAGACTGCAATGTTCCAGGCAGAGTCGACGTAGACGGCAGAGGCAGGTTGGGAGAACTGGAGCATCCAGGCAGAGGCGACACAGACATGGGTGGAGCGGCTGGAACTTCCAGGTGGGAGCGAGAGACTGGGTCAGCCTGAGCAGAAGATGGAGGCTGGGAGGGAACCTGAGCTGGTGCAGCCATGTACCGAGAGGACATGGCTTGCAGGTTGGAGGGAGAGGCAGGCTGGTTGAGCTGAGCAGATGGCAGCAAGTTCCGAGACGTTCCAGGCAGGTTGCAGGGAGACAAGGGCAGAACAGAGGTGGAATCACCTCTGGAGTCCAAGGGTGACCGAGGTCGAGACGGGCCAGGCACATCAGGGTCAATAACAATAACCTCTCCAGAGTTTGTCCTGAAACAACATTTTTTCCCCCCCAAACACAAAGCTTAAACGTCAGTCTATTAGTGTCACAAAAAGGCAGATGTGATCAATAGACACGGATACAGTTCAGTATCGTTTTAGGTAAGAAAACAATTTGGCCAACACCATGCTCGTGATTAGAGGCACTTTGAGAGCACAAGAGAAAGCATAAGAATGATCAAAGATAACAATGCCCACCGTGTACATCGCTGGACATGGAGCTTCATGCTGTTGAATGGAAACATTTGTTCACAGTAGAGGCACCTCGTCAGGGGTCCAGCTTGAGGCGGGGTTGTCTGGGCTGGAGTCTACATGAGAAAACATTTCAAAGTGCTTAATATCATACATTTAAGATAAAATTTCCCACTTTAACAATCAAAACACAGCATAACACATACCTGAAGTGGGATGCTCCTTTGCAACGGCCTAATGAAAATTGTGGCTTGTCCTACACCATTTGCAGGGTTTCTTAGGAACCGTGTCGTGTAGCCCTCTTGTGGGCACTGTATAATACTAAGGTCTCTGCTCCTTGTTGTGCCAGCTATGCGAAGAAGCTCAAACCCTCCAGTCTCTCGTAGTTGAGGATAGGCAGCCTCGATCTCATTTCTGAACGCCACAGGGTCATTCTCAGCCCCTGTATATATTTTTAAGAAAGAAACAGAACAGTATAACAATGTTAAACCTATTAGACAAAAATGTATTAGACTTTAAGGAGCAAACTGGTCATTGTTTTGTATTAGATTAATGACACAGGGGTTGACACAAAGGTCTCCGAGGCACTTACCCATCGGGCAAGTGCAAGTCAGGTTCTACTTGCCCCTCAGGTCATGGTCACTTGCCCCCCAAAAATATATTGCAAATTTTGCATTTAAGTTGGGTGCTTTAAACCAGGGGTTTTCAAACAAGTGGTCCGGGGACCACCAGTGGTCTCTGAGAGGGTTCCAGGTGGTCCCCAGTCAAGTTTGTTAACCAGATGTAACTCAGATGAGAACTTAAAAATGAAACTAAAGTGGACCCTTGCAGCCCATTTGGTTTCATTTTTACGCTCTTAAGAGTTAAAATCATCATCTTAATTAGCCCCAAGTCTACACAACTAGAGAATGTAGAAGATTAATGGTCATTTTGATGTGTATGTTAATTTGCCCGTTTTGTTTCCCAAATCCAGCCTGGAATTGTGGATAGCTAGAAAACAGGGAAAGGCACAGAGGCAGAGAGCATTGACTGCCTTCAAGACAAATTTATTTTGTGTTGTGTTACAGTGCACCAAGTTGCACACTTGCCTGATCTGGCAACCAGGTAGCAGTCTTCACTTGCCCCACCATTTTTTTTACTTGCCCCGGGCAAGTGTTAGTGTCAAGCCCTGTGACATGATAATCAATACATAATCGATAATTAAACATATCATGATACACGTCGTGAGATTGCAAGCAATATCCACCACCAACGGCAGAGGAATTCATTTTTATAATTTACCTTGAAAAGAAAGGCGCTTTTCACCAAGCCCAGCAGTTAGTAACTCGAGTTTGTTGAATTTATCAGGGATCCGGACTGTGAGATGGTCACTGAGGCAAACAAAGGTGTGTGTGTATCTGGTCCGTCTAGGAGATGGTGCAGGTGGCAGGAATCTGGGCCTGGGGCGCCGCTGAGAACCCTGGCGGGCAGCATAGCCATCAAACAGACCTGCGACTTCAACTGTAAAAAATAAAGGACAAGACAACATTGCCAAGTTACCAAAATATCAAGTCATCATTGCGTGGTGGACCTTGAAGCAGCCACTGGTCACTTGACATGCGTTGAAGGAGAGGAGGAACATTTACACTAGTCTTATGTTGATGTCTGCACCCCCAAATTGACATGTGTGGCACCCCTACATGAAGAATTCAGATTGAAATGGGAACCACACAAACACTTGGAGATGGGACCACACCGAGTTCTTAATGTTTTAATACATTTGGAAAAATCTGTTTCCATAGGCAATGAGAATGACCCTGTGGGCTTCAGAAATGAGGTAGAGTATGTCCATCCCCAAACACATGCAGCACACATGCAGAAAAAAAAAAAATAATGGGGAAAACTCATCTGGAACTGGAACGGTGACCTCATTGCGCAAGTCTACAGGCCTACATTCATGGTGGGAGCTGTAGAGGACAGGACGTGTAGTCGAAAAAGGCGCGCAGAGACCACAAGAGCTCCTGGCGCCAAATTTTCTAGAGGCCCTGCATAGCTGGAGCCCGCGTTCTCTACTACGCGCGCAAATACACACCCACCCACTCATTACCCCGGTGGGCACCCTCCCTCGACCAGATCGAGGGTAACCCATGTTGGTCTACAAGCCACAATAGCTAAAATTGTTGAGTCCCCGAAAATACTTTGAAGCAGCGATCACATGCCATTGTATTAACTTAAAATCACTCTTCCTCCAACTGGTGGTTTGTCGCACCTAAAATACCGCATGTCATGTGCTAGGCCAAGATTTGGACTCTCGTAAAGATGTCAGAATAGAAAACACCTCTCCACGAGAGCCGCGTTTGAGATTCTGAAATTATCTCTACGAGAGAGCCTAAATCTTGAGCTAGTCATGTGCATACTGGACACGTATACCTAAATCTTGAGCTAGTCATGTGCATACTGGACACGTATACCTAAATCTTGAGCTAGTCATGTTCATACTGCACACTATACAGACTGTCAGCCAGGTAGACATTGGCCGCCATGCCAATGCTAGCGGCCTAGCGTTGCATGGCCGCAAGGTCAACACACTATGCTTCATGAGGCTACAGTACAGGGGGCCAGAACCTCTAGTAAAGTGTCAGCCAGGTAGACATTGGCCGCCATGCTAATGCTAGCGGCCTAGCGGTGCTAGGCCGCAAGGTCAACACACTATGCTTCATGAGGCTACAGTGGGCCAGAACAACCTCTAGTAAATACAGTCCGTTTGCACCAAGTTAACCACAGTAGCATAGGCCTGCTAGTCACCTACCTTGTGAAGAAGTTAAAGATGGTCTACGGCCTTCCACACGATCCGCCGCAAAAGATGGTCTACTGCCTTCCACACGATCCGCCGCAAAAGATGGTCTACTGCCTTCTAGACGATCTGCTGCTTCTCGTAAAAGACGCGCAACTCCAGGGGGGTCGTTATCGGCCATTTGCTTTTTTTCTAGGTTCCTCCAAGGACCTGTTGGCTACTTCGTACAGTCTGCAAAGTGCAAATGACCACTCCCGCAAATTGCCTTCACTTATATGTCTGACGAATCATGCCGGTCATTGGTCCAAACTGACTACCAACGCGTTGCGTCATAGGGTGGGCGGGGTGGGACCGCGTGCATGCGTTTGTGTGTGTGTGTGTGTGTGTGTGTGTGTGTGTGTGTGTGTGTGTGTGTGTGTGTGTGTGTGTGTGTGTGTGTGTGTGTGTGTGCGTGCGTGCGTGCGTGCGTGCGTGCGTGCGCGTGACTGGTGTACAAATTCTAGTAGATTGTACAGTTTACAGCAGTCTATAAGAGTATTAGGCACTGTGAGCATGTAGATCTGCAGCTATTTTCAGCTACAATGACAGAAAGTTTTAGTGTAGCCTTTTATAACTTAACTCAAACACCATGTTGAATGTACAATACATCATGATCTTTGATCATTCTTACACTTTGTCTTTTGTGCTCTCAAAATGCATGCAACAATCATGCACATGATGTGCAATTTTTGTGAAGCTTTGCACCTCTTCACTAGGCAGAGTTAGAAACAGCCCT
This sequence comes from Benthosema pterotum, assembly GCA_039105355.1. NCBI lineage: Eukaryota > Metazoa > Chordata > Actinopteri > Myctophiformes > Myctophidae > Benthosema > Benthosema pterotum. Next base: position 37,542,039 of record CM076987.1, read on the forward strand.
TGGAAATAAGCGTCATGGTGGTGCTATAAGGCAGGGGTTTTCAACCTTTTTGACTCCAGGGACCACCATTTATTCAGCATTTGAGCCACGGACCACCACTTGATGACATTTTAGCCCCAAGGACCTAAAACTAAAGAATTCTTTTGGTTTTGTTGACAATTCCAGGCTGGATTTGGGAAACAAAACAGTGTAGACTTTCTTAATTAAATAGTGCTAATTCAGATGAATATTTTAACTCTTGAGAGTGTGAAAATGAAACCAAATGGACCCGCAAGGGTCCATTTGGTTTCATTTTTACGTTCTCAAGAGTTACATCTGGTTAACCAACTTTCCATCATTTAGCCTGGGGACCACCTGGAATCCTCTCAGGGACCACTAGTGGTCCCCGGACCACCTGTTGAAAACCCCCTGCTATAAGGCCAATTTGTGTTCTTACAACTGTACCGATCTGTGTGTAAATCTGTCCATTTTTCACATCTGCCCTTCATGGCACCACCAAGAGGCTGTCATTTGTGAACCTTTTTTTTAAACATTGATACATGTACATCTTTTCAGGTCTCCAGGTGCAGAAATTGTCAGCAGTGACTATGAGTCTGTCTGCTTGACCTGTCTCGGTCTCCCTCCCACCTGTGACCTTTACTGTCTATGTCTACATCCATCCATGACCCCGTTTACATGCACACAATGTATTTGAAATGAATGCATTCATTTCAGTCATCATAATAGAAATGGTCATAAACCCCTAATTTAATGGAGTATTCCTTTCCGAATAAACAAATATTCTGGAGAGCTGGTATATGTCTTTGGATCGGAATAGATCTACCTTATAAACAAAACACTTCATTTTCGGTGCATGATTTTACATGTCTGCCCATAGAGGTGTAGCAGGTGGCTACAGCCTCTGTCGTGATGGACTCCAAAGTCTAGTATCTGCCCCCAGACCAAGGGGATGTCCCTTTGGTTTAGTGGTTAAGATGTTGGACATTCACGTGGGAGACCCGGGTTCGAATCCTGGCCCTTACAGAGGCATAGACTGTAGTGCTTTTAGCCCAGAGATGGCCAATGTGACACACTATATTATTGTACACATTAAAAAAAGACAAATGCACAATTCCCCCCATCTGTATTACGAATGAAGGCTTTGTTCTTGTAAACACTTGAGAAATGGGAACACTTATACATGTAAACATTTGGGGATGGCTCTTTGTTCTGAATGAAGCCATTCATTCTGAATACTTTTTGATCGCACATACATGACAGGGAGAACTGGTACAGTATGTACAACAGCACAAGTTCAGTACAGCACTGCTCACTTCAGATGTCATAATTTTATACCTTTATGGTTGACATAAATGATTGAGACATACTAGCCTTTATTGTCCAGAAAGGTAACATTGGCTTCAAAGTCTGTAAAATAAACTGCCATGTATTATTGTCATGTAGCTGATTTTATGCAAAAATGATATCGCAAATTCGTATCTGGCCATTATGCAATTGGAATAGTTATTGTTTTACAGGGTTCAAGCTATGGTATTGTGTGCATGCCGTTTTTTGGGGTGCTTGTGTATGTATTTTTTGTCATCATTCATCATCAATTATCATCAACCAGTATTATATCGGGTGAGCTTGGAAACAAACAGGCTAAATGTGTGATCAGAATCGTTTGGATGGCATGTACTGAACTTGAATGTGTTTGAAACTGGCACCAGTTAAAAATACATTTTACCTCAGCTTTGACCCGTCTTTAATTACTCTCTGGTTATGTGCAGCCTAGTTGTGTACATTTTTGTATACTTTGATTGGGTTAAACATTTGTCTCAAAGTCTCACAACCAAACTGACAGGAGATGGGTGATTTCAACGGTACTTATTCACTTACTGCATTAGTGAGTTGACCCTGAGATGATAGGACATTTGTCTTTGTGCAAGTCCTGTAGGTCTACTGGAACTAGGCAAGAATGCATTGGACTCAACAGCCTAGCTTCAATGATCTTAAATCCCTTTGTTGGTTTAGTAATATTACCACCTAAACATGTGGAGGCGTTACTGTAAAATACTTAGCCATGATGCACACATGCCTAAGATGGGCATTTGCAATGATTCTCCTATGGTACCCTACTTGTTGAATGCCATTGAATTGTATTGACGGTGGATCTATACAGCTCACTATACTGCCATCTAGTGTCTAAAAATCCATGTGAAACAACTTATGTGTAGGCTGGTGAGGATGTGAGTGCAGTTACTAGAGGAATCTGATTAGATTAAAAAAAAAATAAAGTATATAAGCTCTTCACTTGCACAATTGGTTGGGTTGGAGTAACCCATGTTAAAGGGAGATGGAATATAATGTCATATTTTTTCCTTTCAGATCAGGTCTGCGCTAATCAATCCCTAATTTGAAGCAGAGTTTATGATAATTTAAAAACAAAAAGCTATCATACATATGGCCATGTGCCAAATATGGCACCACTGTCCTATGGTACTGTCTAGAACTACAAAAACAATCCAAAATTAAGGCAAGTCCAGAGGTAGAAGTCCATATGTACAAAGCACTTTTACAACACCTTTACTATTGGCCAGGCCCCAGGTAGATTTAGGTATAACATTTGGTACCATATGTCTCATCTGTGCCGAACTTCCATGCAGAAACTGAAGACAGATCAGAGTTTTAGGTAGAATTTATTAAAGTGGTTTACAACCATTGATACCAGGGCCCTCTGTTCAACATTTGAGCGAAAAGAAAATTGAACTAAAAGAAAGAAAAACTACCGTCTCTAATTCAGTGGTTTTCAGCCTTTTTCATACCAGGGCCCATTATTTATTCTGCATTTTAGCCACGGACCACCATTTGATGCCGAGTTTAGTCTCCATGTCCCAAAACTAAGGGTTATTAAGTTTGTGTCCACAACTTATGAGATATAACTGGCAAAAATGTTGGTCAAAATAACAATTCTTCTACATTTTCTAAATGTGTAGATTCTTGAAAATTAAGTGATTCACATGTTTAATAATAATTAACTCTTGAGAGCATGAAATGATACGATTTTATGATCTCAAAAGTTACAGATCTATAAAATGTCCATTTGGTTACCAACTGTCCATTTAGCTGGGACCACGTGGAACTCTCTCAGGGACCACTGGTTGAAAATCATTGCTCTAGTTGTGTAGGCTTGGGCTAATTCAGACGAGTATTGTAAACATGAACCAGAGTTAATCAGAGAAACAGAATGACCATTCTACTACATTCTCTAGTTGCGTTGGCTTGGGCTAGCTAATTCAGAAGACCAGCATTTCAACTCTCGAGTGAAAACATTTCTCAATGGCCATTTATTTACTTCCACTGTCCGCCCTTTTACTTAATACAGATTACCCAAAATGTCTTCTAGTTGCTCTACTGTTGAAATGTAAACACCAAGTGCTTGGCTCAGAGGGACATCGCGATTGGGCAGCCTTGCAAGCTGCTCTGGGGTAAGCTCATGGGGTAACTGGACTTCAGGGATTTGGATTCCTTCGATGTCCTCCCTCAGCTCTGGGCCATCCATGGTTGCTCCATACAATGCATCAACCTAACAATGTGAGAATGAATTATTCCATATACTCTACTTTTTGTAAACAAAAACAATTAAGCACATCATGATACATCATACACTACCTCTTGGGGATCTACAGCAAAATTTCTGTTCCGTAGCCACAGCTGGTAGGGCGACTGATGATGTTCAGTTCTCAGACCGTGGAAGTTCCAGGCTTCTTGGAAACTGCTAAGGTGACTCTGGAGCAATGGCAGAAACACCCAGTGGAGAGCATAGAGATGGATTTCATTATCTGGAAGCAACATCCCTGATGCTTCCATTGCATGGAAGAGAGTGTGGAACAGGTCCAGGACCTGTGTGAATACATCTCGCCAAAGACGCTCAATTCTAGGGAATTAAGAAAAACAAAGAGATGGAATTAATAAAAAAAATGATAGTCAATAGTTCCTCAAAAGGGATTATTACTTCCATGCAGTTAAAGGGATATTTCACTTCACTTGTTTTAAAAAAAATAATGTGATTTTATTGTCTCTTGATCTTACTGACTCTCATGTGAACACCTCGGATGATTTATAAGATACTCAATTCAGTAATTGTATATTTGATATTCCTTTTGCTATACCCAATCCCCTTCCCATACAGACCCATTATAACTTAAAACTCCATTTTAACCGTAATACATCCCAATACTACACACCCAATCCTTTTTGTGGTGACTGAGATGGTCTTCCCATTATGTGAGAGGGCCATGGAATTTAATTTACAGTATTATGCATTTTAAAAATATTGTAAATAATAAGCATCTGGGTTTGGCTGAATGTCTGAAAATACAAGTGTATCATTATTAATCATTACACAACTATGTTTTGACAGTAATGTCAAACAATGATTTTTCAATGAAACCATCAGTGAAATCTATTAAATATGCAACACAATTTCGGGTTCCTGCTTCATCTGTCAGATAAGGAACGGCACCTGGTATATCCGCAAGGATGAATAAAGTAGCCCAACAGTAAATTCTAATCTACACAATATGAGTGTATGAAAGTGCAGAATTGATTTACCGCTGGTTGTGCACACTCCGCCCAGTAATATGGGAATGGCGGTTTTCTCCCCGAGTTTGCACCATGAATCTTGCCACCTCAATGTTCTCAAGGCCCTTATCCGACCTCACCCGTGATGGCAAATCAAACTGCCTGACTGCACCAAGGAAGGCTTGAAGTACAGTCTCAGCACGGTTGTTGATGGCAGCATTCAGGAACACCACAAGACGACTGAAACCATCAATCCCACCATGGATGACGAATCGCCAGCTTATTTTGAGACAAAAATCAAAGTTGGTCAGCATGAGCAAATCGTAGACAGATTCATGAATGCTGTTGCACAATAGGTAAACATTGGTCTTGTGTACTTACCGGATTAATTTGTGATTTCCATCTATGTGCCACATGCAATTTGGTGCCAGGACATTATACTGGCGGCGATATAGGGTGCGGTTGGCCAGGGCTCGGAGTTCTGTGCCCTGTGGGTCCACTCTTCTGAGTGATTTGCGCACTCTTGCAACTTGATATGGTAAAGATAATTACACATCTTTTCAGAATTATGGCATACGAGATAAGCTATGAATATAATGTATATTTACAAAGATAAATGATAATTAATCAGGGGGATAGAATGGAATAGGCATATGAAGCAACCTACTTTGCACAAGATGACCACTTGCACGAAGATGACCTCTCATCATGCGGTATCCACACTGGGGGTGCCTTCTATGGATTTCCAGGACCAGAGTGTCCAGCTGAGAGTCTGTTACATTTGAATACCTACCAGACACACTAAGAAAGAGTAGAGAACACACCGTCCAAGTTAATCCAGCAGTTATGGAAATCATTGTAGAGTATGTTACTCTATTAGATTATCTGTAGTCCAGGAGCTAGCAGTAATTATTCACTATGTGCAACAGAACACAAGGTGACACCAACATATTGATCTAATAATGGTTTCTGCTATAATCACTTAGGGGTATTCCACCATTTTCATCATTTTACTGTGATTGATAGGGGGGGGGGCACTTCTGGTGTTAGAGCGGGAGCTTTCGTGGTTTTGCGAGTTACAGTGTGGTCAGAGCCGAGTGTGTGCGTGTTCTGTTGTTGAAGTTGCAAGCGCCAGTTAAGTGCCTTGCGTGCCTTCTGTCATCACCATGTTGTTTTACGGTCGTTTTCTCATTAAGTCATCTAGAAGCAATAAGTTTTCATGTCGTTCATTGAGGACCCCTCTCGTCATGTTGATGACATAGTAAAATGTTTAAAGTGCATGGAATTCCCCTTTAATGAAGTGATAATGAAAGGTTATGCCCATAATTTGAGCCTTTCGCCACGCCAATAGAACCCCCGCCTATCACAGTCAACTTTTAATTCACACGTAAAGGACATTAGAGGAATGCTAGAATAGAAGCATTCTTACCTGATGCCATATAGCTGCATTTTGTTGTGAATGGTATTTCTGCATACTCCATACATGGCCGCGATTTCTTTCACTTTGAAACCATGGCAGAGGTACCACTCTATAGCCTCGGCGGGTATCTCAATAGCAGGTCTTCCAACTCTACCTGTTTTGGATAGACACTGCAATACCTGTTCCAATACGAAGAGAACACCTGAGCTGTCGAACCCAGTTAAGGAAAAAAGTTCTTCCACACTCTCCGAAAGCGTTTTAACCCTATCACAAACGTCAGTGTCTGACAGTTGATTATTCTCAACAGCATTTGCTAAATTATTGAGAGCTGAAACAAGCTCGTCGAACGCCATCATTTATGGAGAGAATTAGAATTAGAATTAGTCTTCTTCTTCTTCTTCTTCTTCTTCTTCTTCTTCTTCTTCTTCTTATACTTGTACTTCTTCTTCTTATTAGTATTCTTTGGCGGCTGCGTTGCACGTTGCTGCCTCCTACTGGTCGGAGTATACCCATGTATACGAATCAATAGGCGTCTCTGTTATCCATAGAGTAGTCCCACCCCGCCCACCCTATGACGCAACGCGTTGGTAGTCAACGTGGACCAATGACCGTCTTGATTCGTCAGACATAAGTGAAGGCAATTTGCGGGAGTGGTCATTTGCACTTTGCAGACTGACATTGCGGGTAACAACGTACAGGTCCTAGCCCAGGAAAACTGAGTAGCCGAGTTACAGCAAATGGCCGATAACGACCCCCCTGGAGTTGCGCGTCTTTTAAGAGAAGCAGCAGATCGTCTAGAAGGCAGTAGACCATCTTTTGCGGCGGATCGTCTGGAAGGCAGTAGACCATCTTTAACTTCTTCACAAGGTAGGTGACTAGCAGGCCTATGCTACTGTGGTTAACTTGGTGCAAACGGACTGTATTTACTAGAGGTTGTTCTGGCCCACTGTAGCCTCATGAAGCATAGTGTGTTGACCTTGCGGCCTAGCACCGCTAGGCCGCTAGCATTAGCATGGCGGCCAATGTCTACCTGGCTGACACTTTACTAGAGGTTCTGGTCCCCTGTACTGTAGCCTCATGAAGCATAGTGTGTTGACCTTGCGGCCTAGCGCCGCTAGCATTAGCATGGCGGCCAATGTCTACCTGGCTGACACTTTACTAGAGGTTCTGGCCCCCTGTACTGTAGCCTCATGAAGCATAGTGTGTTGACCTTGCGGCCTTGCAACGCTAGGCCGCTAGCATTGGCATGGCGGCCAATGTCTACCTGGCTGACACTCGGTATACGTGTCCAGTATGCACATGACTAGCTCAAGATTTAGGTATACGTGTCCAGTATGCACATGACTAGCTCAAGATTTAGGCTCTCTCGTAGAGATAATTTCAGAATCTCAAACGCGGCTCTCGTGGAGAGGTGTTTTCTATTCTGACATCTTTATGAGAGTCAAAATCTTGGCACATGACATGCAGTATTTTAGGTGGACAAACCACCAGTTGGAGGAAGAGTGATTTTAAGTTAATACAACGGCATGTGATCGCTGCTTCAAAGTATTTTCGGGGACTCAACAATTTTAGCTATTGTGGCTTGTAGACCAACATGGGTTACCCTCGATCTGGTCGAGGGAGGGTGCCCACCGGGGTAATGAGTGGGTGGGTGTGTATTTGCGCGCGTAGTAGAGAACGCGGGCTCCAGCTATGCAGGGCCTCTAGAAAATTTGGCGCCAGGAGCTCTTGTGGTCTCTGCGCGCCTTTTTCGACTATACGTCCTGTCCTCTACAGCAGGGGTTTTCAACCTTTTTCATCCCAGGGCCCACCATTTATTCAGCATTTGAGCCACGGACCACCAATCGAGGATATTTTTAGACCCACAAACGCCAAAACTAAAGATTTCTTTTGCTTCTGTCCATGACCATTAATCTTCTAGTTGTGTAGATTTGGACTAATTCGCATGATGGATATTTTAACTCTTGAGAGTGTAAACAGGTCCATTTGGTTTCACTTTTACGTTCTCAAGTGTTACATTTGGTTAAACAACTTAGCTGGGGACCACCTGGAACCCTCTCAGGGACCACTGGTGGTCCCCGGACCACCGGTTGAAAACCCCTGCTCTACAGCTCCCACCATGAATGTAGGCCTGTAGACTTGCGCAATGAGGTCACCGTTCCAGTTCCAGAAGAGTTTTCCCCTTTTTTTTTCTGCATGTGTGCTGCATGTGTTTGGGGATGGACATACTCTACCTCATTTCTGAAGCCCACAGGGTCATTCTCATTGCCTATGGAAACAGATTTTTCCAAATGTATTAAAACATTAAGAACTCAGTGTGGTCCCATCTCCAAGGGTTTGTGTGGTTCCCATTTCAATCTGAATTCTTCTGTAGGGGTGCCACACATGTCAATTTGGGGGTGCAGACATCAACATAAGACTAGTGTAAAATAAATGTTCCTCCTCTCCTTCAACGAATGTCAAGTGACCAGTGGCTGCTTCAAGGTCCACCACGCAATGATGACTTGATATTTTGGTAACTTGGCAATGTTGTCTTGTCCTTTATTTTTTCACAGTTGAAGTCGCAGGTCTGTTTGATGGCTATGCTGCCCGCCAGGGTTCTCAGCGGCGCCCCAGGCCCAGATTCCTGCCACCTGCACCATCTCCTAGACGGACCAGATACACACACACCTTTGTTTGCCTCAGTGACCATCTCACAGACCGGGTCCCTGATAAATTCAACAAACTCGAGTTACTAACTGCTGGGCTTGGTGAGAAGCGCCTTTCTTTTCAAGGTAAATTAAAAATGGATTCCTCTGCTGTTGGTGGTGGATATTGCTTGCAATCTCACAATAGATTACCATGATGTTTAATTATAAATATGTATCGATTATCATGTCATTAATCTAATACAAAACAACGACCAGTTTGCTTCCTAAAGTTTAATACATTTTGTCTAATAGGTTTAACATTGTCATACTGTTCTGTTTTTCTTAAAAATATATACAGGGGCTGAGAATGACCCTGTGGGGTTTAGAAATGAGATCGAGGCTGCCTATCCTGAACTAAGAGAGACTGGAGGGTTTGAGCTTCTTCGCATAGCTGGCACAACCAGGAGCAGAGACCTTAGTATTCTACAGAGCCCACAAGAGGGCTACACGACACGGTTCCTAAGAAACCCTGCAAATGGTGTAGGACAGGCCACAGTTTTCATTAGGCCGTTGCAAAGGAGCATTCCACTTCAGGTATGTGTCATGCTGTGTTTTGATTGTTTAAAGTGGGAAATTTTAATATCTTAAATGTATGATATTAAGCACTTTGAAATGTTTTCTCATGTAGACTCCAGCCCAGACAACCCCGCCTCAAGCTGGACCCCTGACGAGGTGCCTCTACTGTGAAGAAATGTTTCCATTCAACAGCATGAAGCTCCATGTCCAGCGATGTACACGGTGGGCATTGTTATCTTTGATCATTCTTATGCTTTCTCTTGTGCTCTCAAAGTGCCTCTAATCACGAGCATGGTGTTGGCCAAATTGTTTTCTTACCTAAAACGATACTGAACTGTATCCGTGTCTATTGATCACATCTGCCTTTTTGTGACACCAATAGACTGACGTTTAAGCTTTGTGTTTGGGGGGGGAAAAATGTTGTTTCAGGACAAACTCTGGAGAGGTTATTGTTATTGACCCTGATGTGCCTGGCCCGTCTCGACCTCGGTCACCCTTGGACTCCAGAGGTGATTCCACCTCTGTTCTGCCCTTGTCTCCCTGCAACCTGCCTGGACCGTCTCCGAACTTGCCGCCATCTGATCAGCTCAACCAGCCTGCCTCTCCCTCCAACCTGCAAGCTATGTCCTCTCAGTACATGGCTGCACCAACTCGGGTTCCCTCCCAGCCTCCATCTTCTGCTCAGGCTGACCTATGTGTCTCTCGCTCCCACCTGGAAGTTCCAGCCGCTCCACCCATGTCTGTGTCGCCTCTGCCTGGATGCTCCAGTTCTCCCAACCTGCCTCTGCCGTCCACGTCGACTCTGCCTGGAACATCGCAGTCTCCCTGCAACCTGTCTGACCTGCCTGTGTCTCCACATTCTTTACAATTTGTAAAGGATCTGTTCTCCCCAGGTACTATTTACATTCCTGTATGCTATTTTGCTTTACAAATCCCATTTCACCAATCTTAATTTTCTATATATTTCTTAGAGTGGAAGATGGAGCCAGACTTCCACAGAGCTGCGGAGCTATACAGCGAGTCGTTGCTCGCAGACAATGTACGCGGTGGTGTTGTGGTCTTAAGGTTGGATTTGAGGGATGGCCAGGAGGAGCAAGATGCCTCTCTAAATGCAACTTATAAGGCCTCAAAAGCCAACTGGGCAGGGCCCGTCAACTGCGTTTTGGAAGGTACTGTATCACTCTGTTGTAAATATCTTGAGATGAGGAAATAAAGTTGCCTGACATTTTGCTTATCCATGTAGGAGATCGTGCATTTGGGGAAGGAGTGACTCGGTGGTTCTTCTCCAGGACTATTGGCCTGCTCCAACATGGTGCCACATGAGAGTAGGTATGTTGACTATAGATGGAGAATAGAATTTAGTGCCCCTGAATGGCTGCACAAGCCACAGCTATCTGTCATGTTGCAAACTGGTAATCTAACAATGAGTGATTATAGATTGGTCAAAAGATCTGAAGCTCACAACACTGGTGCTGGATTATGATCAATGCTTGTCTCCCTTGACTGCAAATTTGATTAATTTGGTGTGCGCTTGTAGATCCATTTTCTGTGAATGTCATGGTTCCAGAACATTAGTCAGACTTCCCGTTTGGCAGTTACTAAGTCCAGGTGCCTTCGTAATGTTATAGTGGTTGCAGGTTTTAAGTAGTTATGGTGTTGTGTGCAGGTAACATGGCGGTTGCCACCCTTTTTGAGGGAGAGCCCGGTCACCTAACGCCAAGCAACAGCGATAGCCTGATTCAAAACGACATGTTCGTCATTGCAGGTAAGTTGTGTCAATTCTTTTTAACTCATCAGAAAGGATGTCATCACTGTAATTTTCTGTTGAGTTTTTGCAGACAATGCAACACAAACCATGGCCAGGACAGCAGTTTAATCTCTGTAACAGACCTGTAGAAATTATGTAGTGTTGGTTCTTGGCTTGTAGGCTATAATGAGATGGATGACAAGAGTTTGTTAACGGTACCATACTGTTCAAATCATTAAAGTTGGTGTACCTTTTGATCTCTTTTAGGGAGAATTATTGGACATTCCTTTTTGCACGGTGGACCCTGCGTCGCGGGAATCAGCCAAGCGATCGTACACAGGCTCTTCGGGGGAACTCCTGTAACCGCTACTGTTGTCCTCCAAGACTGTGCCGATATAGACTACCGGTGCACTATTCAGTTGGTATGCTTTTGTCTAATATGTTCAATTAATAGAAATCAAGTATTTAGGTGTAATGTTTGAATACAATGATGCACTTGGCCCTAATGGCAAAAAACACCTCGCCCTTTTGAGAACTTTTGGGTGTCTACTGTAAAACAACTTGAGCTACTGTTGCTGTGAATTTAAGATTGGTTAAAGATGCAGACTATTTCTGCTGTGTACCTCTGCCACCAGAAATGAGCACTAAACAAATGACTCATGGCCATAGCAAACTACGTGTTTTTGAATATTACCGGTTCTCTTATCACCAGCTTGAAGGAGAGGCTGTGTTGTCAGAGGATGAAGTGGCCCGAATCAACAACCTCTGCGAGAAACTGGATGTTGACTATTACACCCCCAGCAACAGAAGGTGGCTCTACGAATGGCTTCTCATTGGCGCTGTGAGTACTGATACACTAAGATGCATGGCCATTATGTCTTTATTCATCCCACCACCACCAGTAATTATGACTTCTGATGTAGGTCCTCAGGCGTGCTCAGCGTCAAATAAGGCAGCTCAAACAAGGACTCCAACATACCATGGTTTGGACCTTGTTTTCAGAGAGACCAGACACCATTCCACTGCTGTTCCCCAGGGACTATGGTGGACCCAGTTCAGAGGTAACTCATTTTTACAGATAGTGACTGATTTCCACATCCAGATGGTAACACTGTAAATATTATAGATGATTGTAATAAACTTTGAAATCAGTGATATTAAAGAGGTAGCAACCTGATGTGTTCTTGACGTAGCACCCTTTTTGCTCTTCTATTATTTCCACTTTCTACTAATCACGATATTTAAGCGTATTTAAAAACATCCCTTTCTTTGCAACAAGTTATACCTCTTAAACATTGGTTTCTACTACCGTTGGGTCACAGGTAAAGGTCCGTCAGATTATTATAGTAATTGTTTGTTTTACAGTCTCTCTTAGAAAGCATCTCTTGGCCTGTCTTAAATGAAGACGATGATGACGACTATGATGAAGCTTGTTCCCTGGACGACACGTGCAGAGTGGCCGGCTACCTGAGGACCTACATTGAAAATGGTAATTATGCTGGAAGCTGTAGTGTACGTCAGGGGTTTTCAACCTTTTTCATCTCAGGGACCACCATTTATTCAGGATTTGAGCCACGGACCACCATTTGAGGATATTTTTAGACCCACAGACCCCAAAACTAAAGATTTCTTTTGCTTCTGTCCATGACCATTAATCTTCTAGTTGTGTAGATTTGGACTATTTCGCATGATGGATATTTTAACTCTTGAGAGTGTAAAAATGAAACCAAATGGACCCGCCAGGGTCCATTTGGTTTCATTTTTACGTTCTCAAGAGTTACATCTGGTTAAACAACTTAGCTGAGGACCACCTGGAACCCTCTCAGGGACCACTGGTGGTCCCCGGAACACCTGTTGAAAACCCCTGGTGTGCATGAATTCTGTATTGAACGTGAAAATGGGCATTTGTAACTCACCTAGTTGCCATTTTTTCGTCATTGCTGCAATGTTTAAGAAAAATCATTAATTTGAAGCGCAACATGATTATGTCAAGTTGTGATTCACTTTTTTTTTCCTCCTCCCTGGACTTCAATTTCTAGGAAACGCATGTCGCCTTTATTATTTTACTCTTAAAAAAGGTTAATGAGCTCTACAAGCTCGTCAGTGATTTTCAAATATCTAATTTAGGTATTCCTTTCTTCCTGTATAGCATCCTCTGCTGAGCTGAAGGAGCTGCTAAAGTTCTGGACTGGGTGGGAGGTCCTGTCACTGGGAGCTGAGTTGACTGTGGAGGTGGTCGGAGCAGCACCTGGATCTCTCCCTAAGGCATCAACGTGCTTCCAGACTATAAAGCTTCCATCACACTACACAGAATACATCGAATTTGTCCATGGTGTGCGTGCATCAGTAAGCAGCACGGACACAGGATTTGGCCTGGCCTAAACGGCTCATGGATGCAGCAGGTTGGAGGGAGTGAGATGAGACTGGCAGGTGTCGGATAGATGTTTTGAGGGACAAGTGTTTCATGTGTGCGACAAGTTGCATGGGGAACTGGGACACTTTATTTCTGAGGTCTGGTTTATGTTTGCACTTTAAGTTAATTTGAACTGAATTGGCCAAAGCCTACACAACTCGAGCAGTGGATTTCAACCAGTGGTCCTTGAGAGGATGCCAGGTGGTCCCACCGAAATGGATAGTTTGTAACCAAATGGACACTTTTATAGATCTGTAACTCTTGATCAATTGATCAATCTTCAAGAAGCTACACATTAAGAAAATGTAGAATGCCACGTTTTGCCAGTTATCCTAAATTGTGGACACAAACTTGAATCCTTAGTTTTGGGGCCAAGAGACTAAACCAAGCATCATATGATGGTCTGTGGCTAAAATAAATAATTGGCACTGGTATGAAAAAGGTTGAAAACCACTGAACTAGAGAACTGAGTTTAAGAAAATATTTTGTTTTGGGTCCGTCGCTTAAATGTTGCTTAGAGGGGCCTAGTATCAAAATGGCTGTCAAGCACTTTAATCATTTTTGTATGGGGTGTTTAACGTTGAATCGTGAACCTGCTATTTTGGGGGAAATCTTAAATGCTGTACAAATCTTTAAATGTTCCGTTCTTTCAGAGCAAACATTGTGTAGAATCTTGTCAGGACAAAATGACTATTGAAAATAAATTCTACCTGAACTCTGATCTGTCTTCAGTTTCTGCATGGTTCGTCACAGATGAGACGTATTGTACCAAATGTTATACCTAAATATACCTGGGGCCTGGTCAATGGTAAATTTGTCAATGTGGTTTCTACATCTGGACTTGCCTTAATTTTGGGTTGCTTTTGTAGTTGTAGACAGTACCATAGGACAGAGGTGCCAACATTGGAACAGTGAAGGGTGATCACTGGCATACTGCCATATGTATTAACTTTTAAATGTTCATAAATTCAATTCTCAACTTGGTGCATCCTGCACAGAATTGGCCAATCATTCACACTGAGTTCTGACTGGGGGATAAGCATAACTTTCCTACTGATTGTGCAGACCTGATGTGAAAGGAAATATATGGAATTTTGTATTCAATCTCTCTAACATGGGCTACTCCAACCAAGTGTTCAAGTTAAGATCTTGTATGCTTGGCTTACTCTAGTAACTGCACTGACCAGGCCTACACATGTTTGACACCTTTTTTTTTTTAGACGCTAGATGGCGGTATAGTGAGCTGTATGAATCCACCGTCAATATAAGTCAATGTAGGGGACCCTAGATGTCGGTACAGTGAGCTGTATGAATCCAGTCAATGTAAGGAGCCATATGAGAATCATTGCAAATGCAGTAAGTATTTTACAGTAACGACTAACGTCTCCATGTTTGTGGTACCAAAACAAAGGGAATTAAGATCATTGCAGTTGGGCTGTTGAGTAATGCATTTTTGCCCACTTCTAGTCCAGGATTTTTATACAGACAAATGTCCCATCATTGCATGTTCATGTAAACGGGGAAAAAACATTAATTTCTACATCGAGAGCAAAGTACCTCACTAATGCAGTAAGTGAATAAGTACTGTTGAAATCACCATCTCCTGTCAGTTTTAATACACTATAGCTAGTGGTGTTTCACATAAATTTTAGTTAATTTGCTCACACTACCAGAAATTAAAACAGTTTGATCAAAACGTACACAATTATGCCACTTGTAATTAAACACTGATCAAAGCTGAGGTCAATTTTATTTAAACGGGTACCAGTTTTAAACACATTCAAGTTCAGTACATGTTAATAGAATGTGACAATAGGTGCTCCGATAAGCAGCCATCAAAACTATTTTGATCAGACATTTAGCCTGTTTGTTTCCAAGCCCAGCATTTCAGCCAAAGACCACCATCTGCCACTGAAATTTACACCAAGATTTTTATCCCCTGTTATAATAGCTGGGACTGGGTATAAGAATTAGTCCATAATTCCATTTCCTTATTATATAGTCTTATAAATTGAGCAATCCAGATGTCTAATGATTGAAACCTTTTCGCTGCTGGTTGCCATCTCTCCCTTTAGTTGAGAACCATCTGGGACCCCCTCAAAAACACAGGTCGAATAAATGAGCCAATTGTCCTTGAGTGGTAATGGTCTGAGCTTGAGCAGCTGTAATTTCCATGAGATAAACCCGGATCAGGGCATCCATAAAAAACAACAGTGCCATTCTTTTCAGACGGTAGCTTATCCATAAACGTTTTGAAGTTGTCCACATCTGCACTGCTCTTTTAACGGTCTTCCGGCAAGTATTGCAGACAATACCTGAACTATATATAGAAAGTACCAACCCCACTGTACAGTATGATAATTGATTATGGATGAAAAAACTACAACAACTACATACACAAGCACCCCAAACAACGGCCCAAACCCAGTGTCAGTTGTAGTAATGGCTAGCTCCATGCCAGACAAAATTGTTGTAGCCATGTAGTGTGAATGCAGTTTCAGTGTTGTGAGAGCCCAACAGTATGCAACCATTCCACTATCAAATCCATCCCGTTGGACATAACCGCCGACTCCTTCCTCATGAGCTGAAGAACCTGAAGCTCCTGGAGATGCTAGAAAGAGAAAGGGAAGACCTAAAATTAAATTATTAAATTATGCTTTGGGAGCTTGCAGAGCTGCACTCTTTTGTCAGATTTTGTTGAATTGATTTGGATTAACTCACAGTTGCCTTATTGGGACCCACAAACGTACCACTACAAAGCATCAATGTTCCTTAACCTCTAGATCACATCAAATCACACATTGTAGCGGTGGCAAAAAGTGGCAACTAAATGAGTTACAAATGACCTCTCCCATTTTCACTTAGACTGCAACTTCCAGTATTAATGTATTCATTATGATTACCATTTGTAATCTGGAGGTCTGGAGGTAGCCGGCCACTCTGCTTGTCTTGTCAGGAACATGCCTCCTCATTCAAAACTGGCCAGGTGATACTTTTAATGAAACTGCAAAAGAAAGAAATAGTTAAGCCTCTTATGCTCATAAAACAGGTGCCTCAGAAACCAATGCTTTTAGCAAAGAAAATATATAAATATCTTGGAATCCACTTTAATTATGACTGGCAAACCTGTTTATCTGAGGGCTGTACTGAAGTGTGTTGCATTTTCAATATCACAGACTTTATCGTCAGTTAATCCAGTCAGCTAAATCAATGTCCTTAAATGCAACCGTAGCCGAAATTGACCCATAATTCTCAAGTGATGTGGTAGAGTGAGGTAGAGTGTGGTTTTGTTCAGGCGTATGCATCATTGGATGCAAATATCACACATAAAAAGTAGATTTTGGTAGATGATCATCATTTACACCCAAAAGGTATACCACATTCAATAACCCAATCAAAAGTATCTTACGATTAAAACATCTCTTTATAGCCTACAAGATAAGAACCAACACTACATAATTTCCACTAGAATCTGGTAAACAAGTTGTTGTACTCTTGGCCATGGTTTATGTGTCGCATTCTCTGTTAGCAAAATACTCAGCACACAACTGCAAGAATTACATTGGTCCCATCCTTTATACTGAAAAGTGTCCATTTGATAATTGAATAAGAATTTGCCACATAATAGGCTCTCGCCTGATGGCATGTTGTGTGTTCGAGTCCCACTCGCAGCAACCTTTGCTGCATGTCTCTTCCCTTCTTTGTCCCCCTTTCCTGTCTGGCTTCACTGTAAAATAATAACAATAATAATTTGCTATCAACTTACCTGCAATGATGATCAGGCTCTCCGTTGCTCAGTGACGGGTGACCTTCAAAGACGCTGGAAACAGCCATGTTGCATGCACACAATACCATAGCTTGAACCCTGTAAACAAGTATACAGTACATCAATTGTATGAACCTGTATAGCTAATCCACAAGAGCCAAAGTGGTGAGCTTATTGATCTGCCATTTCCTGCGAATGTTGATCCTAGAATAATCCATGTGGCCATCGATGTGCATTCATATCTATTCCAATTTCAGAATGGCCAGATAAGAATTTGCGATAACATTTTTGCATACAGTCTATTTTACAGACTTTGAAGCCAATGTTCCCTTTTTGGACAATAAAGGTTAATATGTGTCAATAATGTATGTACACCACAAAAGTATAAAATTCTGACATCTGAAGTGAGCGGTGCTGTACGGAACTTGTGCTGTTGTACATACTGGACCAGTTCTCCCTGGCATGTGTGTATTAGGCTGCTTAATAGTACGACTTGGTGGTGCACATGCTGCACAACTTAGGAGGCAGGGACAGGTTTTGTTTTTAAGGTAGATCTATTCCGATGCAAACGACATATACCACCTCTCCAGAATATTTGTTTATTCGGAAAGGAATATTCTATTAAATTGGGGGTTTATATGACCATTTCTATTATGATGACTGAAATGAATGCATTCATTTCAAATACATTGTGTGCATGTAAACGGGGTCATGGATGGATGTAGACATAGACAGTAGAGGTCACAGGTTGGAGGGAGACCGAGACAGGTCAAGCAGACAGACTCATAGTCACTGCTGACAATTTCTGGACCTGGAAACCTAAAAAGATGTACATGTATAATCAATATTTAAAAAAAGGTTTCACAAATGACAGCCTCTTGGTGGTGCCATGAAGGGCAGATGTGAAAAATGGAGAGATCGGATACACACAGATCGCAGAACACAAATTGGCCTTATAGCACCACCATGACGCTTATTTCCAAGGGCTGTTTCTAACTCTGCCTAGTGAAGAGGTGCAAACTGCAAAGCTTCACAGAAATTGCACATCATGTGCATGATTGTTGCATGCATTTTGAGAGCAAAAGATAAAGTGTAAGAATGATCAGAGATCATGATGTTGTACATTCAACATGGTGTTGAAAGGGAGTAGCCGGTGGCAATTAATACAGACACCACTTTGAGTAGCTGAAAATAGCTGCAGATCTACGAGCTCACAGTGCCTAATGCTGTTCTATAGACTGCTGTAAACTGTACAATCTACCAGATATACCAGAGACGCACATACACACACGCGCGCACGCGCGCGCACACACACACACACACACACACACACACACACACACACACACACACACACACACACACACACACACACACACACACACACACACACACACACACAGCATCTTAGCATTGTTCCTTTAGCATGCTAACAGCTAGTAACTAGTAAAATGCTGCTGCAGCTACTCACTCTGTTTTGTCCATAAAACGTCAGATGTGCTGGAGAATTGTATTTCCATCCATGCAATCCATGGGTCTATAGTACTTTCCCAAATGTGAGTAAAAGTATAGGCTACTGTAAGTTTGCAACCTTCCAGAGGCAACTGCTACCGATCAGTATCTCCTTGTTTTCAATCAGTTGCTTTGGCCTGAGAGCCCGACCCCGCCTTCCTTGGGTTGATTGACAGCCTGTGGCCAAGTCATTAATATGAAAAGCGAAGTCATTCATTTGAAAAGCGAAGAACTCATGAATATGAAAAGTCAGCATGAAATAAATAAAAAAGTGACATAAATAACTCAATGAAATAAATAAATAATGCAATGATATAAATAAATATATTTATTTCATTGGGTTATATATTTATTTCATTCCGTTTTTTATTTATATAAATGATGACTCACATTTACATATTCATCAAGTGTAAAAGCCCAAAAATAAATAAATAAATACCGCAATGAAATATATAAAAGATACAATGAAATAAATGAAATAACTCAATGAAATAAATAAAAAATCAATTTAAATCAATATTATTATCTATTTCAGGGTATAATTGATTTATTTCATGGCGGTTTTTATATATTTCATTGCCGTATTCATTTATTTATTTTTGGGCTTTTAAACTTGATGAATATGCAAATGTGGCAACATTAAATAAATAAATAAAGTCGCAATGAAATAAATAAAAATCACATTGATATAAATAAAAAACAGAATGAAATAAATAAATAATGCAATGAAATAAATGTATTTATTTATTTCATTCTGTTTTTTATTTATTTCATTGAGTTATTTATTTATTTAATCGCTGTATTTATTATTAAAGTTTGTATATTTTAATATTCCTTTTTTGGGCTTGTAAACTTCCATACAGTAATCTACTAGCAACTATTCTACACTGTATTGCCATGTGTGCCTGACCTGTACTTTAACCATTGCCAACCACTAAAAAGAATGATACACTTCTCTGTGACCCATTTAGGCCTGAAATATATTCTGCAAAACCGAAAAATATATATTTTACAGCATAAAATAAAATATTGTTTTGAATACTGTAATACGGAATCCAAAAAATGGATTCCCGGCCGGAAGGGTAAACACTCAATGGATTCCTGCCCAGAATGGTGCTGATTATTGTGATGCTGATATGTTACTCATATCTGATGCACTGGTCTGCCTGCCTAGAGCTGTGGAGCTCTGACAACATACCGATGATGACATCTTCTATCATCCCAGATAGAGAAATGGGGCGTCTTCATCCTGCCTCTTCTTACTGTGTAAGTATATTCAGTGATTTCACTTTTTTCAAATATTTTCTTTTTTAGTTAATCCTCTCTTCTACAGAGTGTGGTGTCCATATACAGTAAGTAGTTCCCTGTCCCCTGTGAGCCCATGAGTTAAAAAAAAAAAAAAAACCTAGTTTCAGTTTGGGCTTTGGGAGAAAAGCCTTGCGTCCAATCAGGATGAGTGGTGTATAGGCCTATGCTATTGGCCTGTGTTGCACTTCCCTTCACTGTAGAGTGTGTGCATGTGCACACACTCATGCTAGCTGGGGTGACGGGAGGATTTTCCAAATCACTTACCTTATACCTTTAAGTAATTCTACACACTAAAGTATTTTCTACAACACCAGCCCCATCTTATACTGCATTTAATCTAAACAGTAAATCAACACTTGATAGCAATGGACATAATGTCCCTTCTTATCAAGTGTTACTTTTCCTGCTGGGTAAAAGTGCTACTATGAAACCAATGTTTCATTGCAGCGTTAATTAACCACTTATTGTCACTACCAGACTAAAGCTATGGGTAGGAGTCTAATAGGCAGGAGTCTAATAATATAATATTTTGTTTATCTGAGTGCAATAGGGTTGCTGAGTGAGGTAAAGTCCATCAAAAATAGCAGTATAGCTGTCTGCTCTGAAATAGCCTGGCCTAACCTGAAATTAATTTGGCCTAGAGGGGCGGGGACTCGCTCAGACAGGCCGGTAGAGCTGAATTGATCTCACCGATGTGTCGTCATCCGCCATCCCTCCACTGCTGTGCTACGTACGCACATTCAGTCAACCCAGGGGGTTGAATTGAATAATTTGGTAACCCGGTTGGCAAGGCATTTTCCAACTTGACCCACACGTGGCCATACTCCTGCCCCTCAAATAAGCAGTTAAACTCTACTTGTGAGCTTGTAGATCTGCTATCATGTGTGAAAGATTAAGGGGTTTCTATGTGGCACCCATGCTAAATAAAACTATAGCCTGGATATACAAAGCCAAACACAATTAATTGGTAACTCTGTGGGTGACAGACAGGTGTACAATGCAAATAGAACCAAATGGGCTGCTATAACGGGTCCAGTAAAGGGTCTATTTGGATTAATTTGGACTCCTAATGCTCTATCAACGATGAACAAGTGGCTTGTAGTGGAAGATGGATCTCTGGTGCAATAAAAAGGTACTCCAGCTACGCCTACAATTAGATCTGACCCGTCCTCTTCTCTATTCTCTGCTTGCGTTGGCCTGACAAACACACAAACACTGTGCATGAAAGAAAACCAGAAAACCAATTTATAGTGCCCTGTGTATCCAGGCCCATATGCACTGCCTATTCTACTACTGCACAGGGTCGGATGTAACATTTCCCAAATGGGGGGCAGGTGAAAATGGTAGGGGGGCGACTTCATCGCCCGTGGCGCGAAGCGACCCATACCATTTTCGGTTACAGGACTTTTATTAGTCAAGTAAAGCATCAATAATAACATCAGTTGTTGTTGAAGTTGCAACAGACACGCAGCATGCATAAAGCTAAAGGTCTGTTTTCAATGATGAAATGCTGTTGGTTTAGTGGTGACACAGCTGTAGTTAGTAGCAGTAGTGTTTCAAATCATTTTAAATATAAGCACTTTAATTTGAAATATCTTGGGTTGTTTTGCATGCCATCGTGTTTGGTGGGGCAGACTGGGCATTTAGGGGGGCATTGCCCCCCCCCATACCCATGCCTAGATCCGCCCCTGCTACTGCATAGAGCCGAGGAAGAGATGGAGAGTACAGGGCAGGGATTCAACACAATGGGGAGAGAGAGAGAGGGAAGAATAGACAGACCATAATACAGATGACGAATGAACAAAACATACGAAAAGCACCACCTAAAATGGTTACAAATTGAGACTGTGTCACTGGCAGCCAGGGGTGGATCTAGGCATGGGCATGGGGGGGTAATGCCCCCCTAAATGCCCACTCTGCCCCACCAAACACGATGGCATGCAAAACAACCCAAGATATTTCAAATTAAAGTGCTTATATTTAAAATGATATGAAACACTACTGCTGCTACTAACTACAGTTGTGTCACCACTAAACCAACAGCATTTCATCATTGAAAACAGAAAATAACTCTCTGAGTCAGACTTTTAGCTTCATGCATGCTGCGTGTCTGTTGCAACTTCAACAACAACTGATGTTATTATCGATGCTTATCCTTGCCTAATATAAGAACTGTAACCGGAAATGGTATGGGTGCGGCTTCATCGCCCGTGGCGCGAAGCGACACGGGCGATGAAGCCGCACCCATATCATTTTCTCCTGCCCCCCCAATTGGGAAATATTACATCCGCCCCTGCTGGCAGCTCTTTGACTAAAGGTGTATACTCAGAGCTTGGATCAATACAAGGAATGAATTGGTTCTTTTTGGTTGGAGACACAGTGATGGTGATTATGTAGTCTCTGTACAGGTGATTTGTTCCCAATGGTTTCTCTCTCCTGCTTGGTGAGCAAGTAAAGAACTTTGTTGTTGTAGTTGCTGTTGTTTTTAATCTGGGAGGCAGGCCATCGTCTTTGAGGCAGGCCAGGGCATCACAGAACAATCAAGGGTATACAGAGGCGGTTCTGCTTTGCCAATCGAGAGACCTCCCTGTACGCTCAATAGAGCTGCGCAGTGACGTCACCGCCCCTGTTCCGGAAGTCTTTTCCCCATTCATTTTTCTCATAGACTTTTCGAAAATAATTTATATCAAGACGATTACGCCGCGGCCAAAGCCAACTCAGGTCGTGACAAATCATGACAACAAACACAATATCGTCATATGATATATAATTGGGAAGAAGTAGAAAACGGCATGATACAAGACTTTTTGTTTCGTTTTTCATCTTAGAAATTATTTTATTGTCCCAAAAGTTTGTGTGTGTCATCATGATTCGTCACGACTCGAGTTGGCTTTGTCCGCGGCGTAATCGTCTTGATATGAATTATTTTCGAAAAGTCTATGAGAAAAATGAATTGGGAAAAGACTTCTGGAACAGGGGCGGTGACGTCACTGCGCAGCTCTATATGGCAAAGTTATAAGGATTGGTTGGGTATATCCTGCAAAAAAACACACATTCCCTGCATAAAGATACATGAATTTGTGTACATATAGGGCTCCATTTTTGTTACCGCTAACCCCCTTATCCAGCAGGGGCGAAATCCAAAAGCGACCTCGCCCGCGGGCGCCCGTTTTCAAAAGCGGGCGCCCGTTTTTGTGAAAACGGGCGCCCGTTTTCAAAAGCGGGCGCCCGTTTTCACAAACGGGCGCCCTTTTCAAAAGGTTATGGTTAGGGTTAGGTTAGGTTTAGGCATAGGTTTACTGAGGTTAAGTTTAGGGTTAGAGTTAGGTTTAGGCATAGCCTAGTTTGTGAAAACGGGCGCCCGCTTTTGAAAACGGGCGCCCGCTTTTGAAAACGGGCGCCCGTTTTTTGTGAAACGGGCACCCGTTTTTGTGAAACCGGGCGCCCGTTTTTGTGAAAACGGGCGCCCGGTTTTGAAAACGGGCGCCCGCGGGCGAGGGCTCAAATGGATTTCGCTGGCTCTCCCCTTATCCGCTAACTTCTTTGCCTTTTTAAACTATTTGAAAAAAACATTTCTCAGTCGTTCAAATGGCCAGTCTACAAGCTCACAACGTGTTAATAGATTGATATGTTGAAATATTCCAAAAAGTTTTTCAAAATAGTAAAAACGAAATAAGGGATTTGGGATAAGGGGTTTAGCATGTAACGAAAATGGAGCCCATACTGTATACATTTTAAAATAAAGATATAATAATAATAGCTAGAGCGATGCAATTTTGTTAAAATTGCAGAGTGTGGTTGCCCTCATGCCCTGTGACAATTGTATTGGCTAGCCAATAGGAGTTGGCGAGGCAACCAGACTTTTGTTATCTCGGTACTTTTTCAATTGAGGTGATGATGTAATGGTTGCGTAATTAAAAGTGGTGTCATGAGTATTACCTCCTGGAGGTGAAAGAAAGGTTACTTTAGAACAGGGGTGGGCAATTATTTTTCCCAAGGGGCCAAATGAGATACATAAAATATTGTGGAGGGCCAAGGCTAAAGGCTGAACTAAAGTCTGCGTTATATTAATTTAATTTCAAGATAAAAGTAAGAGTAAGACCAACCATTTTGACACCTGGGCCCACAATTTATTCAGTATTTGAGCCACGGACCACAATTTGATGACATTTTAGCCCCACAGATCCCAAAACTTTCTTCAAGATTTCTTTTGTTTGGCCACAATTCCAGGCTGGATTTGGGGAAACAAAACAGATTAACAAAAAATGACGATTCTCTTCCATTCTCTGATTGAATGCGTAGACTTTGGGCTAATTCAGATGATGAATATTTTAACTCTTGAGAGTGTAAAAATGAAACCAAATGGACCCGCAAGGGTCCATTTGGTTTCATTTATACGCTCTCAAAGAGTTACATCTGGTTAACCAACTTTCCATATTTAACTTGGAACTCCCTCAAGGACCACTGTGGTCCCCGGACCACTGGTTGAAAACCACAGTACCCTTTCACGGGCCGGTCAGAGTCAGCCAAAGGGCCGCATTTGGCCCCCCGGGCCGCATAATGCCCAGGTATGCTTTAGAAGAACAAAAGGTGTCTAGAAACAAGAATCAATAAGTGGCACAATAACAATAGTCTGGTTGCCTATGGCAACCACACTAATAATATATAATAATAATACTGAACTGGTGCAAGAGGATAGCACCAGTTCGGTATTATTATTATATTATTATTAGTGTAGTTGTATTATTAGTGTGGTTGCCACCTCTTGCACATGTGCAGTAATAACCCTACTCCGTCATAGTTGTCATAGCTTAGCTGTTAGTATAGTCGTGCTTAGTTGTAGTATCTTATAGTACGTTAAATGTATAGTTTTAGTTGTAGTATTCTATAGTTGTAGTTAGTCTTGGGCAATATACCGGTATTACCGTTTATCGCGATATTGGAAATCAATATCGAGTAATATCGTTGGGTCTATAAAAAATATTGAATACCGAATATCGTGAAATACCGACATTATACTGTATTCTATTAAAATATATATATATATATATATATATATATATATATATATATATATATATATATATATATATATATATATATATATATATATATATATATATATATATATATGTGTGTGTGTGTCCTGTCTAGTTCCTGTCTCTGTTTAACTTTCACTACTTGCCTCTTCTCTTTATAATTATACCTGGTTGTAGCTTAGCACCTTCACCTCATGCTGTGTCATACTATGTCACTTGTTGTTTCTTGTATTGTTTGTATTTGTCCTTTTTCTTATTCCACTGTCTATTGTCTTATTGCACTGAGGAACCATGGATACATTATTTCATCCCTGTATATGTCCTGACATACACTGAAGTGACAAATAAACAACCTTGAACCTTGAACTATACATATATTGCAAATGTGTATGATATTTGCATATTAATTATTTTTATGCAAATCTTTGCTTCTGGAGGTCCCTGCTGGCACATTTATATTTTAGAAGGAGATCCTCGTGGTGGATCAAAAGGAGAACAATTGCTGTTACGAATCTATTGTAGGCAATGCTAGTTGGCATTGGCATATGGCACCATGTCAAGAGCATTGAGGCCATGTAGCTCAGTTTGACAGCTTGCATGACCACCGAGAAAATGTGCAAAGCATACTATAGTATTAGCAGAAGTTTAGAGTACCGGTAGACTCTACCAATCTACCATACCGATACTCTGAACTTCTGAACTTTTCTACCAGGCAGAGCATGCTAAAATATTAAACTAGCTGCAGTGTATGGAGGTGGTCCCTCTATTGCCTGATTTATTCCAGTAACATATTCAACAGTGGCATTATTAATAAATACAGCATCACCGATTTTCTGCTATAGGTTTAATAAACTATTAAATCAGCTGCAGCAGATGACCCGAGTGCTCTTGAGAAAGTAAACTGATTTGTAATACCGCAACTTCCGCTGGACTCTACATCGTACGATTAGGACAAAAATTTTGTCCCAAGAGTTTTGTCCGGGAGCAGGACAGGAGCAGTTCCTTTTGAGTGAAATATTCTCTGTTTATGATTATGAACGATGCCATTGGTGTTTTTATTTGTTTATTTTAGTTATATACGGCAAATATAATGTTTTAAGTGATATTTGTCTCATTAGTCAGGGGTCCTTTTAAACTATACGTATATGCATCGCATGAATCTCCCACTCACTGACATGATAGCACTGCTGAGACAGTTGTAGTTCTACACACTAGCATTCAGAGATTGTGGGATACAGTAGTTGTCTTCCTACAAAAGACTAGGTTGAAGCTAATTTTCCGCACAGCAAGCAAGACAAGGCTAGGCCATGGCAGGCAAGGTGAATCGATTCAGTCAATTCACCAAACAATTTAGTCAAACTAATTGTCTTGCAATTCTCTCCGGAACTTTAAAAAACCAGCCACTAACAATCCATTGATGTCGCCTAATGGAACAGTTGCGTTATCGCCCCAAAGCATATAGATAAAGCACTGTACTAATTCAACACTTCCCCGAACATTCATTTCCATTTCAGACTACTTTGTTCATGTAAATGAAATCTTCAGCCATGAACATAATCATCTAGTACTCCGGGAAGAAAGCAGAGTGTCTGTTTATCTCTGAGTGATGCAGTGCTTTTGAATCCCTTCTGGTTCCTCCCTTAGCCAATAAACCCGCTATTTAGTTCTTTGGCGGTGGGGTGTGGATGACACGTCAGCTTGATGGAGTATTTTGAGACAGTTCTCGGTTTAATGAAAACTTCATGAAGTTGTGGTCAGTTATGCCTTTCAACGCTTTTCAGAGAGAGACAGAGAGACAGAGAGAGGAAAAAAACTGTGATCTACACACAAACAAATGGTCTGTCTGTACAAACTAACACCCCTCCCTTCTCCCCACCCTGTCACACCGAAACGCTTGCTGGTGTACATCAATCCCTACCGGGGAAAGAAAGCACGCACAGCATATTTACAGCAAAAAAGGTGCCCGCTGTTTCACCGCGACTCCATCTCAGTCGAGGTGATCGGTATAAGTCCCTCTCAGTTGGCTTTATATGGACATTTAAATAAAAAATGAGACGCCGATAGTCCGAAAATGTATCTTTGCTAAGGCACCCGGGCACCCTTTCCTTGATCTGCAAAGAAGGCCGAGGGGGGGAGAGGCTAACGTTGCCGATGTGATTCCGTGTTATAGCACGTCGTCTATCACACCCGGCTCTGCAATGGAAACAGTGAGCGTTGGTATAAGCATGGGAATGGCGGACGCATTTATTATTCACAAGGTGTTTGGTGTTGGGACTATAGGCAAACCCACACTGGGCTGCCAAGAGTCGCCAACCTTTGTCGCAATATTTAGCTGTTTTCCAGACCCCCCCTCCCCAGCGGCAAAATAGGTGAAAAACACCTGGCGTAAAATCTAGTGCTTTTGTTGCTGATGAGTTGGGGCGGAATTGCTTGACATGCGCCAGAGATAAAGCCCTCGTTTTTCACCATTTTGCTTCCGAAGACAGAGTCCTCCTTCCTTCCTAGAAAGGACCGTTGGTATAACCAAATGGACCCTTATAGATCTGTAACTCTTGCGATCGTAAAATAAAACCAAAAGGACCCTTATGGATCCACTGGGTTTCATTTTACGATCTCAAGAGCTCTAAGAGATAAATTATACAACGTATTTAATTAATTCTGAATTACCTATAATTTTCAAGAACCTACCTGTACACATGAAAAATGTGTAAGAATTGCTATTTTGACCAACATATTTCCAGTTATCTGTCCTAAATTAGTCCGAGAGACTAAACTCAACATCAAATGGCGCTCCGTTGCTAAAATGCAGAATAAATAGTGCGGCCTGGTATGAAAATGGTTGAAAACCACTGCTCTAGCACATTCTAATGCATTTTGGAAGTGGATTTTGGCAGTTGGTGACACTGGTTGTACTCAAACTTTTCGCTCAAGATCCCAAAGAGAAATATAGAGACAAATACTGGCGCCAGCTTCTTGTAACAGCAGCGAGAGAGGTCTGTCTGTCTGTCTATCTGGCTGGCTTGCAGCCTGTCTGCCAGAATAGCTTCTATAAATCAAATGCGAGCTTTAAATTTGATCTATTTCGGTATCGAAAGTACAATTACTCAACTGAATCGTATCATCGGGGTACATATAAAGTAGTTTGGCTGCTCTGTAAAGTTACTCTAAGCCTATACTGACGTGCTCCTCTCTGGCTCGGAGCTGACAAGTTGAGTTTGCGAAAAAGTGCAGAGTCACACACTGCTACGGGGAGAGAGTTGGGAAAGAACTACTCAGGAATATAACTGTATTAAATATACATGAACAGGCATAACCTTCAACAGATTTAATAACGGTACTGAGAGGCTCTAGTTTGGCCGGCTCCATGCATTTCATTTCCATTTCTTACTGTAAGCAAGGATATTCGTTTTTCTTTTTTTTTTCTTCCCAGACCCAAGTTAGACCCAATTATTCCATTCTATTCACTAGTGCTGCTACATTTTGCCCAACATTTATTGTCAACGTAACTCCTAACTAAAATCAGAGAAAGAGAACATTTCCTACTATTTTAACTTCTCTGTACTGGTTATTTGTCAGATTTAGGATCAATTTCAGGATACTAGACTTATCTTTATTCTTTGGCATTTCCAAGCATAGTATGAGTTGTTTTTGAAAGTGAATGTTATAGTAGAAGTATATATTAGGGCTGGGAAGATATTGGTATCTCACAATATGATATAGGTGGCGATATTAGGCCTTTGATAATGAATATATCATGATATTTGATATATTGCGATATTTGCGATAGATATATCGATATATTGCATGAAATTCATCAACGATATATCATGATACTGTAACTGCAGCTGGAAAACAGACACAAAAAACAATAAATTAATGAATAAAAAAGTAAAAGGCAAAAATCAGAACTTACTAATGTATATCCTCAGGTATTAATCTTTTATTTGTCTCAACTGATTCTCATACCAGGCTTTTTGTTATTATCTTGTCTTTGTTTTTTTGGGGAATGAAGCAGCTATAGAAGTCAGTTAACATTTTAGTTCTGCGACCCGTTTTTCCTCCCGGAATTATTGCTGAGGAATATACGATATATATTGCGGGAGGAAGTATCCAATATTATCACGATAACGATATTTCAGCACATCCCTAGTATATATGGTAAACGGTGCATTAATACAGCGCCTTTATCCAAGGCGCTTCACATAGCTCACATAGCTTGTGCATCACATTCATCCATTCACACACACATTCAGTACACTTATGGCAGTGGAAACCATCGAAGGTACCTACTAGCACATCAGGAAATTAGTGGTTCAGTATCCTGCTCAAGGACACTTCGACACCAACTCTGGTGACTCCTGAGCCACTGCCGCCCCATGGTATGGTATGGTATGTCCTACAGTATGTGGCAGCTTCTCTACGCCAGTGGTTCTTGCTCCTTTTCATTAAGGACCCTGGGCATTAAATGAATTTGGCTGCAGACCCACACCTGAAAATGTTTTGTGTAAGGAAGTTCCACAGAAGCAAATATTTGTGTTCAATTACACAGGGTCCCTGTTGAGGGATCCACGGCCTATATCATGTGGGGGTTCATGGCATTAAAGTTTAGTTTGATAACTACTGATTTAAACAGACTATAAGACTTAAAGCGTGAAGAGCACTTTTCTGAGCGATTAACTTGTACCTGAGTATATGGCCTTAAACCATTCTGTACTGTACTTGTGGTGTTTTAACTTTTCCTTGCAAAATAACAGCTGTGAACGCCTGCTATTTTGGGGGAAGAATGTGAGAATGCAGGTGCAAATCTTTCAGTATTCAGCAAATGTTTTGTAGAATCTACAATGTCAGGATGGAATGGTATATATTTTTTAGAGTATAGCCAACTATTTCTCACCCCCTTCCTCGGTATGTCAATTCCCAAGGAACACTTCTGTCGTGCCACTGCTGTTACACGCTACTGTGCCGGTGAAGTGCTACCGGTGGGGGGATGTGAATAAGTGGTTAAACTACAGCAGTACGAACGGCATCTTCACCTCATGAAACCCCAATGGAATGAATACTATTTAGACATGCACTGTGCCCACCTGCACTAAACACAAGTGAGAGTGAGCAGAGCGTGTAACTTCTCTGACTTTTCATGACATATTTCAAGTTCCCTATACAGTATATCAGGGGTAGGGAACCTATGGCTTAGGAGCCAGATGTGGCTCTTATGATGCCTGCATCTGGCTCACAGACAAATCTTTAATTATATAGATATTTCAGTGGGAAAGTGGCAAACATACAATTGTTGTGTATCCAATCTATTTATCTATCATTCGCATAGCAGCGTATTTTGTTCTGCTGTCAAAAACAGCGGCTGATGTGCGCATGTGCAAGAAGTTCCGTATAAAAAACTAATTGCATTAACGAAACCCTTCTGAGAAGATGGCTAAAAGACAAAAAAGGGACGAGGAGTATCGTACTTTTCAGCAAGAATGGACAGAGGAATTTGCTTTTGTGGAGACAGCAGGTTCTTATATACTTTATTGTATATTGTATACCTTATTATATAACTTATTGTATACTTTAAAGGTGTTGAAATTACATGATATGCGCAGATTTACTTGTATTTTAGGTTTTAAAAAAATGTATGGCTCACACAGAATTTCATTTAAAATATGTGGTATTAGTCAAGTAAAGCATCAATAATAACATCAGTTGTTGTTGAAGTTGCAACAGACACGCAGCATGCATAAAGCTAAAGGTCTGACTCAGAGAGTTTTCTGTTTTCAATGATGAAATGCTGTTGGTTTAGTGGTGACACAGCTGTAGTTAGTTAGTAGCAGTAGTAGTGTTTCAGATCATTTTAATTATAAGTACTTTAATTTGAAATACATCTGAAATTTGGGTCATTTGCATACCATCATGTTTGGTGGGGCAGTCAGGTCATTTAGGGGGGCATTGCCCCCCCATGCCCAAGCCTAGTTCCGCCCCTGCTGGCCAAGCATGTCACTGAAAAGTCATAATCTCTGATTGTTTGAAGCAGTCATGGACATACGCGGCCGAAAACTATACTTACGTTCTGTTGGCACAGGTAAAAATCTTATTTTTTTGCACCTTACAGCTGCTCAGTAGCCATTTTCAATGCTCCAAATTCTGGAGGTTAGTCTCTGCCTGTGGAACTGGTATATTTGAGTAAGACTGACCCAGTGTGCATCAGCAGCAGTACTGCGGATGTCCCTGCAATGCATTAACATCAGTAATATGACATCAGTCATATCCCCCAGCTCCATATGTGCAGATATGGAGATTTGGCTATGAAACCGTGGACGGACAGAGATGTAATTTATTCAGGGAAAGGAATATACAGTATATATATACGTGGTATATAAAAAATATATATATATATATATATATATATATATATATATATATATATATATATATATATATATATATATATATATATATATATATGTGTGTGTGTGTGTGTGTGTGTGTGTGTGTGTGTGTGTGTGTGTGTGTGGTATATAAAAAATATAGATGATGTAAAAAGTGTGGGTGGAATTATGTTTCCACCAGGGCCAGGTGTAACATTTCCCAACTGGGGGGGCAGGAGAAAATGGTATGGGTGCGGCTTCATCGCCCATGGCACGAAGCGACACGGGCGATGAAGCCGCACCCATACCATTTTCTCCTGCCCCCCCCCCAAACCGCATCCATACCATTTTCGGTTACAGGACTTACTGTATATTAGGCAAATAAGCATCAATAATAACATCAGTTGTTGTTGAAGTTGCAACAGACACGCAGCATGCATAAAGCTAAAGGTCTGACTCAGAGAGTTTTCTTTTTGGAATGATGAAATGCTGTTGGTTTAGTGGTGAGACAACTGTAGTTTTTAAATATAAGCACTTTAATTGCAAATATCTTGGGTTGTTTTGCATGCCATCATAGTTGGTGGAGCAGACTGGGCATTTAGGCGGGCACTGCCCCCCATCATGCCCATGTCTAGATCCGCCCCTGGGCTCTAGGCTTTAAAAGACAAATGAATGAACATATAGTAGGATCAGTGTTTTCAGGCAGTCCCTCCCGTTGTAAAGCGTGGTGTGAGTATAACCTTGTCCTCCAGGTGACCAGGGCGTCATGTGGTTCTGTGGCTGAGACGAGGAGCAACGCGGCGCCCTCCCACCGCCGTCCGCCTTTACTCTATCCATCAAAATGCCAGCGTCGCAGTCGGCCTCAGTGTTGCCAACTGCCAAAATACAAAATGCACTAGTGGCACTTCCAAAATGCACTAGAATGTGCTAGAGCAGTGGTTTTGAAACCATTTTCATACCAGGGACCCACTATTTGTTCTGCATTTAAGGCACGGAGGATCACCATTTGATGTTGAGTTTAGCCTAGTCTCTCGGACTAATTTTAGGACAGATTACTGGCAAAGTGTTGGTCAAAATAGCAATTCTTCCACATTTTCTAAATGTGTAGATTCTTGAAAATGAGCTAATTGAGAATTAATTGAATATAATTTAACTCTTGAGAGCGTAAAATGAAACCAAATGGACTTGTAAGGGTCCCGCAAGGGTCCATTTGGTTTCATTTTTACGCTCTCAAGAGTTACAGATCTATAAGGGTCCATATGGTTTTACCAATGGTCCTTTCTAGGAAGGAAGGAGGACTCTATCATAAGAGGAAAAATGGTGAAAAACAAGGGTTTTATCTCTGGCGCCTGTCAACCAATTTCGCCCCAACTCACCAGCCCCCAAAAAATCACTATGTTTTTGCGCTAGGTGGGGGCTGGAAAACAGCTAAATATAGCGATGACGTTGGCAACACTGGTTGGCGTGCTGGCCTGCAATTCTCAAATCACCATAATCTCCCGCGGAAATAACGGACTGTGCTCGGAGAGCAGGGCTCACTGTAGACTCGCCGCTCCGCGCCCAGTCTGGACGACAAGGAGAAGTCGCTCGACAGGTGCATCAGCATGAGCGTGCACTTCAACTCAATGTGACCTTTTTACCGACGGACTGCTTGTGGTGATTTGTGTTGTCTCTGTCTTGTTAGTGTCTACGGAGTTAAAGAGGAGGTGCCGTGAATTTTGTATTTTTTCCAATTTTGTACATGTTTAAGAGGTGACAGTATGTAAATAGACTCCTTGGTGTGTTCTTTATGTGCAATGATGTCTTCCCTTTGTATTTAGGGTTTCTTACTGGGGGCTGAACCTTTACAGTTAAATGTGCCAATGAAAAAAAAAACTTCAATATATTAACATCACGTGTTCAGCCCCTCCCCTAACTCCTCCCCCTTTATCATGCAACTAAAGCTGTGGGTGTGGCTTCAGTTCAGCTGGATCTCCACCCATCACCACCCACCAGGCAAACGAGGCATACTTAATGAGCTGGTAGGGTGGGATCATAAAAATGACCGTTTAACAAACACTGTACACTTTTTGTGAAAAAAAAATCTTACTTTTCATATAACATCAATACCCGATGATCACGTTTTAGGGCTGAAAAATGCATGGCACTCTATCTTTAACATTATTCTAATGGATGCCCACGTGTGGTTAAAATATTCAAACGTGTCTTCCCTGTGTGTGAACGCAGAAAGAACATGTTTATTCATGGTAACCCTTTTTTTTAATACATAAACGTGTTAAATATACAATCAATACAATCAATTTGAACACTTGGGCCTATAGGTTTTCATCAGCGCCAAACCCCAAACCCTTAACCTCGTTGCCTTTTGAAACTATTAACAGAAAAAAAAAATCGATAAATAAATTGGCCAGTCTACAAGCTCACAACCTGTCAATAGATTGGCTCATTCCAAAAAGTTTTTCAAAATATTAAAAAAAAAAAAGTCAAATAAGTTAAGGGATAAGGGGTTTAGTGTGTGATTAAAAGGGGTAGACCCTGAGCCACCACAGCCAACCTTACCCATAAATAAACATTTGGCATTTAGTTATTTACCGTATGAATGAATGAATGAATGAATGAATGAATGAATGAATGAATGAATGAATGAATGAATGAATGAATGAATGAGGTTTTAAACGCGTCACATTTTCCAGAGATTTGCTGTACCGTTTTAGTGACAGTGACCCTTGCTTTAGAAGTTTTGCATTTTCTTACACTCTTCTCAAACAGTCTTCTGGACTTGTGATGAGATATTAGATTGTTACGGACAATTATTTGATTTCATTGAGTAGCCTACTCGGAAGTTGTTTTCTGTGAAGGAGAGGAGGGATTGCCGCCACGTGTTGAAAGACTCCGTCAACCCCACGCCTGCGGCCACAATCATTTCTCTCTCAACTCAACTCTCTGTTCATCGTCCTATTGTTTAGCCTTATTACCCTCCTTCCCTTTCCGAGACTCACTCTCTCTGTCCTCTTGCAGTGGCAGTGCAGTGTTGCCAACTTGGCACTTTTGTCACGATATTTAGCTGTTTTCCAGACTCCCCTAACTCCTGGCGGAAAATCTAGTGCTTTTTTGCTGGTGAGTTGGGGGTGAAATTGGTTGACAGGCGCCAGAGATAAAACCCTCTTTTTTCATATTTTTTTCTCCTATGATAGAGTCCTCCTTCCTTTATTCCTTCCTAGAAAGGACCATTGGTAATCAAATGGACCCTTACAGATCTGTAACTCTTGAGAGCGTAAAATGAAACCAAATGGACCCTTACAGGTCCATTTGGTTTCATTTTACGCTCTCAAGAGTTGAATTGCTATTTTGACCAACATTTTGCCAGTTATTTCTCCTCAATTAGCCCGAGAGACTAAATTCAACATCCAACGGTGGTGCTCCGTGGCTAAAATGCAGAATAAACAGTGAGCCCTGGTATGAAAATGGTTGAAAACCCACAGCTCTAGCGCATTCTAGTGCCACTATAGTGCATTTTTTTGATTTGGGCAGTTGGCAACACTGTGGCAGTGGCCCAAACGGTCCACTGAGGATGATCAAACGCTGACAGAGAAGCCTTAATTTACAGAGAGAGAGAGAGAGAGAGAGAGAGAGAGAGAGAGAGAGAGAGAGAGAGAGAGAGAGAGAGAGAGAGAGAGAGAGAGAGAGATAATGGGTTATCACTGTTCCAGCTGGGAACTTTGATGTCAGACTGAACATTTGTCTCCAGGCGGCAGCGGCTCTTATCCGTCATTCTTAGGCCGAGGCAGCGTTGATGGTGGCCCTGGGCCCAGAGCCATATCCCATTAGATAACTTTATGACAGCCATGTCTCCTTAACTTATACATGCCGCCTAATAAAAAAGCACCCTCTCCTGCCACTGTGCAAAGTCCTTAGTGCTGCGTACGAAGGTATAAGATTGTTCCCGAAAGGAAGGATATACCTATGGATTTGTTCAACATATCCTTTGTCCCTGCTGCTATTCAGCTGTTGAACAACAAATAGCACTTCATGCCTCTTATGGCACTTCACAGTTGCTGCTGCTTTGAACATGTCTCTTAGTCCTAAGAGTGCTCCTAAGCTTTTAGTTTTGTGTAATTATTATGTTGATGATTGTTTGTTAGTATGGAGAATGTCGTGAGTTTGACAGTTTTTTTTTTTTTTTTTTTTAACACAATTAGACAGAACTTTTCAGTTTGGATGAATGAGCTGTCTAGGACATTGCTGGCACCTTGCTGACAAGAAGGCAGCCATTTGTGTGAATCCACATTATTTGAAAATAGCCGATCTACATGCTCACAACAGTCGCCTAAACAAGAAAGTCATAGAAAAAAGGTAAAAATGAACTCCTATTGTCGACAAGCCTAATTCTGGACCTCGGATACAGAGGAAGTGAATACCACACTTACACAGAATGGCCTGCCCTACACACTTGCACACATAGGTTACATAGCCACATTTTTATTTGTGGAACTATATCAATTAAGGCTGTTGAAAATAATGAGTTAATGGGATTCAATTATTTTGTTGATTAATCTGATTAAAAGTTTTAACGCAATCAACTCATGTGCACACTGACTGAGCATTTTCGGTTTTACAGAGACATATACGTGTCGCTGACGCTGTGTATCTGTAACCAGAGTAACATAGAGTAGAGCTGGAGGGATCTACAAACATCGGGGGCTTCTCGATCACCTATTTTGATACATATTTAAAAGTTAAACTGACGTTTTTTTGTTTTGTTTTGTTTGTTTGTTTCTTTCGTACCTATTCAAATACTGTATAGGAAAACATGGCATATTTTGGACATAGTTCGAATGGTGATTAATCATGATTAAATTAATTTTGAAGCTGAGATTAATCTGATTAAGAAATTTAATCATTCAACACCCCCTAGTATTATGCCAATGTTGGGATGTATGTTCTGTGATCTTACAATGTTCAAAAAGAAAGCTTTAGCCTTATTGTGAAAGAGTTTAACAACCACTGATGAGGGAATGAGGGTTAATGAATTTGCGGACCGGGGACTCTTGCCACATACCTGTAGAGCCCAGCTAATAATTTGAATCTTGTGCCAGTAGTGCTCAGTGGAGAGGAACTCCATAGATGCCACTAAGTGTATTCATGGCCTTGTCAGAAAGCAAGCTATAGCCACTGTGCATTGCAAAAAAAAAAAAAAAAGTCTTAAAGCAGGCCTGATGGGATGAACGGCTGTTTTCTCGGCATTGAGAAAGAGAGACAGAGCAACAGAGAGTGTCGGTATGGTTCCATAGGCCCTATTTTTGCGCAAATGCACTCTTGAACTCTTGAATAGAATGTTGAATGCATGGAAACACCTCAAATTGCAAATAACTATCCATTCTGCGCAAAAATAACCATGGTTCTCACAATACAGACGAAATTGTGCCACCTATTTCATGAACCTATTCTAGATTCCGGTAAAATCCCATGTGTTGCATTTCATCAGTGTATGGAATTTGCTTTTCCTTAATTTCATCAGACCTCCATTTCTAGGAAACACAGCATGGGGAGGGGGGGTCATTTTTTATCATGTCCACACAAAATCTCCAAGGTATATTCAGGGCTTGACACTAAGACTTGCCCGCTTGCCCGGGGCAAGTAAAAAAAATGGTGGGGCAAGTGAAGGCTGCTACCTGGTTGCCCGATCGGGCAAGACCTCTGTGTCTTTCCCTGCTTTCTAGCTATACACAATTCCAGGCTGGATTTGGGAAACAAAACAGGCAAATTAACATACACATCAAAATGACCATTAATCTTCTACATTCTCTAGTTGTATAGACTTGGGCTAATTAAGATGATGAATTTTAACTCTTGAGAGTGTAAAAATGAAACCAAATGGACCCGCAAGGGTCCATTTGGTTTCATTTTTACGTTCTCAAGAGTTACATCTGGTTAACCAACTTAACTGGGGACCACCTGGAACCCTCTCAGGGACCACCTGTTGAAAACCCCTGGTCTAAAGCACCCAAGTAGGAAGTAAACTTAAATGCAAAATTTACAATATATTTTTGGGGGGCAAGTGACCATGACCTGAGGGCAAGTAGAACCTGACTTGCACTTGCCCGATGGGCAAGTGTCTCGGAGACCTTAGTGTCAACCCCTGTATATTAATGACATAGTAAAATGTTGGAAATGGGTAGAATTCCCCTTTAATGAACATACACTTTCTATTTTCTCAAAGGTTTAACCAGAAACATACCATGTGTGTGTGTGTGGAAGGACGAAAGCAAGAGTATCTGAAGTAGTTCAAAGCTGAGAGCGGAACAGAGCTGTCTGCCTCTGACAGGCAGCAAGACAAACAGGGTCCTTTGACAAAACACTTCTTCAGAACGGCCTTCTCTGTCCTGTCTGCCAACTTCTCTACTATCAACTCATCATAGTCTCTCCTCTCTATTGTCTGTGCTGTCTTTACCACGTCTTCTTGTTTCCAGTCCTCAAGCCCGTGTGTTCTCGGCAGGCCGGCAAGCAAGGCCACTACTTTATGCATCAAAGCATCAGGGATACTCTCATACAGAGACTGAATAAGCTGGTAGCCTCGGTCGCACGCTTACTCATCTGCCAAGAGGAAAACCACGGTCACTCACGATTAAAGGTGGAGAGTGTCGGTCAGAACATCCATCAGATGTAGGCCTATTTATTCAATGTGAAGTGATTTGCAAAGCATCAACGTCATTTCGTTGGCCGCTGCTTTGTGATCTATTAAATACCACTGCGAAGACCACTTGGCTCAGATACACATCATTGCCGATTAACTGCTACGTTAGATTTTATGCACATTTCCGTTAACGTTGGTGAATGTGTTGTTTAATAATTAAGACAAAATTAAAACGGGTTTTCAACAGGTGGTCTGGGGAGCACCAGTGGTCCCTGAGAGGATTGCATATGGTTCTCAGGCTAAATGATGGAAAGATGGTTAACCAGATGTAACTCTTTGAGAGCGTAAACATGACACCAAATGGACCCGCAAGGGACCATTTGGTTTACACTCTCAAGAGTTAAAATATTTCTCATGTGAATTAGCCCAAGTATACACAACTAGAGAATGTAGGAGATTATATTAATGGTCATTTTGATCTGTATGTTTGACTGTTTTGTTATTTTCCAAAATATAGCCTGGAATTGTGGACAAATAAAACTAAATAAATCTTTAGTTTTGGGGTCTGTGGGGCTAAAATGTCCTCAAATAGTGGTCCGTGGCTCAATTTCTGAATAAATAGTGAGCCCTGGTATGAAAAACGTTGAAAACCACTGCATTGAAAACATGCCTTTTCTGACGGCACTCCTGTTCCTTTCCAAAACATCCCAGAACCTGCAACGTTCCTTTTGAGACCGCCCTCCGCACTTTCAGTTCGTATTGCACGTGTATACAGTGTTGCCAACTTGGCACATTTGTCACTATATTTAGCTCTTTTTCAGACCCCTCCCCTAGCGCCAAAATTAGTGAAAAACTCCTGGCGGAAAATCTAGTGCTTTTGGCTGGTGAGTTGAGTTGGGGGGAAATTGATTGACAGGCGCCAGAGATAAAACCCTCATTTTTCACCATTTTTCCTCCTATGACAGAGGTTTTCAACCAGTGGTCCCCAGGCTAAAGGATGGATAGTTGGTTAACCAGATGTAACTCTTTGAGAGCGTAAAAATGAAACCAAATGGACCCTTGCGGGTCATTCAAGGGTCTCAAGAGACCGCAAGGGTCTCAAGGGTCTCAAGAGTTAAAAATATTTTCATCATGTGAATTAGCCCAAGTCTACACAACTAGAGAATGTAGAAGATTAGGCTAATGGTCATTTAATGGTCATATAGGCTATACCCTTCCAGGCAAGCATCTAGCGCATTCTACTGCATTTTGGAAGTGCCACTAGTGCATTTTGGATTTTGGCAGTTGGCAACACTGCGTGTATATAGGCTATACGTTGCGACGGCGCTGATTTCCTGCTCCTTCAGACCTCGGTACCAACCCGTGTGGCTGCCACATATTATTTCACGGCCCATCGTACTTTGTCAGTGATGCATGGAGCCACACTGTTGCTAATTTAATAGCCCTCCCACTGTTGAAAGGCTACTCCCCTTTAATTAAAACAGAATTCCATCAGTTTATGGGCTCTTCCTCGACGCTAATCATTGTCGGTGCGAGACGGCCAGCGTTCTGCTCAGATTATTAATGGTAATAGCACCAGGCAAGAGGAAAATGAAGGAGGGAATGAAGGGGGGAGTAAAGCATGAGTTTTGCTCTGTTACAAAGAAGAGCAATGTCAAAGATGATTCTTTTAATGTTACTTTATGGAAGAAGTGCCCTTCTGGGCACACGTCTCAACCAGGACGTTGTGTGTGATAATGTAAGGGATAACACCCGACGAACCGGTGATTTGTTTCCTATTAACTGACCGAGGCGCAGCCGAGGTCAGTTAGTTAGGAAACAAAT
The DNA here is from genome assembly GCA_039105355.1 of Benthosema pterotum. Lineage (NCBI taxonomy): Eukaryota > Metazoa > Chordata > Actinopteri > Myctophiformes > Myctophidae > Benthosema > Benthosema pterotum. The sequence goes on from CM076987.1 coordinate 37,581,833, forward strand.
CACCCGTTCGAAGGGTGTTATCCCGCTTATTACATGGCTTACGTCAGTGGTTTTCAACCAGTGGTCCGAGGACCACCAGTGGTCCTTGAGAGGGTGACGGGCAACGGCATGTAAACAACCAAATACGTAGCTAACCAAATGGACCCGCTAACGGCGTGCTGGAACTAAATGCAGAAGCACAGCGCGGATTGATATGAACACAGCTGTTTGCACTTTGGGGAACTTGTTTATGCAGCGGTCAAATATAGCGCGGAGCGGTGATTATAGTGTAATATTTGACCGCTCACATGACCAGAACGCTGGCTTCTGATTGGAGCATTCATTCAAGCCATGTAATAATGCTTGTTGTTTTCTTTTGTGTGTGTTCTGTGTGTGTGTGATGTGATTTGGCCTGTCATCCATTATTCTATTATTATTATTATGCATCCATTATTTGTCTATGGGAGCCGCCGATTCGGGCGACAGCAGCAGAACGGGCGACGTTGGGGCGGTGGCGGGCGACTTTGCCCGGAAAGATAAAAAAATGCTGAGCGTTTCGACCAAATCGGCCGACGTTGCTTGTCCATCGCCCGCCGTCACCCGCCGTTTAAATGTACTGTGAGACTGATTTGAAAACTGTCAACTACCACTTTCTTCCTCGGCCTAGCGCGAACACACATGCGCATGCAGTTTCACAGCAATCTGCCGCTAGCTGCGTCGCTGAGGGTGTGATTTGTACAAAGCAAGTATAAAAGTGGCTAATCCTTATAAGTCAAACTTTGCCAATGCAGATGAATTATGAGAAATCAAATCTGGGCGCATGTGCGTAACGATTTGGTTAAATTTTTGGGTAAAAGCTGAATGAGTAGTATTAGAAAATACAGGGAAGGCTTATCCAACGGGCACGTTGGGCCCAGGCCCAGGGGGGGGGGGGGGGGGGCATGAGCTTGAATGTCCGTGTGATCGCTAAGAGGCTCAAGCTCAGGGCCCACCCAAAAAAGGGTACACACGGTCCTTATTAGCAATGGGCTTACTAATTTTGTGTCACTAAAATAGCCCAAAATGTCCTAAACCATCATGCCGCCGCCCCGGGCAGATAGACACTCCGTTGTAGGGGGGGCCCTTTGACTGGTGGCGGCCCAGGGGCCCTTCATTTCATAATCCGCCTATGAGAAAATACGTTTGTCATATCATATGTCAGCAACCTGGTGGCACTATAAAGAGCATGTGAAAGAGTAAAACACACACACACACACGCACGCACGCGCACACACAGATGGACACCAGGAGACAATTAATGCTGTATTTTTACAAATTGCCATTATTAGTGTAACAGTAGCGCCCATTACTGTATACAGTATTAGCCTAATTATTAGGGTAATACAGTATATCTGCAGCAAGCTGCACAGTCAGTGTCTCGTTGTAAGCTTGTTAGACAGGCTATTTTTATGTTTTGGGGGAAAAATGCAAAGTGTTAAGTCTGTCCGTGGAGTGGTATTTAACTTTTGTACTATTCCTAAAGTACCTACCGGTACTTTTCATACTCCTTCTCAGTGTTGGGACATATGCACTATGTAACTTAATATATTACACAATATATTACCAAAATGCAGTAATTTGTAATATAAATATATTACAGAACACAAAACATCTAATATATTATACTTTTCTTTCTGCATTACTGCATTACTTTCAATATTACTTTCTGTCAATCCATAGCTGAGTAGGATGAGGTAGGTCTACATTTAACTCCTGTGTTAACTATCCATAGCTGAGTAGGATGAGGTCTACATTTAACTCCTGTGTTAACTGTCCATAGCTGAGTAGGATGAGGTCTACATTTAACTCCTGTGTTAACTGTCCATAGCTGAGTAGGATGAGGTCTACATTTAACTCCTGTGTTAACTGTCCATAGCTGAGTAGGATGAGGTAGGTCTACATTTAACTCCTGTGTTAACTGTCCATAGCTGAGTAGGATGAGGTAGGTCTACATTTAACTCCTGTGTTAACTGTCCATAGCTGAGTAGGATGAGGTAGGTCTACATTTAACTCCTGTGTTAACTGTCCATAGCTGAGTAGGATGAGGTAGGTCTACATTTAACTCCTGTGTTAACTGTCCATAGCTGAGTAGGATGAGGTAGGTCTACATTTAACTCCTGTGTTAACTGTCCATAGCTGAGTAGGATGAGGTAGGTCTACATTTAACTCCTGTGTTAACTGTCTATAGCTGAGTAGGATGAGGTAGGTCTACATTTAACTCCTGTGTTAACTGTCCATAGCTGAGTAGGATGAGGTAGGTCTACATTTAACTCCTGTGTTAACTGTCCATAGCTGAGTAGGATGAGGTAGGTCTACATTTAACTCCTGTGTTAACTGTCCATAGCTGAGTAGGATGAGATAGGTCTACACATTTAACTCCTGTGTTAACTGTCCATAGCTGAGTAGGATGAGGTAGGTCTACATTTAACTCCTGTGTTAACTGTCCATAGCTGAGTAGGATGAGGTAGGTCTACATTTAACTCCTGTGTTAACTGTCCATAGCTGAGTAGGATGAGGTAGGTCTACATTTAACTCCTGTGTTAACTGTCCATAGCTGAGTAGGATGAGATAGGTCTACACATTTAACTCCTGTGTTAACTGTCCATAGCTGAGTAGGATGAGGTAGGTCTACATTTAACTCCTGTGTTAACTGTCCATAGCTGAGTAGGATGAGATAGGTCTACACATTTAACTCCTGTGTTAACTGTCCATAGCTGAGTAGGATGAGGTAGGTCTACGCCAGTACTGTTTTCAGGAGTGCCATTTTTTCAAGTTGATTGCATATGGAATTGGCCAGATATCCAAGTGCACTTGCTTTATTGTAGGTATGCCACTGGCCTACGCAATATTTGATTAATAGTGATACTAAATATTTAATTATATATTTGTAAAAAGTTTTTTTAAAGTAATATGTAATAGTAATATTAATATATTACACTTGCTCAGACTGTAATATTGTAATATAATATATTGCTTGAAAATGAAGGTAATAATTAATAAGTAATACATTAACAAGGTAAAGTAATATTCCCAACACTGCTCCTTCTACATGAGTACCTTTATTTCAAGCATGCACCATCATCTGTGTTTTCCTGTCTTCTACACATAGGCGTTTATAGACTACACAGCTAGAAAAGGCTGCTTTGTTTCCAGTCTGCACATGCTGTCGGCAGAACTCGGCACGCAGGAGACCGTGAGCTCTATGGGAGGGACGGATACATTCTGGACAGTAAATTCACTGAGTTAATGGTTTGCCTTGAAGACTAAATGAGCTGTGTGCATGCGCGTGCACCAGGGCGGATCTAGGCATGGGCATGGGGGGGGCAATGCCCCCCTAAATGCCCTGACTGCCCCACCAAACATGATGGCATGCAAAACAACCCAAGATATTTCAAATTAAAGCGCTTATATTTATAAATGATTTGAAACACTACTACTGCTACTAACTATAACTACAGCTGTGGCACCACTAAACCAACCGAATTTCATCATTGAAAACAGAAAACTCTCTGAGTCAGACCTTTAGCTTTACGCATGCTGCGTGTCTGTTGAAACGTCAACAACTGGTGTTATTATCGATGCTTATACTTGCCTAATAAAAGTCCTGTAATGGAAAATGGTATGGGTGCGGCTTCATCCCCCATACCATTTCCTCCTGGCCCCCCAGTTGGGGAATGGTATATCTAACCCTGGTGAGCACAGGGCTGCAGGGCCGGATCCAGCCATGGGCATGGGGGGGCACACGTAGTGCCCCACCAAGCATGATGGTATGCAAACAACCCAAATTTCAAATATATTTCAAGTTAAATTATAATGCTTATAATTAAAATGATTTGACACTACTACTGCTAGTAACTAACTACAGTTGTGTCACCACTAAACCAACAGCATTTCATCATTGAAAACAGAAAACTCTCTGAGTCAGACCTTTAGCTTTGCAACTTCAACAACAACTGATGTTATTATTGATGCTTAATTGTCCTGTACATAAGTCTTAAGTCGGCGGCTTCATTGCCCAGCTTCTTGGTGGCGGCTTCAACGCCCGTGTCCCCCCCTCCAATCAGGAAATGTTGGATCCGGGCCTGTCGGGCTGCTTGCCTGTGGCATTGAGGACCATCATTCAGCACTATACACTTAAGGCTCTTACATACCCCAGGGTAAAGTGAGTTTAGGTGAGGTTTTTTTTTTTTTCACCACAATGTAGTTTTTGAATGCTTCAACTGGGCTCATATACTGTATACTCCAGGGTGAAACCTTGAAAAACTACACCGAGGTGAAACCTCTTCACCTCAACTCACTTCACCCTGGAGTATGTGTGAGCCTTTGCACATGCCCAAACCAGATCAGCGCTATGAAACGTACTGTAATTGTTGCTGTCGGAGCAGATTCTTAAATTTTGCTGTCTCTGTTTTATGCATTTCGTTTGTTATGGACAACCCATAACAAACATGTGCAATACGTTCAACCATTCACAAATACAGACTACAGACACAACTAGCAAATCAGGAGCAATAGACCTTTAGGTAAGCCCCTCCCCAAACTGCTATGGTCCAATCACAGCTGAGCATAACACGTGACAGACAAACCTCTATAGAAACATTTCAGCACCACAGACAGCTCCCTGTGCTTTTCTATATAAACACTTCAGCACCACAGACAGCTCCCTGTGCTGTTCTATGTTCTATAGAAACATTTCAGCACCACAGACATCTCCCTGTGCTGTTCTATGTTCTATAGAAACACTTCAGCACCACAGACAGCTCCCTGTGCTGTTCTATGTTCTATAGAAACATTTCAGCACCACAGACAGCTCCCTGTGCTGTTCTATGTTATATAGAAACACTTCAGCACCACAGACAGCTCCCTGTGCTGTTCTATGTTATATAGAAACACTTCAGCACCACAGACAGCTCCCTGTGCTGTTCTATGTTCTATACTATAGAAACATTTCAGCACCACAGACAGCTCCCTGTGCTGTTCTATGTTATTTAGAAACACTTCAGCACCACAGACAGCTCCCTGTGCTGTTCTATGTTATATAGAAACACTTCAGCACCACAGACAGCTCCCTGTGCTGTGCTATGTTATATAGAAACACTTCAGCACCACAGACAGCTCCCTGTGCAGTTCTATGTTATATAGCAGGGGAGCCCAACCAGTAGATCGTGGCCTGATCATGAGTGGATCTTGGGAGATGTGGGGAGGAAAGAAAAAAAATGAGGTGGAAATGAAAAAAGAGCGATATTTTTGTGTGTATGTGTGTGTGTGTGCGTGTCTGCGTGTCTGTCTGTCTACGAAGTGGCTCATTTGGAGGATTGTTGTCTGCTGTCTGTGAATTATGCCAACAGTATTGTTCAACGTGTAATGGACTGTTCTGCAACTTATAATGGACTATTCTGGACTGTTCTTATTATGATTGCATTTGCAATGGCAGTGTTTTCCCAAGTCTGTTGTAGGCCTATTTATGACAAGTCCGTTGTACTTTATGCTTATATGGACATAAAGTAAAGTGGTAAAACAACGTAGTGTTGTGTTGTTGTGAAGTTACTGCAGGCCGGCAACGATGCGTGTGGTTTGAAATGTTGATATTGGACTGGTAGATCCCGGAGGGGTTGGCTGCTGAAAAGTAGATCTTGGGTCAAAAAAGGTTGGGCACCCCTGCTCTACACCAATAGCTTTCCTATATGATAAAACATTGTTTTAAAAAATAAATGTCACAAACACATTGTTCTACTCTATAGGGCATGCCTTGCTGATGGATTTGGAAGAGATTTTGAAGGTCTGGTTCCAAAAAAAGACCCAGTATTTATTGTGTAAAGTCCATGATGTTTACATTGGAACGAATGAGCCCGGCTGGAAAGTGTCCTAGGGTGGACAAGAGGGCGGGGCTTATATAAAGGTCTATTAGGGGTTCACCTAGGGGTTTACATAAATACCTGTATACAAGCCCAAGTCAAGAACTTTGTGAAACAGAAGTGCGACACATGGTGTTTGTAATTTGTTTCATGTTGAAAGGGACATTTTCACTCTGCTGATGTAGACAGAACTAAGCCAGACTTAGCTGCAGTCAGTCACCCACACCGGTCAAGAAGATTACTGAGAGAACACTTTTTCTTTTTGCACAGAAAGCAAAATAAATCTGACAGCAGGAATCGGCGTGAATGATTCTCTCGAGGACACAGGTGTTGAAATAGTTGAGCCGAAATAACACCGTCTGAGCTATTTGTTTTTTTGTTTTTGTTTTTTGGAGGGGGAGGGTCTGCTCCTATGACCAGCTTTTGGTACGTACGTGTAATCCAATATTGACCGGAATGTGATGATGTATGATGATGTGCGATGACAAGATCGCCCCTCACTTTACACAGACTTTCTCTAGAGCTCGCGAGTTCTCTTTCTCTCAGGCCCGGATCTAGAGGGGGGCAGGGGTGGGCAGAGCCCACCCAAATGTGCATCCTGCCCACCCAATGAAAGGTAATATGAGAGTGGTTGAGAGAGGTCCAGGTGGTCCCCAGGTAAATGGTGGAAAGTTGGTTAGCCAGATGTAACTCATTGAGTAACTCATTTTACACTCTCAAGAGTTAAAACATTCATCATCTGAATTAGCCCAAGTTTAACTAGAGAATGTAGAAGATTAATGGTCATTTATGATCTGTATGTTTGTTTTGTTTCCCAAATACAGCCTGGAATTGTGGACAAAAGCAAAATAAACCATTAATTTGGAGGTCTGTGCCTACCCTGCCATTCTTCCAGCCCACCCTAGTAGGGCTGGCTAAATCCAGCCCTGCTCTCTCTGCTGTGAGCTTGTAGATTAGCTATTATTAGATGCCTGAAATACAAGTACCGGAATATTGTTTTCAGCCTATAGGTTATCAATAATACAATGACGAAAAACTTGAAAAACTGTTGCCAACTTGATGCATTTGTCGCTATATTTAGCTCTTTTCCAGACCCCCCTAGTGCCAAAATTAGTGAAAAACTCCTGGCAGAAAATCTAGTGATTTTTTGCTGGTGAGTTGGGGCGAAATTGGTTGACAGGCGCCAGAGATAAAACCCTCGTTTCTCACAATTTTCCTCCTATGATAGAGTCCTCCTTCCTTCCTAGAAAGGACCATTGGTAACCAAATGGACCCTTATAGATCTGTAACTCTTGATCGTAAAATGAAACCAAATGGACCCTTACAGGTCCATTTGGTTTCATTTTATGCTCTCAAGAGTTGAATGGTATTTAAACATCCGAATTACCTATTTTTTAAGAATCTACACATTTAGAAAATGTAGAACAATTGCTATTTTGACCAACATTTTACATTTTATTTTTATTTCTCCTAAATTAGCCCGAGAGACTAAACTTAACATCAGATGGTGGTCCTCCATGGCTAAAATGCAGAATAAATAGTGGGCCCTGGTATGAAAATGGTTGAAAACCCACTGCTCAGACCCACTGACCCCCACAGCTGAACTCATCATCATCACATTTCTTGTGCATGCCGGTTATATAGGCCAAGAAACGTAATGACGGCAGCATTCCATAGCATGCGTCAGTGCTGTCTAGTCAGGTACAGTGTTGGGACATGTGTACTACGTAACTTAATATATTACATAATCTATTACCAAAAAAAAAATCTATTTTCTTCCTGCATTACTGCACTACTTTCAATATTACTTTCTGTCAATCTGCCTCATGTTCTTGAAATTATCTTGACAACTGCAGAAGTTAAATAATTACTTATTTCCTATAATTCGTCATCAAATTATTTGGTATGGGTGCGGCTTCATCGCCAGTGTCCCTTCGCGCCATGGGCGATGAAGCCGCACCCATACCATTTTCAGTTACAGGACTTTTATTAGGCAAGTAAAGCATCAATGATAACATCAGTTGTTGTTGAAGTTGCAACAGACACGCAGCATGCATAAAGCTAAAGGTCTGACTCAGAGAGTTTTCTGTTTTCAATGATGAAATGCTGTTGGTTTAGTGGTGAGATTATAGTTAGTTAGTAGCAGCATAGTAGTGTTTCATAAGCACCAAAATATCTTGGGTTGTTTTGCATGCCATCATGTTTGGTGGGACAGTCTGGGCTTGTCGATGCCTAGATCCGCCCCTGGAACACAATACTCGTCACTTAGCCACTTGGGCCACTCAAGGGTTAAGACCAGAGGGCAATTCTACACACGCCTTCTAAATCAGTAGTTTTAGTTTAACTTTTTTGTGCCAAGGATTTTTTTTTAAGGCTTGCAACGTGGCACAAAGTGAAAAAATAAAATAAATAAATGTTGCAACCTATAACCTGTTGCAACCTATAGCTAAAATCCAAAATGAGCTATGATACTGTCTGTTTTAAAGCGATGACAGTGATCCAGATTAGAAACTCTATAGGCTCCAATGAAGACCCACCTCTGCTCTAAATGTCCAACATGTTGATGTGTATAGTATACCGGCTACTGTACAGTACTGTGCTCTTCTAGGACACTTCAAGACAACGGATGGTAAACCATACCAAGTCCTCTGCTGCCCTCCTCAGGAACTTCATCTACATTTCTTTTCCTTTTCATGTATTCTATATCTCTCAGAGAGAGAGAGAGAGAGAGAGAGAGAGAGAGAGAGAGAGAGAGAGAGAGAGAGAGAGAGAGAGAGAGAGAGAGAGATGGAGAGAGAGAGAGAGAGAGAGAGAGAGAGAGAGAGAGAGAGAGAGAGAGAGAGAGAGAGATGGAGAGAGAGAAAGGCATCGAATAATCTTTTTTTTTACACCAGGGTCGACTATTTATTCAGCATTTGAGCCACGGACCACCATTTGAGGACGTGTTAGCCCCACAGACCCCAAAACTAAAGATTTATTTTGCTTTCGTCCACAATACCAGGCTGGATTTGGGGAAACAAAACAGGCAAACATACAGATCAAAATGAAAAAAATAATCTTTTACATTCTCTAGTTGTGTAGACTTGTGTAGACTCCATTTGGTTACATTTTTACGCTCTCAAAGAGTTACATCAGGTTAACAAACTTTCCACCATTTAGCCGCATGCATGGGGACCACCTGGAACTCTCTCAACATCCACTGGTAGAAAACCACTGATATTACCTTTTATTGCGTAGGCAGGACGCACGTTTGGTGCCCACCCATGCCCCCCTCTAGATCAGGCACTAAGGGAGAGAGAGAGAGAGAGAGAGAGAGAGAGAGAGAGAGAGAGAGAGAGAGAGAGAGAGAGAGAGAGAGAGAGAGAGAGAGAGAGAGAGAGAGAGAGAGATGATTATGACAATGGCGATGATGAATGACAGACATGGTGCAGTGGATTGCTTTTTCATAGTCTGCTGCTAGGAGAGTGGTGACACAGATGGATATTTGATTGGCTAAGTTCTTGTTCTCTCTCTCCCTACCTCTCTCTCTCTCTCTGGCGGATTTGTCACTATATTTTGCTTTTTGAAACCCAATGGACCCTTTCGGGTCCATTTGGTTTCATTTTACGCTCTCAAGAGTTAAATCACTTTTTTCAATAATCTACACATTTAGAAAATGTAAAAGAATTGCTATTTTGACCAACACTTTGTCAGTTATTTCTCCTAAATTAGGCTGAGAGACTACTCTCAACAGTTGGCAACACTCTTGGAAGATGATATTGTAGGTTTATTGAGCGTCAGGATAGCATCATCATTGCATCGTCAGGATTGCATTCAGGCAAGCATAGTCATTGTAGCATGGTTCCATGCAGTGTTGGGACATGTGCACTACGTAACTTAATATATTACATAATATATTACCAGAATGCAGTAACTTGTAATATAAATATATTACTAAACAAAAACAATCTAATATATTATACTTTTCTTTCTGCATTACTGCATTACTTTCAATATTACTTTCTGTCAATCTGTCTCGTTGCAAGTGTTCTTGTGAAATTATCTTGACAACTGCAGAAGTTAAATAATTACTTATTTTCTCTAATTTGTCATCAACTTATTTACTGGCTTCCATGGATTCAAGGAATACATTTAACTCCTGTGTTAAGGAGTGACTTTTTTCAAGTTGGTTTCAAATGGATTTGACCAGAAAGCCAAACTTTATTGTACGCATGCCACTGGCCTACACAATATTTGATTAATAGTGATACTAAATACTAATTATATATTTTGTAAAAAGTAATATGTAATAGTAATATCAATATATTACACTTGCTCAGACAGTAATATTGTAATATAATATATTGCTTTAAAATGATGGTAATAATTAATAAGTAATATATTAACCAGGTAAAGTAATATTCCCAACACTGGTTCCATGTACCTGAGCCCATATTGAAGGCCCTGTGACCTTCCTGTGGCTCGGAAGCCAATCTCTCTGTTCGATTCTGTTCCTGTAAGCTACTTCCTAGTAGCTTAAATTGGCTTAAGAGTCCCACCCAAGGGGTGGGAACTTCCGGTAAATAAGACATCAAAGGGTTGAATAAACAGGACGAATACACAAGACTAAAGGAAGTACTGTAGGGGGTTTATGGCAGAGGAAGTTACTGTAGGGTGACAGGAATCAGGTGTCATGCTCCCTTCATAGCATGGGTTACGAGCTTCATAGAGTAATGTTTAAATGTCCTTTGGTAATGGAAATTTCACCTCATCAGTGCGTACGTGGCGTACGTGATCTCCGCAGTTAATACGCTCATGCCACGCACGCACACTGCGCACGTGCACGCGCACACCTGCACGCAAGCGCGCGCACACACACGCACAGGATGAACGGAGTCGGTTCTCTGCTGCGAGTAGGTCACAGCGGTGTAGTGAATGTAAATGCGTCCAGTGAAATATGACATCAGACGTACGTACAGTAGCAGGACCATTAACCAGGCTGCGGAGCGTTCAGACCCGCTTGCCCTGGGTAAAATAGCAAGGGGAGACAAGTAGTTCTCTCTCTCTCTACTGTAAGCTTGTAGATTGGCTATTATTAGAGGCGTGTAGGCCTACGGGGACACGGCTATGGATGAAATACAAGCACCGGTATATTTTAATTTAAGTATTAAGTATAAGTATATTAGGCAGTGTTGTAGTGGGACTTTTAGAAGTGGGGGCACGCCTCTTATAGGGGAATTCCACCCATTTTCAAAAGGAAACTCATTAACAATGGTAATGGTAACCATGCTAATGTTTTTTTTTTCAGACCTCCTAGGGGAAACAGAACAGAGGATTTTTTTACCATGTCCACACAACATCTCTAAGGTATATTAATGACATTGTAAAATATTGAAAATGAGTGGAATTCCCCTTTAAGACATGTGCATGCACCTGCGCAACACACACAGACACACTATTAAAACAAGTATAGCATATTGAGAAAGATTGTTTACAATGCCTAATTGTATCCATAAAAGTAAATGACAACTTTGACAAGTCAAAAAAACATAGGCCTACTTTTGCCCCAAAAATATCTTAGATGTGAGAAGTGGGGGGACGCCGTCCCCCCGCATCCCCCCTCCACTACACCCCTGTATATAGGTTATCAATACTACAATGACGAAAGGCAGACAGGCACCGACCGACTGACTGACCAACTGGCTGACGGACGGACCCACTGACCTCCCCGGCTTCCTCGGCTGAATCCAAGCTAATCATCATCACATTTCTTGTGAACGCCAGTTATACTGTAGGTCAAGAAATGTAAGAATACTGACGTATTCTTATAGACCAAGAATACGTCAGTGCCATAGTCAGTGCCATGGCATGGCATACATCAGTGCTATAGAATGGCACTGACGTATGGCACTGACATATGGCATTCCATGGCATACGTCAGCGCTATAGAATGGCACTGACGTATGGCACTGACGTATGGCATTCCTACATTTGGGCATAATCCCTCCACACAGAGATGCACACAAGTGAGGTTGGAAGAGTGTTGTTGCTAACAACAAAAGGAGGCATGATCGAATAAACGTTCAGATTATGCGAACAAAGCCGCTGTTTCTTACTGCTACTTAAACAACAAAACATACGGTACAATACATTTTCAATTTTACGTTTTGATTGAAGCGGTTATTCTACACAGGGGTTGTGATTCAAAGCTAATTTTATTTTAACAAAATTCTGAATTAAAAGACAGTTGGCTATAGCAGGTTGGTTTGCACTGCAACGTTCATTAACAAACACGGGGCGTGTTGACTATAGTGAACAGACTCCAACTATGACTTGGTTCAATGCAGTCCAGCTGTCCACCTTTGCCAAGCAAGCTTTGACAACAGCTCAAAAGTCCATTGACAAAGTCCTGGACCTCAAGGAGGACCAATGGAATGACACGGTTGTGATGCCCGGCGGCGGTTTGCCGGAGAAGGCACCTTTAGGAGGTGGTTGGGAAATGACAGAATGTGATTCTCCCTCGAAGGAGGCCACTGGTATTCCTCCTTCATCATCCATGGCTATCATCAGTCCTGTCTCGAACGCCGTAATGGATGAGTCACAGAGCGTACTTACCTCATTAGTACCCTTAGAAAACCGTATTGAAAACACCCAGGCTGTATCAGTGCTTCCAGGCTGTACGATCGACGATGATACGGAAACTCTCACGCTGGCTCCTGATGTAAGTGGAGACAACCAGGAAACTGTCGAGAGTCAGATGGCTCAGTCCGAGTCTGCACCATTCTCATCATGTCCAGACACAGTCCTCCTGCCGGTGTCTCCGGTTTCACCTCCAAGCAATCATCCTAATGACGACAGCAGTGAAATGACCAAGGAGAACAGTGTAAACGCAGAGAACTCCATAGATTCACACATGAAACAACCATCACCAACTTCCTCAGAACCACCGGGAATACAGGATGTCGTCAACGCACCCTATGCATCTCCTACCGTCACCTCTGAAACGAGCTCTTCCCGGTCTGACACCTCAGCTCATTCTTTTCTTAACGAGATCCTCTTGGAGCCTAAAGGACCAAAGATGGAGGACCAAACGAATAACATCCTTCCGCCAGTCAACACCTCCCAGGGTACATCTACCACCAGCGACATTGAGGTGGTGATGGATCACCATAGTGTGTTGAGCGAGAGCTCAAACAGGGGCTCTGTTCAGCTTCCATTAACCCCCATCTGTGGTGACTTAACCCCGGAGGACAAACTCAAGATCACAGACCTTGACCCTGACCTTGGTTCCTCGGAGGCCTTTGGGTACGTCGACTCATTCAATGTGCTAGACAGCCGGAGTCCCGGCCAGGTCGAATCGAAAGGCGATATCCCTGGGGGTCATACGCTTGTGTATGTCACCACCGGCCCTGTGGTGACTATGTCATCAGCTGTTCAGAAGGTTCTGAACGAGAAGGTAGTGCTGGTGAATAAAGAGGAAGTGGAGGAGGAGGAGGAGGAGGAGGAGGAGGAGGAGGAGGAGGAGGAGGAGGAGGAGGAGGAGGAGGAAGTGTGGCCCACTGAAACGATAAGGAACAAGTCAGTGGACCAGATGGAGAACATTGAGCGGCCTGAAGAGGTGATGGACCAGGAGGTATGGGTCACGGGTGTCACACTGCCAGTTGATAACCCTGGTGCTGAACAGCACGTCATACAGCCAATAATAGAAGAGAAAAGTGACTCCACATGTCAGATTCTGGAGCTCGAGAAGGTTATTGTTGAACTGTCGAGTCGTCTGAAGGAGAAGGAATCACAGCTCCACACGGCCATTAAAGATAAATCTAGGCTTGAAGAAGCGTGTGACAACCTCAAAGATGAAGTGCACAGCCTAAAGGAAGAGAGCTCTGCAATTAAGCATATGAAAGATGAGTTCGCACAGCGCCTCATTGAAGCAGAGGCAAAAGCTCGGCTGGCCTGTAAGGAGAGAGAAATTCAGGACATGCAAGAACAACAATCTGCCAGACTGAACAAAAATAAGATGATCGGAGTTATTAGAGACAAGGAGAAGCAAATCAAAGGCCTCGTGGAGGAATGCGAGATGCTGTCCAAGCAGCAGCTACAGCACTCCAACATCATCAAGAAGCTGCGTGCGAAGGAGAAGGAAAATGACGCTAGGATCTTGAAACAGAGCAAGAAAGTCAAGGAACAAGAAGAAGAACTAAAACATCTGCATCAGGTTCTGAATACGAAGGAGGAGATTGAGAAGCAACAGAGAGAGTACATCAAGAAGTTGAATGGTAAAGTTCAGTGTCAAGAAAAGGGGCTCAGCAGACTGAAGACTGACTTTGAGGACCTACAGGAGAACAAGAAGATCCTCCAGTCTACCCTGGAGAGCACCTACGAGGAGCTGGCCGAGCTCCACAAGACCAAAGCTAGGATGGTCAGTGAAGCCCAGGAGACGTCTCTGAGGAGAGAGACCCAGGCCAAGGAGGAGCTGAGCATGGCCCTGCAGAAAGCCAAAGAAGAGGCCCGTGTACAGCAGGAAGCCCTGGCAAACCAAGTGGCTGACCTGAGACTGGCATTGCAGAGCGCTGAGCACCAGCAGGGAAGAAAGGAGGACTACATGAGAGATGAGATCAGTGAGATCCAACAGAGACTGCAGGAGTCCGAAACCAGGAACCAAGAGTTGACTCAAAATGTTATGTCCGTGACACGGCCTTTGCTCCGGCAAATTGAGAACCTGCAAGCCACACTGGGAGCCAAGGCTGCGTCTTGGGAAAAGCTGGAGAAGAGCATCTCTGATCGGCTAGCGGATGCCCAGGCACAGTTGACTGTTGCCACGGATAAGGAGCGTTCCGCGACCGATGAGCTGATCGCCGCCAAGACCCAGTTGGTGTGTCTCGAGTCGCGGAACTCCCAGCTGCATCAAGAGAACAGCGGTGTCCTAGGGCAGTTGGACACAGCTGCCCTAGAAGAGTAAGAGGGAGAGGCTGGAAGATGAAAGCAGCAGGCTACTCAAGGAGCTGGAGAGTTTGCGAGGGGACCACAGTCGAGCTTTAGAAGAGGCAAAGAAAGAGAATCTGCTGCTCATCAGTCAGCTGGAGGTGGAGAGAAAGAAGGTGGGCCAAGAGACGAACAGTATATGCTGCCTAGCACAAGAAGACATTAAGAAAAGGGAGAGGAATGCCTCGGAACTCTCTGCTGGAGAGCTCCTCGCCTCCTCCACCCCACAACCTCACTCCAGCTCAATCAGCCGGATGGATAGCACTGATTTAGAGTGCTCCCTAACCTCCACGTATCTATCCAGGAGTGGGAACAACTTCTACGAAGGTGGAGGCTCCAGCATCATAGAGAACCTCCAGACCCAACTCAAACTGAAACTGGGGAGGATAGCACAGCTAAAGCTGGAGATCTCCGGTCTGGAGAGGAGCCGTGCGGTCATGGCAGAGGAGTTGGTTCGACTCACCAATCAGAACGAGGATATGGAGGACAAGTTGAAGGACATCTCCAAGCTGAAGGTCCAAGTCAAAGATCTGGAGCAGAGACACAATACCATGCTCCAGATGTATGGGGAGAAGGCAGAGGAGGCAGCTGATTTAAGGCTGGACTTGGAAGATGTGAAGAACATGTATAAAACCCATATTGAGGAACTGCTCAAGAATCAGAAATAGTTTGCTAAACCCACAAATACAGATTTAAAGAGAAAAAGAGGAGATTTCTTCCTTTTCCCATAAATGTTGGCTGTGCCAAAGGCAATCTGTCTTTGAGAATCTATCTGATTTATACATGTGATTTTTTGTTGTTGTGTTAAATGTTTTTTGTCTCCACCGTAAGGTGGTGACTATAAATCGTACCCCATCCTTCCGCGCGTGTCTGTCCGCCATCATGTCCGTGCGCACCCCGTCCTTCCGAGCGTGTCTGTCCGCCAACATGTCCGTGCCTATAAATTGTACCCCATCCTTCCGCGCGTGTCTGTCCGCCATCATGTCCGTGCGCACCCCGTCCTTCCGCGCGTGTCTGTCCGCCAACATGTCCGTGCATACGATGACGTCATGATGACGTAGTGACTAAGATACATTTATAATCATGAGTATCATGAGTATTGTCTCTGAGCCCGGACGGTGGAGACCTGTGCCCCGTAGGGGCACAACTCTAGTTTTTTATGTATTTCAGAGGTGCACCCCATTCCATGGGAGAGACAAGATGTTGATGTACCGAAAGGTGACAAGGGGTTACTTCTCATTGAGAAGTATGATATCCCTTCTGAGTGGTATAGCTATTGGTGTTATTCATTTTTGAGGAGACACGTTCATTCAACTTTCAAGCCCTTCTTACATACTGTAACTAGATCAGTGCCTGCGTGGCACATGTCTCCACCAGGCCAGATCAGGTTGTGGTCAGGCTAGTGGCACTACAACAGGCAATTGTTAAAAGGGTGATATTTATCGTTATGCCTGATTAATGGGAACTGAAGAAGGTACTTTGAACCATGGGCGTCACCGCCATTCACTATGCGGGTGCCTCAGCACCCGCAACTTTTCACGTCGGAAAAAAAAATGATGCGAAAAAGTGGGGGTGCTGGCCAAACCGCAACTGTCCATGCTGCGGGAGAGGCAGAGCCATATGAACCATATAGTGTAGACAGAGTTACGACAACTCCGTCCACTCCAAGAAGAGGCAAGTTCAATGGCGGCTTTTCTACTGAGACTCGAATCGGGAATGGGGACAACAAATAGGGACAAGTCCTGGACCTGAAGTAGGCAGTAATGCAACGGCCTCCGGCAACAGCCTTGCAACAGCCCCTTGAAAGCATGCATGAAATAGCTCTTATTTGCGCTGTCGCCCTCATTGAAAACAATGCATTTCCAACTCCAGTTTGTCCCTATTCAGGCTGCATGAACAGCAGCGCGAGCGTTCAGTTTGTGACCCCTCAATGTCGCAACTCTTCTACTAGATGGCAGGCACTGATCTGGGAAGGAGGGAGACGGGGTGACCGGCCGCTTGCATTCATTGCTTTGATATGAGTTGCACAGTCGGCGACGGTGCGGTTTTGAAACTTTTTCGTCAATCCACTACATTCTCGTCTCGACACGTCAGGTCAACCATGACTCACAAACGTCTCGTCATATTTTAGTCATCATAGATAGCCGTTTTATCTCGTCACAGTCAGTCTTGTACTGCATTATAACACTGCTTCATTGAAGTGTGTAACCATTAAATTTATTGTGAAATATTAGTAAAAAGTGTTTTAGAGGGGGGAAAAAAAGCCCAAAATTTTTCGCGGCCGCGCGTAAACCGAAATCAGCACCCGCATCTTTCCAGACGCGGTGACGCGCCTGCTTTGAACCAACGAAGGGTAACACGAGCGGGGCCTTAAAGATGGAGTGCCGTGATTTTTTTCTACCCTAAAACATGATCATCAGGTATTAATGTTATATGAAAAGTAAGATTTTTTTCCCCAAAAGTGTACAGTGTTTGTTAAACTGTCATTTTTATGATTCCACCCTACCAGTTCATTAAGTATGCCTGGTTTGCCTGGTGGGTGGTGATGGGTGGAGATCCACCTGAACTGAAGCCACACCCACAGCTTTAGTTGCATGATAAAGGGGGAGGAGTTAGGGGAGGGGCTGAACACGTGATGTCACTATAGTGACGTTTTTTTCATTGGCATGTTTGACTGGGAACGTTCAGCCCCCAGGAAGAAACCCTAAATACAAAGGGAAGACATCATTGCACATAAAAAACACACCAAGGGGTCTATTTACATACTGCCACCTCTTAAACATGTACAAAATTGGAAAAAATACAAAAATCACGGCACCCCCACTTTAAGATGGGGAAGGGGGGTGACAAAGCAGTTGACAACCCTGGACCGTGCACGGACGGACACACGGACACGCATACGGACAGGGGTAAAACATACTCTCCACCATACTGGTGGAGACAATAAAAGTCTGTGGTCGGTTGCATGAACAGCAGCGCGAGCGTTCAGTTTGTGACCCCTCAATGTCGCAACTCTTCTACAAGATGGCAGGCACTGATCTGGGAAGGAGGGAGACGGGGTGACCGGCCGCTTGCATTCATTGCTTTGATATGAGTTGCACCGTCGGCGACGGTGCGGTTTTGAAACTTTTTCGTCAATCCACTACATTCTCGTCTCGACACGTCAGGTCAACCATGACTCACAAACGTCTCGTCATATTTTAGTCATCATAGATAGCCGTTTTATCTCGTCACAGTCAGTCTTGTACTGCATTATAACACTGCTTCATTGAAGTGTGTAACCATTAAATTTATTGTGAAATATTAGTAAAAAGTGTTTTAGAGGGGGAAAAAAAAGCCCAACATTTTTTGCGGCCGCGCTGACGCGCGGCCGCAATTTAACCCTAAACCGAAATCAGCACCCGCATCTTTCCAGACGCGGTGACGCGCCTGCTTTGAACCAACGAAGGGTAACACGAGCGGGGCCTTAAAGATGGAGTGCCGTGATTTTTTTCTACCCTAAAACATGATCATCAGGTATTAATGTTATATGAAAAGTAAGATTTTTTTCCCCAAAAGTGTACAGTGTTTGTTAAACTGTCATTTTTATGATTCCACCCTACCAGTTCATTAAGTATGCCTGGTTTGCCTGGTGGGTGGTGATGGGTGGAGATCCACCTGAACTGAAGCCACACCCACAGCTTTAGTTGCATGATAAAGGGGGAGGAGTTAGGGGAGGGGCTGAACACGTGATGTCACTATAGTGACGTTTTTTTCATTGGCATGTTTGACTGGGAACGTTCAGCCCCCAGGAAGAAACCCTAAATACAAAGGGAAGACATCATTGCACATAAAAAACACACCAAGGGGTCTATTTACATACTGCCACCTCTTAAACATGTACAAAATTGGAAAAAATACAAAAATCACGGCACCCCCACTTTAAGATGGGGAAGGGGGGTGACAAAGCAGTTGACAACCCTGGACCGTGCACGGACGGACACACGGACACGCATACGGACAGGGGTAAAACATACTCTCCACCATACTGGTGGAGACAATAAAAGTCTGTGGTCGGTCAGTCCACAGGCTGACTATCAAAACTACTTCCATGAGTATTATCTCCTGGAGGTGCCCTGTATACTCAATCGCTCTGCCCATGTGTGTAATGCTCAAGATGGCACTCAACACAGTGTAGTTCTAGTTGTAAATACAGTATGTAGTCACTGGAGCCCATCATACTTTTAATAGCACACAATTCCACCAGTTTTGTAATTTAGATATAGCCATTTTATGCTCCTGGCAGCCATTGTAGATGTCTCGTTGAACATGTGCCTTTCCAGGAGTTTTATATGGCAAGATTTTTATGTTATTAAGCATTCATATGTTATTATTATTGGCCACACAAACATAGTGTACATCAATTTCATTGACATTCCTACGGTTAGACACAAGAAACAACTTCCTAGATTGAATGAAATCCGGGTAAAACCCAGCTGACATCTTGGACGGCATCTTGAAAATGAACATTTTCTGTCTTATACAGAATTGTTGAGGGGCACTATTTGTGCAAATTTCAGCTATCTGTGCATACATCTCCATCTTACACAAATATTAAATTCCCACTGACAATTAAAAGAGGATTTTACATTGTACTGTATGTGTCTGAACAGTATAGACATTTTACGTTATGATGATGCACCATGAGAGTGACTGTCACTTCACACAAGCGTGATTGTTATAGTTCTTGAGAGCAATTTCTCAAAAATTCCCCATAAGAAAGCCTGATTATTATATTATTATATTTGTTTATATATTTATTTATTATATTGTGTATTTGCAGGGATCAAAACAATAAGGCAAGCAAAAAAAAAAAAAAAAAAACACTAGCAAAGTTGAAAATGTTTAATATCATGTCGTAGGACCTTAAACAAAAAATAAAGTGGATCCACTATGAATTTTACATTTTTCAAAATTGTTAGTGTTTTCACCATCCTCAGTGTATGTTTACACCCCAAAAAGTCAGCCCTGTATTGAGATATCTGTGCGTCTGGATCCCCCTTAACTCTGTCTCCGTCCTTTAAAGGGGAATTCCACCCATTTTCAACATTTTTTCTGAGAGCGTACAAATACAATCTTGGTTCCATTTGCGTACAAATGGAACCAAGATGTATTTGTACGCTCTCAGAAAAAAAAAGAAGCATCTAAAGAAATCCATTAACATGGTGAAAATACATCTTGATGATGTCATCAAGATGTTTCACCATATTAGTGATTTTCTTCAGACCTCCATTTCTTGAGAACACAGAATGGGGGAACTTTTTTTTATCATGTCCACCCAGCACCTCTAGGGTATACTGATGACATATTAGAATGTTGAAAATGGGTGGACTTCCCCTTTAAGTCATTGCCTGCAATCCACACCCCCTCTCAAAGAAGCCCAATGAAACCGACAGATCATGCATATTCTAATGAGACAGGGAATAACAAAGACGTGTATTAAAAAGGTATTAAAAGGCCACAATTTTATCTGAATTATATTGAATTATATTGAATCTCGATTTAAGATTTTCAGTGTTGTATGTAACTCCAAACAACTTAAATAAAAATATGTACTTTTTATTTTTTTCAAAGAGGAATACCCTTTAATCGTTTTCAGTGATGCAATGTATGCAAGCTTTTAATCGAGACAACAAACCTATAAACTATCTGACGTAACAATATCCACATCGTGGGTAGGCAGTCGTCACCGGCCGCCGAATCAAAAGATGGACGTTCCAAAATCGTACAGTTGAGTTTAGTTCTCGCGGGGGCCCAAAGATGAATTTACTCAACATACTTGTGAAACTATTTCTCGTGGTTTGCTGTCTGCAGAGCGTCAATGCCACTCCTCTCGACAAATACATCCGCCACTACGAGGGCCTGTCGTACGACCGAGAAGACCTGCGCCGGCAGTCACTCATCGAGGACGAGGCACTGCAGCTGGCCTTCCACGCTCACGGACGGCACTTTACCTTGCAGCTGACGAGGGACGACACCTCCTTTTCTCCGGACCTCGCCGTGGAGGTGTCGGGAGGCGACGATCCGGACCCCCTGGACATCGACGACATCGATTTCATTTACACCGGGCGGGTTCTGGGCGAAAACGACTCCGTCGCCCACGGGTCCGTGATCGACGGCCGCTTCGAGGGCTCCATCAAGACGCACCGAGGCACGTACTACGTAGAGGCCTCCGAGAGGTACTTCGAGGGGAACGTGACCTTTCATTCGGTCATCTACCACGAGGACGACGTCAGTGAGCCGCAGAGTAGCCACGTCAACCACTCGCTGTACAAGAAGATGCAGGACTACCTTGCATCGGAGGTGGACCTCCCGAGAATGCTGCCCACGGCCTATAATGCTCACAGCCGACACTCCCTGAGGAGAACCTGCGAGCTCTTGATCCAGACCGACCACTACTTTACCGAATACTACGGCTCGAAGAGAAACGTCATTGAAGTGATCAACAGCTTTGTGAAGGACATCAATTCCATCTATCAGGCGACAAATTTCGACGGCGTCCGTCAGGTGAACTTTGTGGTGAAGAGGATCATCATCAACACCACCAGCACGGCGAGTGACCCGAGCAACCCTTTCCGCTTCGCCAACATCGGCGTGGAGAAGTTTTTAAAACTCTTCTCGCAACAGAACCACGACGACTACTGCCTCGCCTACGTCTTCACCAACCGAGACTTTGACCGCGGGGTGCTCGGCTTGGCCTGGCTCGCCCAGCCCCCGGGGAAGGCCAGCGTAGGGGGCGTCTGTGAGAGGCACAGGCTGTTCAGCGATAACGTGAAGCAGTCTCTGAACACGGGCGTCATCACCGTGAAGAACTACGGCTACCATGTCCCTCTCAAGACCTCGCATATCACCTTCGCTCACGAGGTAGGGCATAACTTTGGCTCTTACCACGACGAGACGGCCGCGTGTGCCCCGGGGGCATCGGAGGGCAATTACATCATGTATCCCCAAGCCACGGCAGGAGAAAAGCCCAACAACAGGAAGTTTTCGCCGTGCAGCATTAACAAGATTAGCAAGATTCTGAAGGCGAGGATGGATTTGTGCTTTGTTGAATCTGACCAGCCCTTATGTGGCAATGGGATAGTGGAGAAAGGTGAAGAATGCGACTGTGGCTTCGACGACGAATGCGAAGAAACGTGCTGCTACGGCGCCAACGAGAATGACGACCTGAGGTGCAAACTGAAACCCGGCAAAGAATGCAGTCCCAGTCAGGGTTCTTGCTGTGACCCGGAGCAATGCAAATTAATGCCCCAAGGTAAAGTATGTAGACTCGGAACAGAGTGTTCCCATGAAGGCCTGTGCAACGGCACAGACGTCCAGTGCCCTCCCTCACGGTTCATGGAAGAGTTCCAAACCACCTGCAACGCCGGCATAAATGTCTGCGTCAAAGGGGCTTGCACAGGCTCCATCTGCCAGAAATATGGCCTGGAGTTGTGCACCTGCCCGAGCCCAGAGGGCGCGGACGAGAAAACCACACAGTGCCACGTCTGCTGCATGGAGGCGGCGAAGCCCGACACGTGTAGCCGCACAGGGTCCGAGAAATGGGCCCGTTTCTTTCGGAAGAGAGACATCGCTCTGCAGCCCGGGTCGCCCTGCAATGACTTCAAGGGCTACTGCGACGTCCTCTTGAAGTGTCGACCGGTGGACGCCGACGGGCCTCTTTCGAGGCTATTGAAGAACCTTCTCAATCTGGATCTGTACAGCATCGGCGAGTGGATCGTGACTTACTGGTGGGCGGTGTTGTTCATGGGCATGGCTTACATTCTGCTGATGTCCGCCTTCATCACGACCTGCAGCCTCCACACGCCCAGCAGCAACCCCAAGCTACCTCCACCTCTGCCACTGCTGGGCGCGTTGAGGAGAGGCCAGCCACCACCCCAGGGTTAGACGCTGGTCTTCTCTTTGCCCTGAACGCGTTTGGTGTTTTGGCCACCGAGTGGCGCGTTATGAGCTTGTAGTTCTGCTATTTTTGAAAAATTGTGAAAATGTGGTGCAAATCTTTGAGTACATTATTTCGGAAGCAAACATTTTTAACTCAACTCTTTGCTTCTGGGCGGATCCCTAGAACAACATGTTTTAGATGAGGTTCAGCAGCTAAATAATAGATATATTTATGGGGGTCCTTCCTATGAAATATGTCAAGCATCACTGACACAGAAAGACATTTTTCCAGAAAAAAAATCCCTCACCACTAGGGACTAGAATTTAATGTTGCAAACTAGAATCTAGTGTCATGGCACTAGAATCTAGTGTCAGAAACTGGAATCTAACTTCAGAAACTACAGTCTACTGAGAGGAACTAGAATCTACCGTGGGGGACTAGAATCTAGCATGAGGAACTAGAATCTAGCGCTGTGAACTAGAATCTAGCATCAGAAACTAGAATCTGATCAGGACACAATGGGTTAAGTCCTCATGCCAACCTTTATCACCACCTACATGAATGGAAAAAAAACCCGAAAAACTGAATGGATGTCACTGCATGGACAGCACGCCCAGCAATCTGATACCTCTGATAAGAGCCGAAACAAGCAGTGATTTTACACAACTTTGTGTCAAATTGCCTGGACTTGATCTCACAAACTGATTTCTTTTGCCAATGGACTACAGAGGGACCTCTCAGGCTTTTCCCCCCCTTCCATACGAGTTCTATCATTTTGGCTCTCACTTCAGACGAGGGTGTCTTTTAATCAGTAGCCCCAAGGAAGAACTTTGGGAACGACTTTCACCCAATGTGCTACGTAGTCTATGGTGGGCGGCTCCACCCAAACTTACTGTAATGATCATGATCGATTGATCAATTGCCCTGGCTTGGATCATTGTAACTATGACATAGTATAGGCATACTATAAGTTCATCTGCTATCACTTATTTTTTTTATATAAGCATAAGCATCAGTAATAACATCAGTTGTTGAAGTTGCAACAGACACACAGCATGCATAAATCTAAAGGTCTGACTCGGAGAGATTTCTCTTTTCAATTATGAAATTAGTGGTACAGCAATTGTTGTCTTGGCTTTCAAATCATTTAATTATAAGCATGTTAATTTGAAACATCTTTGAACTTTGGGTCGTTTGCTTGCAACAGACATGTTGATGATTTACCAAGCTGGATTCCCGACTCTTGATGATCTCAGCAATGACTATCTAATAAGGACAAGAAACCAAGACACCTATGGGGGAGTCCACATTGGTTCATGGGAGGAAACAGACATGCTCAATACAGACCAGGAAGTCAAACCATCCAAGAGACCAATGGCATGCATGGTTTGCAAGCGTCAAACTTCCTGGAATGTACTGCACATGTCTGTTTCCTCCCATGTAGTACAGGCATTATATGGGAAAAAAGGGGTCAACCTGCACGTAATTGCAAAAAAAACAAACTCAACTGATTTTGAATCTTTAATATGCCCAGAATAACATACAAAAAGTTGCCTGGAATTGTCTGGGGGGAAAGTTGTGAAAATAGCCTGTAAAGTATGAGACTACAAAAAACGTTTTTTGTCCATTTCTGCTAGATTTCACCATGCTAAACCATATAACAATTTGATTGAATGGTTTACCAAACATTTCTCAGTTGTTCCATATGTATTTCATGCTGTAGAATCCAGTTCTGCAATGTATATTTTTGTATTGTGCATAATTATTGAATTTATCAGCATATTCACACATGGGTGGAAATGACAGGAAAAATCCTATAACAATTTTTTAAACGGGTTTATCATACTCTGCTCGGTTGATCAGTATGTATCTTTTCCTGTAGATTCAATTTCTGCAATGCACAGTACATTTTTGTATTGTGCATAATTAATGACAATTAGTATATTTGACACATAGGCAGAATTAATTTGATATGTTGATGTGTATGTATAATTAGATTGTTTCAGTCCAGTAATAATGTCATTTGACCTTGGACTAATTGCAACTAAAAAAAAACTCAACTGATTTTGAATCTTTAATATGCCCAGAATAACATACAAAAAGTTGCCTGGAATTGTCTGAGGGGAAAGTTTAGAAAATTGCTAGGTATGACCCTACCAAAAAAAAAAAAAAAAAAAAAAAAAAAAAAACGTCTTATTGGCAATTTTTGCTAGATTTCACCATGTCAAACCCTGTAACATTTTGATTAAATTGTTTACCCAACTTTTCTCAGTTGATTGTTATTTAGTCCTGTAGAATCCATTTCTGTAATGGCCATTTTTGTATTGTGTATAATTAATAAGATAATTTGCATATTTGACATGGGTGGAAATAACAGGGAAAACCCTATAGCAATTTGACAGTTTAGATAGTTTGGGAGATTTGATTTACCAAACTTTTCTCAGGTAATCTCTGTGTATTCTTCCCTATAGAATGCAATTCTGCAATATATCTTGAGCATATATAATTTGATAATTAGCATATTTGTCACATGGGCAGAAACAATTATAATCTACTAGGGTTGCCAACCGTTCCGTATAATACGGAATCGTTCCTTAATTGAACACTAAATGATGCGTTCCGTATTGAATCGATACGGAACGCGGTTTGTTCCGTATTTCCCTAAATGCCTCCTGTGCGATCCGTCGCACAAACATCAACAATGAATTTAACAGTAGTGAACAAAATAAAGCAGGAGATATATTTAATACAGCACAATTGCTCTGTGGCGAGTGCACACAGGACTTCTCACGAGCAGAAACCAAACCAAAACCTCCCCGTGGCTGCAGATCTGCATGTGTGTGCGCGCGGTGCGCTGGTATCGCTTCGCTGCTGCTCTGTGTGCCAATCCTGCCGTGCCCAGAGCCATAGAGTAAGAGAGTTCCACAAACTCCCAGAGCCATATAGTAAGAGAGTTATGCAAACCCCCCACAACAACCGTCACAGACTCAGTTTTCCTGAATGAAACTGCACCCAGAGATCGATTTGGTATGTTTATATCTTTTTACAAATGTTAAGTACTATTTATTTTTTCTTGCCTAAAGCTGCTGATGTGGGTATATGCCTATAGCCAGGCTATTTCAGTAGGCTAATATGGTTGACGATTTATTAGTAAAGTCTAATAAATGTGTGCGTATTCAATACAAATTGTGCCCATTAAAAAAAAAAAAAAAAAACTTCTTTAAAATCGGGATTCTTAATCTTATAAAGAGAATGGACTATACTTGTTCATAATTGATTAACAATTATACAGCACAATAGGCCTACTGGCCTATTCTTACTTACTGACCACAGTAAACAGTCCTTAACTGACCCCAAATGGTAATATCGTATGTGAAATCATCCCTCCATCTTTAACCGCTTATCCATAGTTGGGTCACAGGGGCAACAGCTCCACCAGAAAACCGCAGACTTTCCTAACCTAATAACTGCGCTGCTTCGCCACATGGTCGTAGAAGTGTTCCTTATTCCAAGATCTCAGAGTTGGCAACCCTATAATCTACTGTATATGGATAATTTGATATTTGATTTGAGATCAACTGACAACTGTTATTAAAAGTCATTTTTTTCTGATGCATTAGTACAAAATCACTGTCACTCTCTAATAAGGAAGAAGATGTCTGAAAAGGATGTAGGATTTTTTTCTGCTTTGCCTTTTCATCTTGAACTCTTTGACCTCTTCCCGGGAATTCTTAATCATTTTCGTCTTCTCCCTTCATTTCCTGGGAGGTTTTCTGTTCAGGCTTGGTGAAAACTCTGTGGGTGAACCAAACTGGGACAAGACCATTGACTATTGGCTGTTTCCACCTGCAGGCATTGTCCTCTGGTGTACGATAATCAATATATATCTGAGTACACTGTCTCCAGATGTTTAAATTCCTTCAGATTTTCTGATCAGTTCTGTCTTGTTTTCATCACTATGTACTGTAGAAAGGCTGACTTAGCCCCTTCCCTTTTTTGTCAAGTGTCTCTGATGATTCTAACAAGCCACAACTTCTTCATCTATGGCTTGGCCAGTCTTTAAATGCCTTGCCACTTCTGATGCGAATTGATTCATGTGCATGGACATCTATCTGGTCAACTTGTTAATTTTCAGCACCTTGGATAGTTTCTTTTTGTTTTGAACTCGTCAGTATCAGTAAGTTCTCTTCAATAAGCTCTTCTCTAAGCCCCACCTTTTGGGGCGGGGTTTGTTCACTGTCCAATGCCAATCCATATACTTTAGCAACTGTTGCCATCCAGGTCAGGCTTTCCTTTTCAAGCTTTCCTCTTCCAGCATGCCCATTGGACACGGCCGGATTGGGGAGGGGCTTAGTGAAGAGCTAATTCTCTTTGGCCATGAGATTCTACCTTGAGTGATGTCCTGAATCCTCCTTGCATGAGACCACGCCTGACTTTGACCTCTCTGTTCAGTCACCTCAATTATGAAGTCTCCATGAACTGAGTGGAATTTGTCTCCAGAAAAACTTTTTCCATCCTACAGGATTGTTTGGTGTAAAGTTGCTAGTGTTACATTCAACACATAAAGGTTGTTCTGCCAGTAATTGTTTTCTACTGAATTTATCAATGTGAGCTTTGTTAAATCATCATTCAGATACCCAATCGTTGTTGTTCTGACCAGTGTTGCTTAATAATAGCAAACAATATTCTCAATTCTGGGTTCAAGATTGAGGTTCTTCTGAGCATAGGGCCGGAACGAACCATTTCCATTGACAACACGCTGGTATCATCTGTCCCAACAGCCAGGAACCTTGGTGTTGTCCTGGACAGTCAGCTCTCGTTCAAAGCACACATTACAGCTATCACCCGTTCTTGTAGATTTATACTTCAGACATCACCCTGTGCCTATTCCTAATGTGATCCTGGGCTCTACACACCCTCTGCCACCCTGCTTCCTTCAAAGCATAACTCCCTTGTTACTGTTAACTCCATCCTTACTGGCATACTTAAGCCTCTCCACTGATCCAACCTACTACAGCTTCCTTGGTCCCTCCATTGGCTCCTGGCTGCTGTCTGCAGTACGAATATTGGATGCCGTCATTCAAAGCAACTACAATATGGAACTATATATATACTGTACATGATCGCACCCTACAAGCCCTCCAGAGCACTCAGATTAGCCGACACAGAGCCGAATGCGAAACAGAACTGCAGATTCGCTCCCAATCTTCAGCCACAGTCTGAAACGCTCCTTCAGACTTCATCTTAGCCCATATCACTTGCCCTAGCCTCGACCTATGCTATGGAAAGGCTCAACTTAATATCTTATTTTGCAGTGAGCAAACATACCGTATACCATTTTTGTAAACATGGGACCATAGTGTTAATATATGCATATAGAATTTCTATCCTTACATTCCTAGCTTATATTTCATTCATAGTGACTATATTGTATGTTTATGATGTAATGCCAGAAACAAACAATCAAATTACATATACACATCAACATATCAAATTAATTCCGCTTATGTGTCAAATATACTAATTGTCATTAATTATGTAGCCTGGTCTAGCCCTCAATGATTTTGGCCTTGGGGGGCGGGGGTGTCGTGGGATCCACACGGCGGAAGTGCTGCGCTCTGATTTGATCTCACTAACGTGTCGTCATCTCCGGCCCCTCCCCCTCCCGTCCACTGCTGTTCTACGTCACATTATTTAGAGCGACGCCCACCCCGGAAGGTTCACTCCCCCCTCAAGGCCACTTTCCAACGTGCGTTAGTCCAGGCTTTCCGTTTTCGCGCAAGGCGAACGAAAATGAAAGCCTGGGTGTCGAGGCTATTAATTATGCACAGTACTGTACATTGCAGAAATTGTATATAGAGGAACATATACATACTGAACATCCGAGCAAAGTTTGATAAAACTGCTTGACAAATTGTTATAGGATTTTTCCTGTCATTTCCGCCCATGTGTGAATATGCTGATAAATTCAATAATTATGCACAATACAAAAATGTACATTGCAGAACTGGATTCTATAGGAAGAAATACATATGGAACAACTGAGAAATGTTTGGTAAACCATTCAATCAAATTGTTATATGGTTTAGCATGGTGAAATCTAGCAGAAATGGACAAAAAACGTTTTTTGTAGTCTCATACTTTAGAGGCTATTTTCACAACTTTCCCCCCAGACAATTCCAGGCAACTTTTTGTATGTTATTCTGGGCATAATAAAGATTCAAAATCAGTTGAGTTTTTTTTTTTTTTTTTTTGCAATTACGTGCAGGTCAAGTGATATTATTACTGGACTAATGAACCAATGTGGACTCCCCCATAGGTGTCTTGGCTTCCTATCCTTATTAGATAGTCATTGCATGTCAGGAGGACGTACCAGTTAGTGCCTTCCGCAGCAATTGGTGTATGAATTCAACATTATTCCAGAAGGTTTCCAATACTTTCAAAACAAAAGCTTGCAGTCAGAGATGAGGACGGCTGCAGTTTGAAACTATAGCCCCCATTAAAAATAATAATTGGGAAACGTCAGGTTGTATTTGTATATTTGTATGTAAACAAGTCCCTTTTAAAGGACGTGGGCCCTTTTAAATGTACCCATTCTACATTCTGTGAAATAAAAAATGTCAATCAACCAATCACATTAAAAACAGTCTCCAACCTGCTAGCGTAGCAGCAAATATGGCAGATTTCTGAAAGGTCCCGCCTACCTAAAAAACGCTTGTCACACATCTCTCTAGTAGCATTTAAATTCCAAATGAAAGTCACAAATGAAGACAGAATATCCCTGCGAATCAAAACTATGTGCAAGTGAAGAAGGAAAAATATTTTTTGTTTTAATTTTTTTGTCAGTCAACAAAAACCCCTAAAGACATGTACATACACGTCCAAGCCTTCGTGCAGTTTGACTAGAAAAAGGACAATTGTGTTAAAAGATGTGGGAAGCTAAAGTGAAACGCTGTGAGCTTATAGATTTAAAACAGTCAACGTGTACATGATGAAGTTGCTGATAGTGT
The DNA here is from genome assembly GCA_039105355.1 of Benthosema pterotum. Taxonomy (NCBI): domain Eukaryota; kingdom Metazoa; phylum Chordata; class Actinopteri; order Myctophiformes; family Myctophidae; genus Benthosema; species Benthosema pterotum. The sequence goes on from CM076987.1 coordinate 37,611,598, forward strand.
TAGTAACTATCTGACTAACAAGCACTACAGCATGGCATGAAAACAGACAAGAGCTAAACGTTGTAGAACGATATCATTATGAACACAAATGAGAGAACTTCAAGCTGCTCTGCAGGGCTATACCGGTATCATACAGGGGCGGATCTAGGCATGGGCATAGGGGGGGCAATGCCCCTCTAAATGCCCAGACTGCCCCACCAAACTTGATGGCATGCAATTGCACCCACATTTCAAAGATATTTCAAATTAAAGTGGTTATATTTAAACTAATTTGAAACACTACTACTGCTACTAACGAAAATTGTGTCACCACTAAACCAACAGCATTTCATCATTGAAAACAAAAAACTCTGAGTCAGACCTTTAGCCTTATTCATGCTGCGTGTCTATTGCAACTTCAACAACAACTAATGCTATTATTGATGCTTTACTTGCCTAATAAAAGTCCTGCAACCGAAAATGGTATGGGTGCGGCTCCCATGTCATGGGTGCGCCCCCATGCCATTTTCTCCTGCCCCATATCATATCAAAACTCCATGAAATAGTTTTTTATTTACTCCTTGTAAGGAGGTGAGGTGCAGTCTGTTTACAGTACCGCCCCTTTCATGACGCCACCCTTCTTCCAGAAATTGAATGCTCATTCATTTTCCTCATAGACTCAAGCCAACTCGGGTTGTGACAAATCATGACAACCACCACGATATTATCACACAATATCTAACTAGCAAGACGTAAAAATCGGCATGATACAACACATTTTGTTTTGTTTTTCTTCTTAGAGATAATTTGATAGTCCCAAAACATTGTACGTGTTGTCATGGTTTGTCACGAGTTGGGAGGTGGCTTTGTCCGCGGTGTAATCGTCTTTATATAGATCATTTTCGAAAAGTCGGAGGGAAATGAATGGGGAATCCATTTATGAAACAAGGGCTACGTCAGGAAAGACCACAATTTTTTGTAGAATGTTCATCCGATATGAAAAGGGACACTAGCGCGTGACACTGTCTGACAGTGACAGTATGGCCTACGGTCGTATATCCAAAGTTATGGTGATCGCATCACATCTCGTCACAGAATAAGGTGACCTATCAGTGGTGGATAGGAACTATCTACAATGCAGTGGTATTTCTGTAGCATTTCCAATTTCCTTACATCAATGTACTCCACCGCACATCTCAGAGGCAGATCTTGTATTTTTACTACAATTATTTGAAAATGCTATACTGTTGGTGACTGCCCATCTTACTTTAAAAGGAACCCTGCCTAATGAGATAAATATCTGGACAATACATTATACTTGCCCTCTATAACTACAATTGAACATTTAAAACATAGAATAAGCTCTTTATTAAAAAAAAATATTTCATGTTTTTTATCCCATGGGGGCCGCCATTTTACTCTGCCTGTCACATGACCCGTCATAGGGATGACGTTGAACGTTGACTCCACTTCTAACAGTGCACATGCTCGTTCTATCCTTATCCCTTAACTTCTTTGCCTTTTTAAACTATTTAAAATAAACATTTTCAGTAGTTCAAATGGCCAGTCTACAAGCTCACAACATGTTAATAGATTGACATGTTGAAATATTCCAAAAAGTTTTTCAAACTTTCAAAAGGGGTTTAGCATGTAATGAAAATGGAGCCCCAATTGCCTTGACAGGAGCTTCTTCCACTCTATAAGGATATGGAACAGCGTTCCCCCTGTGGTCGTTGGAGATATTACATCTAGTGTTCACGGCTTCACGTCTTCAAGAATAGGTTGAACACTTCCTCAGCACTTCACTGTTATCCTACGCAATGCTTCAAGGACTTTTATTTATCAAACATTATTACTTGATTGTCTTAAGTATCAGCTCTTAAGTCATAACAGACAGCTTTGCCACACCTCCAAGTTTTGACTTAAGACTTAAGACCTGATACTTAAGACCAGTGGTTTTCAACAGGTGGTCCGGGGACCACCAGTGGTCCTTGAGAGGATTCCAGGTGGTCCCCAGCTAAGTTGTTTAACCAAATGTAACTCTGGAGAACGTACATTTGGTTTCATTTTTACGCTCTCAAGAGTTAAAATATCCATGTGAATTAGTCCTAATCTACACAACTAGAAGATTAATGGTCATGGACAGAAGCAATAGAAATCTTTAGTTTTGGGGTCTGTGGGTCTACAAATATCCTCAAATGGTGGTCCGTGGCTCAAATGCTGAATAAATGGTGGGCCCTGGGAGGAAAAAGGTTGAAAACCCCTGCTTAAGACAATCCCCCTAAGGGCTCCATTTTCGTTACCGCTAAACCCCTTATCCCTTAACTTCTTTGCCTTTTTAAACTATTAAAAAAAACATTTTTCAGTAGTTCAAATGGCCATCCTACAAGCTCACAACGTGTTAACAGATTGACATGTTGAAATATTCCAAAAAGTTTTTCAAAATAGTAAAAACGATATAGGGATTTGGGATAAGGGGTTTAGCATGTAACGAAAATAGAGTGTCTATGAGTGTCCCTAAGTGTCTATGAGTTAACATTACTGTAATAGTCCCCCTTGTGTGGTCATAATTTACAAATATAACTTCCCTGTGTATGCTTTATTCCCTGAAGCTGAAGACCTTTGTGTCAAAAGGCCCAATCGAAATAACACCATTTTAGTTCACCACGTTATCATACAACAACAGGTGTGCATGGGCGAATGCTTAAGTTCAGGTTAGTGGTACTAAAATCAGGTATACTTAATGAACCGGTGGGTATGGACTCATAAAAACATAATTTGAACACGTTCTGTACACCTTTTCCTCCATGGATTTATGAAGGGCACTACATCTTTTATATTGAACTTTTACTGGCCATACTGTCCGCAAATAACCCTCTATCTGCTCCAGGCTGTCTACACTAGTACTTCTCAAACCTTTAATCTTTAGTTATGGAGCTCTCAGTATCCAGGAAGGCAGCAGCGGTCTGCACAGTTACATACTACCTGCTTTATATAAGGAAGTGATTCATCATAGATTTGTCCCCAAATAGGGAACGAGGTACTTCTGTACGTTTTCAGGTTCATCATAGATTGCCTCTTCACAGGTATACAAGTTGCGTTGCACCACATTATGTCGTGTTTCGATATTCATCACAAATGAGAGAGCTCTCTAATGAACACCATAAAAAGGGGTTTTCTACAGGTGGTCCGGCGACCACCAGCGGTCCCAGAGAGGATTGCAGGTGGTCCCCAGCTAAATGGAAAGCTGGTTAATCAGATGTAACTCTTTTAGTTACTCTCAAAGAGTTCAAATATTCGCCATTTGAATCAGCCCAAGTCTACACAACTCGAGAATGTAAAAGATTAATGGTCATTTTGATCTGTATGTTTGACTGTTTTGTTTCCCAAATCCATCCTGGAATTGTGGACAAAAACAAAATAAATCTTTAGTTTTGGGGTCTGTGAGGATAAATTGTCCTCAAGTGGTGGTCCGTGGCTCACATTCTGAATGAATAGGTATCAAAAAGGTGGAAAATCACTGCCTTAAAACATTCCTTTTGACAGCCTACAATGGAACCCCGAACCTCCTCGCTTCATGTACTTTTTTGGTACCTCAATTCCTGGAACTATTGCTAAACATGCATTTTTCCGCAAAGGTCCCCCTATGACCAACAGAAAATGAATGACCACACGACGACACAGAACAAAACATCTTATCCGCACACTACGGGCGTTAAATATTCAACCATGTTTCAACCAAGATATTCCCTTGTATTCCCTAATATTTTCCTTTTTACCCAGTAGTCCCATTTTCTTACTCATACCAGGACCTGAAATGTACACTGATGAGTCATTCCACGAAACCTGACCTTTTCGGGTGTATTTTATAGATTGAGTTCACCAAGAACCACTCAACCATGTTTCAACCAAGATACTCCCTTAATTTTACCCAATGGCATTTCTAAGCAATTTGGAGCCCCAGGCAAAATGGAAAATCTTCTGTGACGTCATACCTATGACGCACAGTAAAATGGCGCCCCCCCAAGGGATAAAATATTGAACTATCTTTTAAACTAAACAGGGCTTGACACTAACACTTGCCCGCTTACCCGGGGCAAGTAAAAAAAATGGTGGGGCAAGTGAAGACTTCTACCTGGTTGCCCGATCGGGCAAGTGTGCAACTTAGAGCACTATAACACCACACAATTTGTCTTGAAGGCAGTCATTGCACTCTGCCTCTTTTCCTGCTTTCTAGCTATCTCTACCTATCTCTCTCCCAGGTTCATTTGGTTCCAAACTATCATTTTGCTGGGGTCAGGGACCACTGGGTCTGTCACCACTATGGGCTAATTAAGATGATTAATTTTAACTCTTGAGAGTGTAAAAATGAAACCAAATGGACCCGCAAGGGTGCATTTGGTTTCATTTTTACGTTCTCAAGAGTTACATCTGGTTAACCAATTTAGCTGGGGACCACCTGGAACCCTCTCAGGGACCACTGGTGGTTCCCGGACCACCTGTTAAAAACCTCTGGTTTAAAGCACCCAAGTAGGAAGTAAACTTAAATGCAAAATTTACAATATATTTTTGGGGGGCAAGTGACCATGACCTGAGGGCGAGTAGAATCTGACTTGCACTTGCCCGATGGGCAAGTGCTTCGGAGACCTTAGTGTCAACCCCTGCTAAAGAATATATTATTTGCGTTTTAAATGTTCAATTCTAGTAGAGGACAAGTATAAGGTATTTATCCATAAGGGGCTTATTAGCCTGGGATCCTTTTAAAGCATGTCTGGTGGTCGCCCTGGTGCCCCCCCCCCTCCTCATGGTTGCCCCTGGCAACTGCCTAGTCTGCCTAATGGCAAAAACGCCCCTGGTCTTATAATCATACCAGGACCTGAAATACATTGACACTGATCATGAGTCATTCCACAAGTCTGACCTTTCCAGGTGTATTTTATAGATATAAAGTCTATATGGTTTAAAAGAGGGGTTTTCTACAGGCGGTCTGGGGACCACCAGAGTGGTCCCTGAGAAGATTCCAGGTGGTCCAAAGGCTAAATGATGGAAAGTTTAACCAGATCTGTAACTCTTTGAGAGCGCAAACGTCCGTCGTGTGAATTAGCTCCAAGTCTACACAACTAGAGAACGTAGAAGATTAATGGTCATTTTTGATCTGCATGTTTTTTGTTTCCCAAATCCAGCGTGCAAGGTATTGTGGACAAAAAGCAAAAGAAATCTTTAGTTTAGGGGCAAATGGTGGTCCTCAGCTGTGGCTCAAAAATGCTGAATAAATAGTGGGGCCTGGTATGAAAAAAGGTTGAAAACCACATGCTTTAAACGCTTTGAAAATTGAAATGTTCCCTTCGCCCACCAGCAGAGCCAATAAGACAGCAGAGATGCCACCGTGTCTGTTCGCGTGCGTGTGCGCGTGCGTGTGCGCGTGCGCGTGCGTGTGCGCGTGCGTGTGTGTGTGTGTGCATCGTGAAGACCTTAGGTGCACGGGGCCATGGTAAAGGCCGCGGGGGAAGACGCAGGGCAGCCGATGTATTACCGTGAGTCATACTAACCGCGGCACGATCTCTCTCTCTCTCTGCTCGACCACACACACGTGCGCACACGTGCCGCCATCTGCCTGACCCATGCGCGCATGGCTGCTGTGACTGGGGGTGTAGTGGAGGGGGGACGCCGTCTTCTCACATCTAAGATATTAGGCCTATGCTTTTTGTCTTGTCATTTACTGTTATGGATACAATGCATTGTAAACAATCTTTCTCAATATGCTATACTTGTTTTAATTGCTTGTCTGTGTGTGTGTTGCACAGGCGCATGCAAATGAAAGTGTGCATGCACGTGTCTTAAAAGGGGAATTTCGCTCATTTTCAATATTATAATAATATGTCATTAATAGCCTATATACCTTAGAGATGTTGTGTGGACATGATAAAAAAGTTCCCCCAGTTTCCTAGAAATGGAGGTCTGAAAAAATCATTAGCACGGTGAAATACTGTACATCTTGATGAAATCATCACCCCCCACTTCTAAAAGTACCACTACAACACTGACTGTGACAAACTGTTAAAGATGGAGTGCCGTGAATGTTTTTCTACCCTAAAACATGATCATCAGGTACAACGTATTATTGTTATATGAAAGGTAAGATTTTTTTCCCCAAAAAGTGTAGTGGTTGTTAAACTGTCATTTTTATGATTCCCCCCAGCCAGTTCATTAAGTATGCCTGGTTTGCCTGGTGGGTGGTGATGGGTGGAGATCCACCTGAACCGAAGCCACACCCACAGCTTTAGTTGCTGAAGGGGGAGGAGTTAGGGGAGGGGCTGAGCACATGATGTCACTATATTGAAGTTTTTTTCATTGGCATGTTTGACTGGAAAGGTTCAGCTCCCAGGAAGAAACCCTAAATAGAAAGGGAAGACATCATTGCACATAAAAAAACATACATTTTCATACCGTCACCTCTTAAACATGTACAAAATTGGAAAAAATACACAAATCACGGCACCCTTTCTTTAACTGCAGAGAATATCATGATAATAACTATGAATATAGCTATTTTATATTGCGCTTTTCTAAGTCAGTTTACATTAAAATCTAGGAAAAAAAATAAGATGTATTTTATTTGAGCGTGTACAAATGGAATCAAATGAACCCCAACGTGTTCATTTGGCTCCATTCGTACGCTCTCATAAAAAAGCAGCGTCTAAAGAAATCCATTAACATGGTGAAAATACAGAAAACCACTAACACATGACATCAAAATACATCTTGATGGCATCATCAAGATGTATTTTGATGTGATGTGTTAGTGGTTTTCTTCAGAACTCTTGGGAACACAGAACGGGGGAACTTTTCTATCGGACATGCTAGTCCACATTGGTTCATGGGAGGAAACGGACATGCTCAGTACAGACCAGGAAGTTTGACGCTTGGCAAACCATCCAAGAGACCAATGGCATGCATGGTTTGCAAGTGTCAAACTTCCTGGAATGTACTGCGCATGTCTGTTTCCTCCCATGACTCCCCTATAGGTGTCTTGGCTTCTTGTCCTTATTAATAGCCATTGGTCAAGCTTTCCTCTTCCAACGTGCCCATCGGATAAGGCCGGATTGGGGAGGGGCTTAGTGAAAAGCTAATTCACAACACTTTGAGTCCTTTTTAATACATGCAAAGAAAAAGGCTGAAGGAAAAGTCAAAATCACACTTGTTGTGAAGTGAGGAGTGCTCTTGTCATCATACATCATCATAATCAAATCATCTCAATCTGTGTAGTACACATATGGCTGGGGCAATATACAGTGTGTAGATCCAAGCTCTGTTACCTAACTAAGGTAAGCACCTCCCATTTCAATCAGAACTGAAGATTCACTCTCAATCTTCCACCGCCATGTGAAAACACACCTACGCTGTATCCCAATATTTATGATGATTTATGAAATGTATTATGAAAGGGTAGAGTCAGAATAATACATTGTACAGTAAATAAAACAGCAAAAAGCAGCAGATAAGTATGATCCAGTAAGGCAGTGCATGATTTCAACCTTTTCATTTCGAGGGCCATTATTTATTTGGCATTTGAGCCACAGAACCCCAAACGTTGATCACGGTTCAAATTTTGAACATGAAACGTGTTCACACTCTATCACGCATCACGTGAACATCATCTCGCATGGGAAATAGGTTTGTGCCCAACAGAGTCATAACAAATGTAGCATTAGATAAGACATCTGCATTTGACAAATACAGGAGATATAGGAGTGTAACAATATAGTAATTGTATCAACATATCTTTTTTATATTGTGTATCGTTTGAGTTTGTATTATATCGATTTGCAATGTAAAGAATCGTATAGAATCGGGATTGAATCACTACCAATACGCTACCAATACCAATACGAAGTACTTATTGCGTTGTATTTATCAATTTTAAGAAGAACACAGAGGCCTAGATTTCCGTGACCGCTAAACCCCTTATCCTTTAACTTCTTTGCCTTTTTAAACTATTAAAAAAACATTTTTCAATCGTTAAAAGGGCCAACCAATAATTTGTCAATAGATTGGCACTTTGAACTATTCCAAAAAGTTTTTCAAAATAGCAAAAAAGGGGTAAGGGGTTTGGGATAAGGGCTTTAGCGTGTGACAATTACGCCACAGACAAAGCCAATTTGGGTCGTGCTAAATCATGAAAACACACACCATGTTTTGAGTCGATTCATTAAATTAATTTTGATGATTAATCTGATTGCATTTGTTAACGCAATTTACTCATGTACACACTGACTCAACCCATTGAGCATTTTCTCATTGAAAAAAAGGCTAGAACACGTTTTTACGGATACATATAGCTGTGTGTCTCCCTGTAATCAGAGCCATAGAGTATAGCTCGAGAGATCAAGCATTGGGGGCTTGTAGATCACCTATTTAGATAAATATTTAAGAAATAAACAGATTTTTCCCCATATTCTTCTCCTCTAATAAAATGTTCAAATCCTATGAAGTAAAACAGGCATATATTGAACATATTTCAAATGATGCTTAATCATGATTAAATTAATTTTGTAGCTGTGATTAATTTAATTTAATTTTTTTAATCATTCAACACCCCTACTTTGTTGTCAAGTTGGCTTAGTCCCGGTGTAATTGTCAGTTTACAGTATATAAATCATTTTGGAAAAGTATATGAGGAAAATGAGTGGGGAAATCATTTCCGGATTACGAGGGATGGCATGAAAGGGGTGGGACTGCTCAGCTCATGCAGTGTTTGTAGTCATCTAGTTGACTCCTCTTGCAAATACTTGGGCACTGTAACTCGAAAACACTGGCGTGCACAGAGAGTTTCAAGGGCAGGTGCTCAAATGTAACCAGGAGGGCACTCTAAAATCGGAAAATTGAGTTTTGGGGGGTTAAAAACGCATAGAAAAGAGCATTTCAGCATCTTTTTGCTCTTTTAAAAAGGGCATGTTGGTCCAGAGAGGGCCACTAGGGGGTGCTCAAACCCCCCTTGACGTCTATGTATGCACGCCTATGCTCGAAAACACTGTGCAACGCTAGACAAGTAGCAGCGGATTCGACCGTTGTCATCAGCAGGATTTTTTCGTCTCAGAATGGCCATGTTCTGCCGACTCCCTTTGTTCCGTGACCCAAAACCGCTAGACCCCTCCAACCGTAACATTGGACATGGAATTGGAGCAATGGATGGATGGAAGTATGTGGACTGGAATGCAATCAAACGTGGACAGAAGGAGAGAGAAAGTTTGCAGAAAAACAACGGATTTCAAAACTATGAAAGATAATTAAGATTAGTTATCTCAGACATAAATAGACTCTTCTTCAACAAAGATGGCGAATGCAAACATTCTCTGTATTGTACACATACATAATGCTGTAAGATACAAAACACTGAAGTCCTTTACCACAAACCTAATCCTAAATGCCCGACCCTCAACCTAACCTCACAGACCAGACGGTCTGTGAGATGGTTGAGCGTCCTGTATACGCTACACGAGTTAAAAATCTACCGTACCGTACATAACTGCCATATCTCTACAGCAACCTTAAAAGGATCCCTGCCTAATAAGACAAATATGCCTTAAAACACTATACTTGCCTTCTATAACTAAAACATGCAGATAAAAACACCTTCAATACTTTATTTCTTTCATAAATAGAGAATCTTTCACTCAATAGGAGGTGCTCCAGTCGCAGGATGAATGATGTCACATGAGCATGTTCATCCATATACTGGTATTCCATAGAGCTAGATCACACGTGACATCATCATCCTGTGCCAGGAGCACTTCCTGTTCAGTGAAATATTCTCTATTTATGAAAGAAATAAGATGCCATTGGTGTTTTTATTTGTTTATTTTAGTGATATAGGGAAAGTATAATGTTTAAGCAATGTTTATCTTATTAGACAGGGATCCTTTAAAGAATTAAGGGCAGAGAAATCAGATGGATGTCGTGAGAGAGAGAGCCGTGCGTAGTCAGCCCACTCCGTCGTGACCCTGGTGATGACCTTTTGGGCGTAAAGCCAGTGTAATGGTGTAAGTATCACAATGACCTATACACAACGTATACAAAAATGGATGTTGGGGGGGAAAAAAGGTTGTCATCGTGTCTCAGACCTCCTCCCCTCCCTCCCTCTCTCCCTCCCTCTCTCTCTCTCTCTCTCTCTCTCTCTCTCTCTCTCTCTCTCTCTCTCTCTCTCTCTCTCTCTCCCTCTCCCTCTCTCTCTCTCTCTCTCCCTCTGTCTCTCTCTCTCTCTCCCTCTGGGTATTAAATGGATGCGAACTCACAGCGGCAACGACAGAAGTTCCGGACAGCCGTGCTTTTTTTTTTGGACAGAGGAGTCCTCAGAGCATCCGCAGCATGTCCAGACACTTCAGAATGGGTAAGGACCACCTGAGACGAGGGTCTCATTTTAATATAAAATGTCTTATATATGTTTCTTTATTTTATGATTTTACTTATCTATTTAATTGGGGGTGGTGGGTGGGAGGGATTTCTCTCTTTATGACGTGTGTGAGGTATAGTTTCACTGTACCACATGCCGTAAGCTACTTTATTTTATATGTTAACCCTTTGTGTACTGAACGCGTTTTGGTGTTCAAAGCGTTATGTTACACTTAAGCTATTGAAAAATATCAGACCTACAAGCTCACAGCGCGCCACCGTAGCTCTGATATTTTCTTAAGAATTGTGAAAATGTGATGCAAATCTTTCAATATATCGGATGCAAATATTTTGAACTAAAATCTTTGCTTCTGGGGGATCCCTACGACAACATGTTTTCAGATGGGGGGTCCGCAGCCAAATATAGATAATTCTGGTGGTCCTTGGCATGAAATATGTTAAGCAGCACTGACACAGGAACATGGATTTTTCAGAGAAACTAGAATCTGTCAGAATCTAGCATCAGAAACTAAACTAGGAACTAGTCAGAAACTATAATCTAGTGTCAGAAACTACATTAATCAAGTGTCAAATATTATATATTCTTAGATTTGAGGATCATTTTCACAATCTCTTTTACGACTTGTGTGTGAAGGTATAGTTTCACTGTAGCATGCCGTAAACCAGGGGTTTTCAACAGGTGGTCCGGGGACCAGCAGTGGTCCTTGAGAGGGTTCCAGGTGGTCCCCAGGCTAAATGATGGAAAGTTGGTTAACCAGATGTAACTCTTGAGAGTGTGAAAATGAAACCAAATGGACCCTTGCGGGTCCATTTGGTTTCATTTTCACACTCTCAAGAGTTAAAATATTCATCATGTGAATTAGCACTATTTTAGTCTGCACTGCTTTGTTTGCCAAAATCCAGCCTGCATGGAATTGTGAACACAACCAAAAGAATGCTTTAGTTTTAGGTCTTTGAGGCTAAAATGCCATAAAATGGTGGTCTGCGGCTCAAATGCTGAATAAATGGCGGTCCGTGGCTCAAATGCTGAATAAATGGTGGTCCTTGGTGTCAAAAAGGTTGAAAACCCCTGCCGTAAACTACTTTATTTTATATTTTAACTTGCTCATGTTCATCTCTCTCTCTCTCTCTCTCTCTCTCTCTCTCTCTCTCTCTCTCTCTCTCTCTCTCTCTCTCTCTCTCTCTCTCTCTCTCTCTCTCTCTCTCTCTCTCTCTCTCTCCCCTGGTCACCTGTCCTCAGTGTTTCCCCGCATGCTGGCGGGGCTGCTGCTGTGTGTGATGCTGCACAGCAGTAGGATCGGCGGCGGGGTGAGCCCCGCGCCGATCTGCAGCAGCGGCAGCGGCGGTGGCGGCGGCGCCCACGGCGGACAGAGCAGCGGCGGCTGTCACGCCCCGACGCTGGCGGACCTGTTCGACCGGGTCATCCAGTACTCTGCCAGGATGCACACCATCACCAGTGACCTGCACTCTCACGTCGTGAGTCAAGTCTCCTTTGCTGATTTCCTGCGCGCGCCTGCACTGGTTTTTATTTTTATATACCGTATTGTCCCGAGTATAAGACGACTCGTTTATAAGACGACTCTCATTTTTCAAGACCCATTTACATAAAAAAGAAAATTGAATGTCAAATAGTATAGCCCACCCAAATGCAGTCTCTCTCTAAAAGCAGTCTCTCTCTCAATGTCAACTCCCCTCGCCTCATTGGCTGTCAGCAAGTCACTCACACCCACATTCAATCTGTGGCACCAGTTCTGAGTGGATGATTATGTGATGATAATGATTTATGGATTGTATCATATTGTGGTGTCTAGTTCTGGTATCTGTGATCATTATGTGTTCTATGGTCGGATATGTTCAGTATGTATTAACGTTCAGTATGTATTTGGAATGAATTGCAACTACGTTGTTAGGGCTTACGTTATAGGCTCTGCTCAGAGGGGTTGTTGATATCAGAGCTGTGTCTCAGTGCACAGTCATCTGAGATATCGAACGTGATACCAGACCTACCGTATGTCTCGGTACATAGATATGATATCACATGAGCAGTACCACACCGCCATACTAACATGCAAAAGCTTTGCAATAAATGGTCTATGGCAGTGGTCTGTGGACCACCAGTGGTCCTTTAGAGGGTTCCAGGTGGTCCCTAGCTAAGTCGGTTAAGGTGTAACTCTTGAGAATGTAAAAATGAAACCAAATGGACCCTTGCGGGTCCATTTGGTTTCATTTGCACACTCTGAAGAGTTAAAATATTCATCATGTGAATTAGCCAAGGTCTACAGAGAATGTAGAAGATTAATGGTCATTTTGATCTGTATGTTGGACTGTTTGGTTTCCCAAATCTAGCCTGGAATTGTGGACAAAAGCAAAAAAAAAAAAAAAAAATGTTATAGTTTTGTGGTCTGTGGTGCTGAAACATCATCAAATGGTGGACCATGGCTCAAATGCTGGAGAAATAGTGGTCCCTGCTATCAAAAAGGCTGAAAACCCCTGGACTATGGTCCTTCTGAGCCAAAATGTGTCAATGAACTTTAATCGAATGTTTAATCGACTTGATCAGGCCACATTCGGAGTACTTCAGTAACAGTACAGATTTGTTTGAGGACTTGACATTGACAAGAGTGTCAGTCAGTGCATTGTCAGAAACAAAACCTTGCTAGTGAGAAAGGTTGTTACGTCCATTATATTCAGATTCCCTGAATAGAGTTCCTCGGCTGGACAGCAGTGTTGCCAACTTGGTGCATTTGTCGCTATATTTACCCCCCAGTTCCAAAATTAGTGAAAAACTACTGGCGGAAAATCTAGTGTTTTTTTGCTGGTGAGTTGAAGCACAATTGGGTGACAGGCACCAGAGATAAAACCTTCGTTTATCATCATTTTTCCTCCTATGATAGAGTCCTCCTTCCTTCCCTGGAAAGGACCATTGTTAACCAAATGGACCCTTACAGATCTGTAACTTACAGATCTCGTAAAATGAAACAAAATGGACCTGTGAGGGTCCGTTTGGTTTCATTTTACACCCTCAAGAGTTAAATTATATTTGAATTGAATACCTAATTTTTCAAGAATCTACACATTAAATGTAGAAGAATTGATATCTTGACTAACATTTTGCCAGTTATTTCTCCTACATTATTCCGAGAGACTAAACTCAACATCAAATCGTGGTCCTCCATGGCTAAAATGCAGAACAAATGGTATGAATGGTATCAAAAGGTTGAAAACCACTGCTCTAGCGCATTCTAGTGCATTTTTGGAAGTGCCACTTGTGCGTTTTGGATGTTGGCAGTTTGCAACACTGCTGGACATTGCCATTCAGTAGCAAAGCAGTAGGGTAGTTCGGGGGAGGGCTATGCTCCTGGCATTCAGCATTCTTGTGAACTCTTGTGACCCTATGTACACTGTACGTTACTCATTCACATGTGACGTAGTGTGTGTCACTCTCCGCGCTGTGCCCCTTCCTGTGTCTCAGCAAGGAAAACAGGAGAAAGGGTAAGCCAGGGTAACAGACGTCATTTTTCTCTACCTGACAAATCGAATCAGCAGATTCGTCACGCTGGGTGGCAAGCTGCAGCTCGAAATCGCAGGGAATACATTGAAGTCAATGTAGGTGGAGTGGACAGGGACAAACAAAAAATATTTCTGAAAGACTGATACCATTGTAAATTAAACACTTCTGGAAAATAACAGAATACACATAACACATTGTCTGTTGTGTTGTTTTTCGATGTGTACACCGTGGAATGTTATATAGGTATCCAAAGAGCATAAAGTATGCTTCTGAACGTTCTGAACGTGACGTGCAGCTGGGTGCTATTGCAATGAGGGGCAGTTCTCGCGATGAGAGGCTAGGCAGCCCAGGCAGGCTCTGATCTTTAGATAGCTTAATAAAATGAAATAGTTTGCGATTCGAAAAACACCCACTCAGACAACAATCTGTGACCTGTTTTCTTTTATATTCCTGAATCGATTATATGACAATGGTCACACTCGTTCATAAATAATGTTTGTTTACAAGATGCTCAGCATACTGCCATCCAATGCCATGTATTTGTGCTAGCTTCCGGTAGGAGTTTTGCCACCTGAGGTGTCATGGCGCAGCCCCGGCAGATTTGGCTGCAATTCTTTCTATAACAACTCCCCTGTCTCTCAGGAGCAGCTGTTCCAGCCCAGCAAGAACTACATCCACCGGCTCAACCGCCACTGTCACACCTCCACCATCCTCACGCCAAACGGCAAGGAAAACGCCCAGAGACTGACGGTGAGTGGCCAAAGATTTTTTATTATTATTATTACCCTTATTTATTTATTTATTTATTTGTTTTTGTTCAAAGTGTCTTTTGTTGATATGCAGTCACCATGGAGCAGTCACCATGGAGGCATCCAGGAAGTATACTAAGCATTGATCCAACATGCTAACATGAGATAATCACTTCCTGTCTGGGAATTTGACTCTTCAAAATATGAGCTCATCATTGAAAAACACTGGCGTTACAATTCATCATGGCTTGATGGCTTGATTTATTATGGCTCGATAATGGTGGTATGCATGTCTGATTGATTTTTCCCGTTACCGTCAATGCGCTCCGATCCAAAAACTTTTTGAGATTACAAATGTCTCATCCTCACTCAGTTTTCAAGCGATTGTTTTAATTCCAACTTGTCAATACAGTGTATAATTTATATATTTTATATTTTCATTGGGTATAGGTATAGCCACGTTTTTTTTCATCAAACAATATGAAGATAGATAATGCCGTCCTTTTTTCCACGCAGCTTAGAGACACATGTGCGCTGGCTTGTACACTTAGCCTATAGGGCACTGGTGTCAAACATACGGCCCACGGGTCGGATGCGGCCCGCGCAATGATTTAATCCGGCCCCAGGCTTGTAGAGCAAAAATGTCTGAGTCTATCAAAAAAAATTAAGTCTCTAACACGTTCCTATCAAAAGTTTCACAGCTGGGAGTGCTTAAATGATTGGACTGTTGAGAGTGGAGGAGGGGGGGTGTACTGGCGCTGCAATTGAGAACTATACTTCAGCAGTAACCTGACTCCACCAGATGGGGCAGCAGAGAGAGGAGTATTCCCTCCTCCTCTCTCTGCTGCCCCATCTGGCGGAGTCAGTTACTTCACCAGTATGAGGGTCTATAACTGAGGGATCATTCAGATCACAGCTTCATTGGCGCACTCACTGTAAATAAAAATAGCATCTCCCATAGCAAATGTCTTAATCTAGGCTACAAGTATAAAACCAATAATGAAAGTCATTAATAGCTATTAATAGCTACTCTTAATAATACACATGATTTGTGTGATATACTGTAGCGTAGAAGTTACAGCTGTGTACGTAAACATGCGTGTGCATGCTTGCAGTCTGTGACTGGTCTGTGCTCCGGCCCCCATAAAGTCACATTAAGTCCAATGCGGCCCCCACCCCAAAATGAGTTTGACACCCCTGCTATAGGGGCTTTCCCAGTGGTTCATTTGACTGGAAAAATGAGCACCATGTATTCTATGAGGAAAAACCTAATTTGAAAGAATACGCTGTTTGAGGTTATAGTCTTAGTCAACGAAATATCACAAACCTTAATCAAATTAGTCTTTAGTCCCAGCCAATCGGAGTACCCTGAGGGACGGACAAAGTCCCAGGGTCCGGGCAGCGGACCGTGACACATACATGCCATACATAGTACATAATGTACGGGTTAACATGGACTTAATCAGGGGCGTTTTTGCCATTCAGCAGACTAGGCAGTTGCATGGGGCACCATGAGGGAAGGGGGGCACCGGTGCGATCACCAGGCAAGCTGTAAAAGGATTCCAGGCTAATAAGCCGCATGGATAAATACACTATACTTGTCTCTATAACTAGAATTGAACATTTAAAACATATATATATTATGTTTTTTAGTTTAAAAAATAGTTCATGATTTTATCGCTTGGGGGGTGCTATTTTACTGTGCCTGTCATAGGTATGACGTCACGAATGGACCCCCGGGGAAAATCTTGCCTGGGGCTCCAAATTGCTTAGAAACGCCCAATGGATGTCATTGTGAATGATGTCATCTCTCCCCCCTATATAACGTTGATGAACGATGCCCTATGCAATTTGAGTCTCAGGCGTGCTAAAGGTAATTTTAATTTCACGTACATAAACAACTTCCTCCTCCGCTCACAATGTCAAAGTTCTTTACTAAGGTTAGCGCCAGCGAGAGCGATGAGTCCTCCTCTGAAGACGAGACTACCCCTAAATCATCTGGGGATGTCTTAAAGCAGACTTCGACTCAGAATTTCTCGCTCAGTGACGATGAGGAGAAGAGAGCGCCGCGCAGTGCCAAAGACAAAAACTTTGACAAGCTCACCAACTACACGAAGAACATCCGCAATGCCATGAAGATCCACGACATGGCCAAATGTTTGGAGGAGTTTGAGAAGCTGTGTCGAACCTTCGACAAAGGCCAGGCTCTAGTGGTCGGAGAGGAGGCGCCCCACTTCTACGTACGCATTTTGGCCGACCTGGAAGACCATCTCAACCACATTTGGGAGGACAAAGAAGGAAAGAAGAGGCTGAACAAGAACAACGCCAAAGCCCTCAGCACACTCCGCCAGAAGATCCGCAAGTACAATACCGACAACCCTGACCTGCACCACATGGTTGTAACGTACAGGAAGAATCCACAGATGTCTGCGGATGAGGAAGAGGAAGAGTTAGGTTCCTCCCCGACCACTGACGCTGAAGATGAGTCACTCTTGAAGAAGCCTCCTGCAGAACCCACCCCAGACGTTACCAAAGACTCTGGGGACGAGGGCGATTCGTCCCCAGAGTCTTTAGCGGCAGACGAGGAGGATAGCAAGGGAGGCTGGGTGAAGGTGAAAGGAGGAGGCCCTCTCGTCGTGGAAAAGCCCCAGATGTTCCCCAAGAGCACCTCGGACATAAACACAGTGCAGGACGTGGTCGAGAAGCTGAAGGAGATCATGCAAGCCAGAGGGAAGAAGAGCACCGACAGAGCTGCTCAGGTTGAACTGCTCCATCAACTAGAGGGCAATTGCAAGCAGAGCAAGCTAGGGGTGGGCATTTTGTTCAAGGTCAAGTACAGCATCGCCGTCACCATTTTCGACTACAAAACCCTCGAGATGGAAGCTTGGCTGAAGGGCTTGAAATGCATCGAGGAGCTGCTGGACGTTCTCTTCAAAAACAACATCGTATTTGGGGAGAACATCACAGAAGACAACGAGATCCTCGACGTGGGGGCGGTAGCCCGTGACCCTCAAAGCTGTCCACCCTCAAACCTATCCTCCGAGTCTGACCAGCCTGACTACAGGATCCATGGCTGTATCCTGACCCTGGTGGAGAGGCTGGACGAGGACTTCACCAAACTCATGCAGGACACCGACCCCCACTCGCAAGAGTACGTCAACAATCTGAAGTACGAATACAAAGTGTTTGGCATCATCAAGAGCTTGTCGACGTACCTGGAGAAGAAGGGCAGCCCAGCAGAACTGTGCAGAGTGTACCTCCGCTACATCATGCACATCTATTACAAGTGCGACCACAGGACTCGACGGCGCCACGTTCTGGTAGACGAGGGAGAGAGCGCCGTTGAGCGGAAGGACCAGGAGGATGACATCGAGGGCTGCCGCGACAGGGACAGTGCAGCTGTCATGGACCGCCTCTGCAAGTTCATCTACGCCAACGACCGCACGGACCGCATCCGCACCTACGCCACCCTCTGCCAAATCTACCACCACGCCCTGCACCTGCGCTGGTACCAGGCCCGCGATCTGATGCTCATGAGCCACTTGCAGGACAGCATCCAGCACTCAGACCCGCCCATGCAGATCCTGTACAACAGGGCTATGGTGCAACTGGGGATCTGTGCCTTCGACCGGGGCCTGATCAAGGACGCCCACAACGCCCTGCTGGACATCCAGCCCCAAGCCAAGGTCCTGTTAGGCCAGGGCCTGCAGACGACCCCGAGGCACGGCCAGGAGAGGAACGCCGAGCAGGAGAAGACCGAGAAGCGAAGGCTGGTGCCGTTCCACATGCACGTCAACACGGAGCTGCTGGAGTGCGTGTATCTGGTCTCGGCCATGCTGCTGGAGATCCCCTGCATGGCCGCCCGCGAGTTTGACGCCCGCAAGAAGACGATCAGCAAACCGTTCTACCACCAGCTCAGGCTGGCGGAGAAGCAGCCGCTGCTGGGACCGCCGGAGACGGTCAGGGAGCACGTGGTGGCTGCCAGCAAAGCCATGAGGATGGGCGACTGGCACGCCTGCCTCTCCTTCATCGTCAACGACAAGATGAACAGCAGAGTCTGGCGCCTGTTCCCCGATCCGCAGCGGGTACGCGACATGATCACCGGGAAGATCCGGGAGGAGTCGCTGAGGACTTACCTGTTCACCTACAGCAGCGTATACGACTCCATCAGCATGGAGACTCTGTCCGACATGTTTGGACTGGAGCCGCCCGCCGTCCACGGCATCGTTAGCAAGATGATCGTCAACGAGGAGCTCATGGCGTCTCTGGACCAGCCCAGCCAGATGGTGGTGATGCACCGCGTCACACCCCTTCAGAACATGGTCCTGCAGTTGGCTGAGAAGCTGGGCTGCCTGGTGGACAACAACGACCGCCTTTCAAAGACCAGAGATCAAAGAGGTGGCTACCAGCAGAAGCTACCTGGCTATCAGAGAGGAGCTGGTCACCAACTAGGGGTTGGACAGAATAACTGATGTGCCCCAGTCTAGCCTGGTTGAAACCAAGTCTCTTGGTCTGGAGTCTGATAAAGCAGACTAGCCCCAGTCAGTTTGTTTTATTAGAGAAGTTGAGCTTTTTTTTGTGGGACAATTTATGCTGAACATGTTGGAGGCTTAATTAAACACAGGCTGCTAGAACGTTTTTTTGTAACTGGCACATGCTAAGGAGTTATAATGGGTTTGAATTGTTAAAAAACCCCACCCATTCTTGGGGTTTAGTGGTCATATAGGGCAATTATCTATCACTTTGGTTGGCGGAGCATTTAACCAGCAGCACCTGGCAGGTATATAGTCTAAAGCACTTAAACTAAACCAGACACAGATGCAGTATTCTGTAAGTTCGCCATTTTGACATGCCCCTTTTGAATATTGGTGGGTTACTACTGGGTTAATATTTATGTTTAATGCATTTGATTTAATTCATTCATTGATATTCTGATTCAACATTCTTCATCCTGTGCAAATGGACTAAATAAAATGTACAAACCACATGAACTGCTTAATCTGTGAACTAATCAGTATGCCAAGAGAATATAACCCGCAACTTCCTTTCCACTCAGGCCAACATCTTTTTTTCCAATGTTTTTCCCAAGCACGACATACCTCAAATGTGCAGGTTTGCAGATCATGGCATGCAAAACAACCAGGGAACAACCCAAGATGTTTCAAATTAAAGTGTTTGTATTTAAAATGATTTGAAACACCACTACTGCTACTAACTAACTACAGCTGTGTCACCACTAAACCAACAGCATTTCATCATTGAAAACCAAAAACTCTCTGAGTCAGACCTTCGGCTGCGTGCATGCTGCATGTCTGTTGCAACTTCAACAACAACTTATGTTATCATTGATGCTTTACTTGACTAATAAAAGTCCTGTAACCGAAAATGGTATGGGTCGCCCCCATACCATTTTCTCTTGCCCTCCCAATTGGGAAATGTTACTTCTGCCCTGGTTGCTGAATTGAACACTGTTTCTGTACGGGGCTCATCCCAACAGAGAGGGGAGCTGATGGAGATCATTCTGCGGCTACTCGTGGCGTGGAGAGACCCCCTGTGGCACCTGCACCAGAACATGGCCCACCAGGATGACTCCTCCAACAGCTTCAGCTCCGACAAGGCCCTGGAACTGAGCGACATGGTGCACGAGCTACGCCAGGGTGTGGAGCGAGTGGCCAAAACGGTACGCATTATACTGTAGGTCTCAGGCACACACACACACACACACACACACACACACACACACACACACACACACACACACACACACACACACAGGGCGGATATAACATTTCCCAATTGGGGGGGCAGGAGAAAATGGTATGGGTGCGGCTTCATCGGCGATGAAGCCACACCCGTACCATTTTCAGTTACAGGACTTTTATTTAGTCAAGTAAAGCATCAACAATAACATCAGTTGTTGTTGAAGTTGCAACAGACACGCAGCATGCATAAAGCTAAAGGTCTGACTCAGAGAGTTTTCTGTTTTCAGTGATGAAATGCTGGTTGGTTTACACAGCTGTAGTCAGTAGCAGTACTTAGTGTTTCAAATCATTTTAAATATAAGCACTTTAGTCTGAAATAGCTTGGGTTGTTTTGCATGTCATCGTGTTTGGTGGGGCAGACTGGGCATTTAGGGGGGTAAATGCTAGATGCCTAGATCCACCCCTGACACACACACACACACACACACACACACACACACACACACACACACACACACACACACACACACACACACACACACACACACACACACACACACACACAGAGCTGTCGTTTGATTAAAATATTTAATCAAAATTAATTGCATGATTGCCCAAAGTCAATCTTTGATAAATCGCAATAATTCTAAATATATCTTGAATGAGATATCCCAGAATTCTTATATGAGATATTTATACTGCGTTCGAGCCACAGACCACCATTTGATTACATTTATTTAGACTTCCAGACCTAAATTAAAACTTTTCTCCACAATTCCAAGCTATATTGACTCCCATAAAGAAGAAGAAAAATCTGAGTGGACAGTGAAAGATGTATTGCTCTCTCCTTCTGATGCCATTCCGTGGAGCCGTTATATGTAAATCACATTAGTTGAAGCACATATAGCTCATTGAAAATGAATATTCCAAAGATATAAACCAGGGGTTTTCAACAGGTGGTCCAGGGACCACCGGTGGTCCCTGAGAGGGTTCCAGGTGGTCCTCAGCTAAGTTGGTTAACCAGATGTAACTCTTGAGAACGTAAAAATGAAACCAAATGGACCCTTGCGGGTCCATTTGGTTTCATTTTTACACTCTCAAGAGTTAAAATATCTATCATGTGAATTAGCCCAAGTCTACACAACCAGAAGATGGACAAAAGCAAAAGAAATCTTTAGTTTTGGAGCCTGGAGGTCTGTGGGGCTAAAATGTCCTCCAGTGGTGGTCCGTGGCTCAGATTCTGAATAAATGGTGGGCCCTGGCATCAAAAAGGTTGAAAACCCCTGATATAAACGGACATTATGAAGGAGGCACAGACAGTAGTTACTCTGAATGGCATTCAGATATCATGGAATAATAGCCATGGCTATACGCACAACATTGCTGAAGGCGCAAAGACTGTGAATGAATCACATCCCAAAATAGAATGTCACATGAGGGAGGGAGGGAAGGGGGTCAACTCAGTGAGTATCGAATTTGAGAAGGAAATGTCACCGTGTACCAATTCAACTCAATTCAATTCAATTCAAAGGGCTTTATTGGCATGAGAAAACATATGTTTACATTGCCAAAGCAAAAAAGAAAATACAATATACAATATACAATACAACAAAGACTAAGCACAATACAACAGTACAACAATATATAAACAGGGGTGCACATAAGTGGTGCTCCGGTGCTCAGGAGCACCAAAAATCCTACAATGAGTTGTCAATCCAGGGATGGAAAGCTCCTTTGAGCACCACACAGCTGGGGCTCATAATCACTGCCCGAATGGGCCAGTAAAAAAAAGCCTTGAAAATGAAATAATTCTAACTAAATGAAATAATTCTAACTAAAGTCTAAAATACTACTAGTATTTTTAATGGATGTAGAATGCAGGTAGTAGTACTACTACAGTACTAGACTAGCCACTGTTGCAACGCCGAAACTATCGCCTTGTACTGTAATACTGTACATTGATCGGGCTGTACGGAGTGGAAAAAAGGGGTCCCAGGGCCCGGTGATGCAGGTCGCCGCATTTTGGGAGCACCAAGTAACATCCCCAGGTGCTCCTCTGAGTACTGAACCAAAATGTGCACCCCTGTATATAAATACAAAAATGATGAACATTTGAATTTCTATATCCCAAGATCAATCGATGTGAGAGTACACGCAATGATTATTCTTCAGGGTGTTAATGTTCCATTTGATATCCGTCTTTGTTGTGCCCAGCAGATATGGGGTTTTTTCGTCGTTGGTCATGTTCTCAGAATCTCTGTGGGCGATTTTAATCAGTGGGAAGTGTCTCTGATATCTTGGTAACAAAGGACCAGAGAAAGGATCACATGACGCCAAGGAGGACTGTAATTGGAGGATTCCAGAATGTTGACTAGTAGAGGGCGCTAATGATCTGACTTTTTGTAAACAACCAGGAGTTGTCAGAGTCAGCCAAATGTGTCCCTTTGGCTGACTCTGCCCGGCCCGTGAAAGGGTACCATGGTTTTCAGGGACCACCAGTGGTTCTTGAGAGAGATTCCAGTTAAATATGGAAAGTTGGCTAACCAGATGTAACTCATGTTTACACTCTCAAGAGTTAAAATATTCATCTGAATTAGCCAGAGAATGTAAAAGAATGGTCATTTTTATCTATGTTAGCCTGTTTTGTTTGTGAAATCCACCCTGGAAAAGCAAAATAAATCTTTAGTTTTGGGGTCTGTGGGGCTAAAATGTCATCGAATGGTGGTCCGTGGCTCAAATACTGAATAAATTGAGGGTCCTGGAGTCAAAATGGTTGGTCTTACTCTTACTTTTATCTTGAAACTAAATTAATATTATGCAGACTTTAGTTCAGCCTTTAGTCCTGGCCCTCCACAATATTTTATCTCATTTGGCCCCTTGGGAAAAATAAGTGCCCACCCCTGGTATAGATAGGAGAGTGATCGATTATCTTTCCCCTTACCAGATGGAGGACCTTGGAATTCTGGGAAACTCGGAGAACAGCCTGGCGGCTCCCGGCGGCCTTGTCCCCTTGTCCGACAGCGAGTGGCGCCTCATGAACAACTACGATCTCCTCTACTGCTTTCGCCGCGACTCGGACAAGGTGCAGAACTACCTGAAGATCCTCAAGTGCCACATCGTACCAGGGCGCGGATGCTGAAAGGCAGGGGGACGAACCCCTCCCTCACAGAAAAATAGGATGAATGGATGAAATGTTTGACTGGATGGATGGATGGATGGATGCATGCGTGGATGGATGCATGGGTGGATAGATGGATGGATGGATGAGTGGGTGGTAAGCAATCTGTAATGGTTAAAACCAGGGGTTTTCAACCAGTGTTCTGGGTACCACCAGTGGTCCCTGAGAGGGTTCCAGGCGGTCCCCTGCTAAGTTGGATAACCAGATGTAACTCTTGAGAGCGCAAAACGCTCTCGATAGTTAAATTACTCATCATCTCAAGTCACATCATCTTAAGTCTACACAACTAGAAAATCAATGGTCATTTTGATCTGTATGTCTGACTGCTTTGTTTCTCAATGGCTCGAATGCTGAATAAATGGTGGGCCCTGGTGTCACAAAGGTTGAAAATCCCTGGTTAAGACAAAATTGATCTCTGTCAAAATGTACACTTGTATTGTGATATAATGATAGTTATTTATATAGTACCTTTCATACATGCAATGTAATCCAACACGATGTGCACTAGAAAGAAAGCAATCATGAATTCAATAGACAAAAAACATATGTAAATACGTGAATAAATAATGAATGACTGTGATTTAGCCATTCGACTGGAGTTTACTTCTCAATGTATTGTGATGACAGAAAAGTTTCTATGGTTTCTACGACTAAAATGCATTTATCTAGAAGGCTCTGCCATGACTAAACTAGTCCCTGATTCGTGGGCTTTTTAATGCTTTTTATGCTCCCTAGAGCCTATTTGACGAAACTTGGATTAGAGATTAAACCCATAATTGACAGATATGGCTTACTATATCCTGGATCTGGGTTTCAGAAAACTGGCAACAACAAGATCACAACGTGTGGCATCTGTTGCTTAGCTATACAAAGTGTACTATGGAATAATCTATATAAGGATCAACACCGTACAACTTCTATTTCCAAAAGGCTCCAGCTGCAGACCTAGCCCAGGAGTGGACGTGCCTCACAGTTGATGTGATGGCGTCACACATCGACCCACAGGCCCCTGTTGTTGCCATGCCCCACCCGCTTCTACCATTATCAAGCCATAATTCCCAGTAGGCTGCTTATCAGCACCATCTTAGCTTGCGGTTAGGTTTGTGGTATAAGACTTCAATGTTTTGTATCTTACAACATTATTATTATGTATGAGTACAATACAGAGAATGTTTGCATTTGCCATCTTTGTTGAAGGAGTCTATCAAGGTCTTGGGATAAATAATCTTAATTATCTTTCATAGTGGTTTAAACCCTGTGGAAATGTTGTATTAAGTTTTAAAATCCATTGTTTTTCTGCATTCTTCCTCTCTCCCTCTGTCCATGTTTGATTTGATTCTAATCCACACACTTCCATTGCCCCAATTCCATGTCCCATAAAATGTTCTACTATTAGCGACATCTCTTTGGCATTTTATATATTATGTTTGTAGCAAAACCCGAGACCCCTCCAACCGTAACCCTAAGCCTAAATCCCCGACGCTCAACTGACCCTCAACCTAACCTCACTGAGAGGTTAGGTTGAGGGTCGGGCATTAAGGATTAGGGTTGCGGTTGGAGCGGTCTAGGGTTTCGCGTCTCGGACTGCAGAGCATGGCCTTAGGCCTACAACAACAGGGGCCTGTGCGTTGATGTGACTCACATCAACTGTGAAGCACGTCCACTCCTAGGCTAGGTCTGCAGCTGGACGTATCTCTCTATTTCTCACTTCTTACGGGAGCTGTTTTTTTTTATTTATCCCTTGTCTCACAGAGCACCCGGTGTTCTGCCTAATAAAAGTCCTGTAACCGAGAATGGTATGGGTGCGACTTCAAGGGGGGGCGATGAAGCCGCCCCCATACCATTTTCTCCTGCCCCCCCCAAATGGGAAATATGAGAAATCTGTTAGCAGTACTTCACTATAGAATATTACAGCACCATGTTTCAAATATCCAATGTACATGCAAACTCTATAAGCGTTTATGTGACTAAATAGTCGCTTATTTAACATGTTGTTTTCCAAGGACTGGTTGCTTATTTCACCCCCAGGAAGCTCTGGCAACACTGATTTGCGTAGTACAGGGCAGATCTTCACTTGACTTTTTCCTTCAGTGACTGCGGGCCTGTAAAGATATCAGCGTCAGTGTCACGTTGCTTAAGGTTGTTTCTTCACATTGATGCCCTTTTATATTCAACTACTGATCTGATGTTCTGAGAGCCAGCCTGTGGCAAATCACGACCAGAAAGACGCCATCGCGACATGCAACATGCGTGCATGCCTGCGTGTGCCTGTCTGTGTTCATCATGCATCCGTGCCACACCGCGGCGCATTCCGTTGCTGAGCTTGAAAGATCGGCTATACTGCTTTAGTTAAAGTGTTTGCTTTAGTTAAAGGAGAATTCCACATCAAAACGCCTTGTGCATCAATCTACCTTGATTCCTGTGACATGATACATAATGTCCTTGATTGTTGTCA
The DNA here is from genome assembly GCA_039105355.1 of Benthosema pterotum. NCBI lineage: Eukaryota > Metazoa > Chordata > Actinopteri > Myctophiformes > Myctophidae > Benthosema > Benthosema pterotum. The sequence goes on from CM076987.1 coordinate 37,637,582, forward strand.
CAGATGTCCCATTTTCTACATTTCACGTTGAGGTCCCCGCCCCAACATCGCTGTTGGGAACAGTTAGCATGGCCGCAGGTTGTCTTTATTTTAATGTGGGTAAACTTGGAGTTTTTCCAAACTCCATTTTTTTCACACATCACATCAAAACCAGATAAGATAAATGGACCACTATATGATGATTGGATAGGAGAGTGGCAAAAGGGAGGGGAGGAGAGGAGGAGGAATAGATTACCTCTGGGTTTACATGTAAAGACTGCCCTAGAGTGAAATAAAATTCAAGCTTGTATATCAGTATACTATTAAAATATGATGTGTGAAAAAAAAATAAGTTTGAAGTTACAGAAATACCCACAGTAGAACTGCTGGAACGATGTCGGCGTTGGGACGGGGACCTCATGGTGAAAAATGTAGAATAGGGGACAAAAATCACGGACATTATGTATCATGTCACAGGAATCAAGGTAGATTGATGCCCAAGGTGTTTTGGTGTGGAATTCTCCTTTAACTCGCTCCAACCCCTAGTGTACTTTTGTAAAATGTGGGCCATGACGCAAGATATCCTACAAACGTATATTCCTGAGGTCACTGTGTCACAGCATCACAAAAGCCCTGACTCATCCAGCAATGCACGTCATCCTTTCCATGACAAATTAAGGCCCTTTGGATTTTTTTTTTTTTTTTTTTACAACCGTTTATTAGTCCCTAACCCTTTTTAGCCAATACATGGATATTAATACTAGAAACATTGACTATGCTGGAACACACACCTTCAACGTGTCATTCCAGTCTGCCACACTGGATGTACTCAACAGAATCTAAGTATCTCTACTGTCAGAATATACTCCGCACCCATACCATTTTCAGTTACAGGACTTTTATCAGGCAAGTAAAGCATCAATAATAACATTGGTTGTTGTTGAAGTTGCAATAGACACGCAGCATGCATAAAGCTAAAGATCTGACTCAGAGAGTTTTCTGTTTTTAACCCTTTCAGGCCGGGAATCCATATTTGGATTCTGTACAGTATGTACAGTATTCCACAGTTAACTTTATTTGATGCTGATATATACATATTTAAAGTTTTTCAGAAACCTTAGGTCAGGCCTAAATTAATGATGAAATGCTGTTGGTTTAGTGGTGACACAGCTGTAGTTACTAGCAGTAGTAAATCATTTTAAATATAAGCACATTCATTTGAAATATCTTTGAAATTTGGGTTGTTTGCATGTCATCATGTTTGGTGGGGCAGTCTGGGCATTTAGCCCCAGCCCCCCCACCCCCCCATGTCCATGCCTAGATCCGCCCCTGTTGTCATCGCCAGGCAAAATTCCTGGTGCGCCTCATTCGTGGAGGCCATCTCCAAGTGTTATGCCGAATGTCACAGCAATGCTGTCCCCATGCTAAATGAACCATCAGAATGGTGTCCTCCAGTCCAGCCACATAGAGAACCGAGCATACACCGTGCAGTTATGCCAATATGATTCCAACATGTTCGACATCAATCAATACAACTACAAGCATCGATCTGGCCACTTCGGAGGCCGATTGACACAGGTCCCTGGCCCCCAGCCAAGTTCACTGTTTGATGCCCTGTCTCCTTCACCAGCTTAACTCTTTGAGAGCGTAAACATGAAACCAAATAGCCCCTTGCGCGTCCTTGCGCGTCCATTTGGTTTCATGTTAACACTCTCAAGAGTTAAAATATTCATCTAAATTGGCCCAAGTCTAATTAGAAAATGTAGAAGATTAATGCTCATTTTGATCTGTATGTTTGACTGTTTTGTTCCCCAAATCCAGTCTGGAATTGTGGACCAAAAAGGGAAATATATCTTTAGTTTTGGGGTCTGTTGGTGCTAAAATGTCATCGAATGGTCGTCCGTGGCTCAAAATTCTGAATGAATAGTGGGCCTTGGGATAAAAAAGGTTGAGAACCAGTGCTTTTAATCATACCGTAATGCCACCGGGCCCCCTACGGGTCGTGGCCCACCGGGAGACCTCCCTGTACGCCCAATGGTCAATCCGACCCTGATGAAACATCTACTACGCAGGAACACACGCCTCTGCTGTGTCATTCCAGTCCTTGGACGTACTCAACAGAATGTAAGCTTTTGCTGTCAGAATATACTCTGCGCCTGACAATGCAGCAAATGGTACGTTTGTATTCTCTGATGAGTTTGTCTACACATATCGTTTCTATAATTATGTTACTCATGTAAACTCATGTAAACTCACCAAAACCACGAAACTTGGTGGTTTTGGTGGACCTAAAACTGCAGTTCCGATTCTGACACAGCCGATTCTACACACTCAGCTATACGGTAGTGAAGTTAATGATTACACAAATAATATGAATGGCTTTATGATGTTCCGCTTTATGGTTCACACTGTGAACTTCACAGTAATATTGACATAACACGCTGTTGCCTGTTGCTTCCTCCTTGGTGCTTTACTGTCTCCATGTGGATGAGTGGTGATATAAAAAGCGACCCACGGTGCAACCAAAGCCTCACTGTGATCAGAATGGGAGGCTGCTCTCCTCTCTGGCTGCTGCTGTCAGTGCTAGGTGTAATAAGATCAACTGGGATAAAAATGCCTGTGTGCGGTGGTGGAGTCGTCCGACATATCAGCACCGACCTTTCCCACCGCAACCTCTCCCGAGTGCCTGGAAACCTTCCAAAAGACACACGCTGGCTGGATCTCTCCTTTAACAGCATCGCCTCCTTAGACAGAGGAGACCTGCTCAACCTGCCTGACCTCTGCTTCCTCAGCCTCAGCCACAACCTTCTGAGCTCCGTCCAAGCCCAGACCTTCCAGAGTAATCCCAGGCTGCAGATACTCGACCTGTCCTCCAACGCCCTGAACGCTCTGCCTGATTTGGGTGGTTTGCCTTCGCTCAGAGTCCTGGACCTGTCTGAAAATCGCTATGCCAACTACAGCCTTGCCACCAGCTTTGCCAGCCTTCGCGAACTGTCCTCTCTGTCTCTGGGAAGTCCGAGTGTCACCCGCATAAAGACGCAAGACTTCTCTGCTCTTCGCTCGTCTCCCCTGGAGGCGCTGTATCTTGGTTCCGGAGCCGAGATGGAAGAGTACCAAGCGGGTTCTTTAGCTCGGCTGACTTCACTGCGAGAGCTGACCTTAAACATGCGTTTTTGTCGGAAGACCACCGTGCTGCGAGACATGCTGAGAGATCTGCGTGGCAGCAGTGTGGTGAATTTGACCCTAGTGAGACCAAACCTTTGTGACGTGTCAATGGCTGATCCTTTTGAGGAGCTGAAATACATGAGGAATCTGAGTAAGATAACTTACAAGGACGTGTCTGAGAAGTCCTCTGTTTTGAGCTCTGTGTTCTGCAATGTTCTACAGTCAGCAGTTGACACTGTCTTTATTATTAATCTAGTTCCCATCCATGACCATCCATATGTGGTTGACATCCAGAAGTGTAACACAACATCTTCTAACATTAGAAACTTTGTCCTCATAAGCGATGGTGATAAATTTGTTGCAGATTGGCCACTATTTCGCTTTGAGCAGGAAAATATATCTAATTTGAAAGTGTTGAAGGTCGTCAATCAAAGGATAATGTATATTCCTTGGGATTGTTGTTTCATATCCCGGATGCCAAATCTCTGTGTTCTTGACTTCTCTCAAAATCTCCTTGAAACTGTTGCACCTCTTAAGAGCAAGTCAATCAGACATCTCATTTTACAAAAAAATAAATTAGATGACCTTCATGCTTTGGTCAACAAAGTCAGCAATGCCACACGTTTAGAGTCTCTGGACCTCAGCGCCAACAGAATCAAACTGCAGGAGAAACCTTCTTGGCCTCCCCATATCAAACATCTTTCTCTGAGTGAAAACAGATTAGGCAACGATGTGTTTCTTCACCTCTCTCCATACTTCCTTAGTGTTAACCTGTCAAATAATGTTATTGAAAGTCTCAGCCAAGATACACTGGGGCCTCTGAAGGACCTGAAAGCCCTCTTTCTGAGCTCTAACAAAATCACCACTTTGCCTACAAACCTCAACTTAAGCCTGGAAGAGCTGCACTTGGACAACAACACCATCACCTCGCTCCACAAAGAATTCCTCACGGGACTGCCTAAATTGAAGAAACTCAAAGCAGGAAATAACCCTTTCACTTGTGACTGCAATCTTTACTGGTTTCTGAGCACTTTCAATAAGAAACTGCTGTTGGACTGGCCTTCTGACTACATGTGTGCTTCTCCGGCCAGTTTGGATGGAACACCCCTGAAAGACTTCCACCCGAGTCGATTCTCCTGTGATCCCATGATGCAGCTGGCCGTGTTTCTGCCCATGACCGTGTGTGTATGTGTTGCTCTGGGACTGCTTTTCCGTGCTGTGGATGGCCCTTGGTACCTGAGTATGATGTGGGTGTGGTTGAATGTTAAGCGGCGGGGTCAGAACGAGAGAGAGCGCCTCCTAGGGGCCAACCTACAGTACCACGCCTTCATATCCTACAGTCAGAAGGACAGCCACTGGGTGGACTTGCAGCTCATGCCAGCTCTGGAGGGAGAGCACTTCAGCCTCTGTGTGCACCAGCGCGACTTCGTCCCCGGCCGCTGGATCATCGACAACATCGTCGACTGCGTGGAGGGGAGCTACAAGACCATCTTCGTGCTGTCTCAGAACTTCGTGAAGAGCGAATGGTGCAACTACGAGCTGTTCTTTTCCCAGCACCGGGCCGTGAGCGAGCGTCAGGACTCGATGGTGTTTGTGCTGCTGGAGCCCATCCCCGTCAGCTCCCTGCCCGCGAGGTTCCTGCGTCTGCAGAAGATCCTGAAGCAGCAGACGTACCTGGAGTGGCCGGTGGACGAGCAGAAGCGCAGGCTGTTCTGGAGCAGCCTCAAAGCCCTGCTGCGGCCTGCAGACAGCAACGTGCTGCTCAGGAGAGTGGCTCAGGACCTGGCTAGTCTCAGTCAACATCAGGCAGGAGCTGATCGATAACTTGTCTTGTGAATTTTGATTCAAGGAAGCGAATGCGATGTGTTCACCCTCGGAATTTAATTAAACGACTCGACACCACTGTTGCCAACTTGGCGCATTTGTCGCTATATTTAGCGCTTTTTCAGACCCCCCTAGCGCCAACATTAGTGAAAAACTCCTGGCGGAAAATCTAGTGCTTTTTGGCTGGTCAGTTGGGGCGAAATTGGTTGACAGGCGCCAGAGATAAAACCCTCATTTTTCGCCATTTTCCTCCTATCACAGTGGTTTTCAACCAGTGGTCCCCAGGCTAAATGATGGACAGCTGGTTAACCAGATGTAACTCTTTGAGAGTGTAAAAATGAAACCAAATGGACCCTTGCGGGTCCATTTGGTTTCATTTTTACATTCTCAAGAGTTAAAATATTCATCATGTGTGTTAGCTCAAGTCTACACAATTAGAGAATATAAAATATGGTCATTTTGATCTATATGTTCAGGCGAGCATCTAGCGCATTCCAGTGCATTTTGGGAGTGCCACTAGTGCATTTTGGATTTTGGCAGTTGGCAACACTGCTCGACACACACTTGTGCGTGCAAGTGTATATATTTGTGGCTGTGTGACCGTTTGTGTGTGTTTTTATTTTGTGCTTACTCATGAATATGACAAAACAACAGAGTGTGAAGTTAAATGTTGGGGAACGCTTGTCTTAAATAATGATAATAAAAATTATTTAATAATACATCTCATTTACTCTGAACAAAGTGCTATAGACTTCCATTCTGTATATACAATTTCAAATGTGCAATGAGAAGTCAAATAAAAATGCAAAAAGGTATAAAAACGTCCCCAGTTTACTAATAAAGAGCACTTTTTACCTTACAGTTTGGCATGATAGTGTAAGTGTACAAGTCTACTACTAGTGAATGCACAAAAGAATGTGATCAGTATCAATAATTGTTGATCACAGCCAGATGAAATAGTGACACTGCTCCGTGTGGTGACACCATTGGTGAGATAACATAAAAAATGTTATTCTACATTCACTAATTGCACAGACCTCTTGTAAATTGTGTTTTTGGGTCTGGGTTTGAGACTATATGCTCATTTAAAGGTGTTCTGTGGCACACAACAACCAGTAGATGTCAGCATTGAATCAATGTTACTATAAGCAGATCGTGGGAGATTCCAATTCCATATGCCATCCACAGAACATAATAATCATGTACATAGTCTTGTATTTATCTTTACAGGGCATGAGATGAATTCAAATACACCCTCAGCAAAATGTCATACGCTGCACGTATAGGCTATTCCAAAGAAGAGTTTTACAGAGTGTTTGTTTAAACTGGTGAATGATAGATGGTGCTCATACAAATGAAATACAAAACAGGAACATCAAATAGCTAGCCTATAATAAATATGATTGTCTACTGACATTGGCATAAAAGTATTGTAACTCTTCTCTAGCCCTGGGAACTACAGTATCGCTCAGATGGTTGTAAATCAGAATTGTCTTTTTGGTTACAGTATATAGCGGTTGTATAATATGCACTAAAGTTGCAATTGTTTGTCTCTAATTCTGTACCGGTACACACACACACACACACACACACACACACACACACACACACACACACACACACACACACACACACACACACACACACACACACACACACACACACACACACACACACACACACACACACACACTAGGTTAGAGTATAGGTTAGACCAGGGCTGGGCAATTATTTTTCCTAAGGGGCCAAATGAGATGCATGAAATATTGTGGAGGGCCAAGACTAAAGGCTGAACTAAAGTCTGCGTAATATTAATTTAATTTCAAGATCTAATTAAGGGTGAGGCCAACCATTTTGACACCAGGGCCCTCTGTTTATTCAGTATTTGAGCCACAGAACACCACCATTTGAGGACATTTTAGCTCCACAGACCCAAAAACTAAAGATTTCTTTTGCTTTTGTCCACAATTCCAGGCTGGATTTGGGAAACAAAACAGGCAAACACACAGATCAAAATGACCATTAATCTTCTACATTCTCTAGTTGTGTAGACTTGGGATAATTCACATGATGAATATTTTAACTCTTGAGAGTGTAAAAATTAAACCAAATGGACCCGCAAGGGTCCATTTGGTTTCATTTTTACATTCTCAAAGAGTTACATCTGGTTAACTAACTTTCCATATTTAACTGGAACTCCGTCAAGGACCACTGGTGGTCCCCAGACCACTGGTTGAAAACCACGGTACCCTTTCAGGGCCGGTCAGAGTCAGCCAAAGGGCTGCATTTGGCCCCCGGGCCGCATAATGCCCAGGTATGGGTTAGACCATAGTTGTGGATTAGACCAGTTTAAAGGGTGTAGAAAAAAAGGCTTCACCTGACAAAAAATGAACTCATCCCTCAGGTAAACAACAACCAGTAGGTGGCAGCATTGGACCAATGTTGATAGCAGCCCAGCACAATGTCACCAATCTGAATTAAAACCCATTGTCAAAAATACATCTAAATATACAATCAAATGACATTTGAACAAGCGTTTTACAATAGCAAAAAACGTATTTAGATTTAAATATCAGGACAGTGACGACGCACAGACGTTCAGGATCACAATAGAATAGAATAGGTCTATATAGCCACAGGTCCTCTAGGCTCAAACCCCAGGGCAATAAATGACATGACACTGAATGCTGTATATTATACCCACTGACCTACATACATGAAAATATATGTTCCATATTGGACGTCCAAGAGGTGTATTCTGGATTCATACAACCACACACACACACACACACACACACACACACACACACACACACACACACACACACACACACACACACACACACACACACACACACACACACACACACACTATTGATTGTCTTAAGTTGCAGGTCTTATGACTCAAGTCAAAACATTGAGGTGTGGCAGGCAAATCTGTTTTGCCATTCGAAACAGCCAAACAGCTTTGTAACAGCTTGGCCACACCTCCAAGTTTTGACTTAAGGAAGTGATTTCACTTTTGTCAGATACCACCCATTTTTTTTTTTTTTTTCTGTTAAAATGCTCTATTATAAGGTGTGGAAACCACATATGGAGTTTCCCCCTCCACCACGTTAGCAGAGGAGCTAATAAAAGTTCCCCAGGTCACCACAATTCTCCTCCAATCAGGAGAGAGCAGCAGGTTCACATAGTGTAGCTACTTTTGGGGGCCCCTAGTGCACCAGGCTGGTACTACACCATGAATTTTAAATCACTTCCCCTACCTTTAAGTCATAAGACCTGATACTTAAGAAATTAAGACAGTCAAAATAGGGCCCTAAAACTGGAAGATGCTTGGAAATCAGGTGCAAATTAAGTCACTAGCGCAACGCCGGCATCTCTCCAGCAGAGGACTCTGTTAATTGAGTCTGTGGAATTGACAGATACCCTATCAGGGTCATCTAAGAGTTTAAAACCTTTACACTCAATCAAACCAATGTAGTTTGAACCTAGTAGAGATTAGCGGATACGTTTTTTCCCCATTAATAAATTATTCTAATTGATACATCCGAGTCCATCCGCCATCCACATTGTATGCACTATTCACTTACCCTCTCTAACATCCTTCTCCTTCTCTAACATCATCTTGCAATATGCCCAGCACTCATTGTCCCCCCTCCACTACACCCCCACTACATCCTGCTGATAGAAAATACGGTAGTAAAGGCCTACCATGCAGAGATTTGGACATTTTGTGTGTTTTAAAAGCAATAAGCCCATAGATAGATGCCATTTGTTTCTGATCTCAAAGCTAGCTATAATACGCCTAGCCTACTCATATGCCACTACAGATTGTCCAACATTAATTATTATTTTTTTTATATACTTGATCCTATGATCCAATCGGATGAATCTGCGTTATCCAATCTCCCATAACCCTTGTGGTCTGTCTTTTACAATCTGGTCTTTTACAATCTAAAGCAGGACAGAGACAGACTTCACATTTGTGTCAGAGATACGGTATAGCCTGCATGGTGCTGTTGGAGAGCAGCTTGGACGGCCAGCTTGACCTTATCTTAAATGCCAACTGTGCTTTACTGATGCGTACAGTAGCTCTATGTCCCTGTCTGCTCCTCCATCCCTGCTGAGTGGAATTCTCCACGTCCTCTATGGCCTCCCCGACGAGTGGGATGGATTTCAGTAGCCTACCCCTTTGATGGCATTACAACATGGTCAAGGGTGTAGTGGCGGGGGACTTCTCACATCTAAAATATTTTTGGGGCAAAAGTAGGCCTATGTTTTTTTTTTTTTTTTTTTTTTGTCTTGTCATTTACTTGGATACTATGGATACAATTAGGTATTGTAAACAATATGTTTCTCAATATGCTATACTTTTAATAGCATGTTTTGTGTGTGTGCAGGTACGCGTAAATGCGCATGCAAATGCAAGTGTGGATGCATGTGTCTTAAAGGGGAATTCCACTCATTTTCAATATACAGTACCTTAGAGATGTTGTGTGGACATAGTAAAAAAAAGCTCCCCCATTCTGTGTTTCCTAGAATTGGAGGTCTGAAAAAAACCATTAGCATGGTGAAATATATCTTGATGACATCATCAAGATGTGTTTCACCATGTTTAATAATGTTTAATGGAAAAAAATGAAAATGGGGGCACAATGCTCTTCCTCAGACTGAGGAAGAGCATTGTGCTTGAAATGTTACCTACTCACCTTACTGGTGCAATAAAAGGTACCAGTACAGCATCTGAGCCCTCAGTGTGCGAGCTTTTATTTATCAAGTTGTGTTTAACCACAAGTTCAATCAGAACATTTTAGAGCAATTTTAAACGATATACGTAGATAACAAAAAGTTCAGTCATACACACCAATGCAGCGTGATAACGTCAGTCAGCCTCTCTAACATGAACAAATTAATGAATAGGACCTACATACTTTAAGTATAAAAAAAATGTTGAACCTGGCAATTCGATATTGATATCATGGCATTAAGCACTGCACTACAGTATATTGGCATATCGATTTTTTTGCCCACCCCTATACTGGGTTGTTGCCTGAGTCCAGTGCATATTGCCAGTCCAGGGCTTTGTCACAGTTTGCTATGATCTTCGTCAGTAGCATATAGAGGTCAATGTCGAGTCGCAGATTGGTCCCATGAAGTGAACTGAGAATGTCGTAGGCCTACTCTGTCGCTCTGAGGGAGGGAAGCCGTGTGAGGAGGAGGCTGCATGGAGTTGAACAGTCATCGAGGTTAATTAACAGTAGAGGCAAAACATAACTCCTGTCAACACAAACCATTTACAGTGTAGACTATAATTAAGGGAGATAGTCAATTAGAATCAATTTCAGATTCACTGGACATTGTCACCATAGATGTACGGTTAAGGTATTATGTGGGAAAAAAACACGACAAATTATGTGATAAAAACCTAAACAAGCAATACATACAGGCAAGAATATGATAAGAAAGTGTAGTGACTGATATACTTGCCTGTGTGGCTATGGCACACAGTCCAGAGCAGGGCTGCCCAAAAGGTAGAACGCTTTAAATTATATATTTAAACATCTGAATTATGTAATTTCAAGAGTCCACACAATTAGAAAATGGAGAATAATTGTTATTTTGACCAACGTTTTGCCAGTTCTCTTTCCGAATTGTGGACAAAAACGTGAAAGTTATTAGCTTCGGGTGCAAAGAGACTAAAATCAACACCACAAACTGTCAACTCAAACCCCATATTATATACCGTATTGTCCCGAATATAAGACGACTCGTTTATAAGACGACCCTCATTTTTCAAGACCCATTTACAGAAAAAAGTATATTGAATGTCAAATAGCATAGCCCCTGAATATAAGACGACTCCATTTTTGGGATAGTTCCATTGGGAAAAAGCATAGCCTTATATTCAGGCCAATAGGGTATAACCCATATAAGTGCATTATTCTTAAACACTATAACAGTAAGTAACACCATCACCACCATTTCAAAGTTTCTTGGGGGCCTTGAAATGGATTTTTTTTATGTGTAGATCTTGTTGAGCCAGTCATTTTGAAAGTAGCTCTCAAGTCAAAAAAGTGTGGGCACCTCTGGTCCAGAGCATAGAGTGAAAGCTGTGTGCTTGTAGATTGTTTTACCATTAAGGATCGATTACACTTTCATAGTGAACCCATAGGGTCTGTTTTTTACCACTCTGTGTATACCTTTTGTGTGTCCCTGACCATGAGAAGCCAGACAGTCTCACAGGTGTCATGTTCTAGGGGTGAAAGGTGAAAGTAGTATTTTTTTTTCTTAGCACCAGCACTGAAGGTTCTTCTATACGCTCCAGGCGTTTTTTTACGGACCAAGGGTCATTCTGTGACCCTGAAGAGTCCGGCTTGGTCCATATCGTTGCAAGCTTTCAGTTTAAATCAGGGGTTTTCAACTGTTGGTCCAGGGACCACCTGTGGTCCCCAGGCTAAATGACAGAAAGTTGGTTAGCCAGGTGTAACTCTTTGAGAGCGTAAAAATGAAACCAAATGGACCCTTGCGGGTCCATTTGGTTTCATGTTTACGCTCTCAAGAGTTAAAATATTCATTTTCTGAGTTAGCCAAAGTCTCCACAACTAGAGAATGAAGAAGAATAATGGTCATTTTGATCTGTATGTTTGACTGCTTTGTTTCCCAAATCCAGCCTGGTATTGTGGACAAAAGCAAAAAAAAAAAATCTTTAGTTTTGGTGTCTGTAGGGATAAAATGTCATCAACTGGTGGTCTGTGAATCAAATTCTGAATAAATAGTGTGCTCTGGTATGAAAAAGGTTGAAAAACCCTGGTTTAAATTGACGCTCAGAAATGTTACAGTGTAGCACTGAGAGCATGCAGGCAAGGGGAGGTGAGGGTCAATGTAGGTGAAGGTCAGTGTGTGTGTGTGTGTGTGTGTGTGTGTGTGTGTGTGTGTGTGTGTGTGTGTGTGTGTGTGTGTGTGCGTGTGCGTGTGCGTGTGTGTGTGTGTGTGTTGTAAATCAGCCTGAGAGACAGGCTGCATGGGAGCAAATGACTGATCACCAGGCGAGGCGCTATAAAGTCATCTGATGACATTTATTATTCCGATCATGTAAATGACAAAAACACCCAAAGAGGAAGCATAGGCCCATCGTATGGGCCATAAGGAGCAAAAATCGCTTCAGTATGACACACAGATAATGTGATTTGCATGTATGTGCATTTCTGCATACAGGTACCCTTTTATCGATGCACTTGTGTGAGGGTGGGTGCGTGCATGCATGCATGCCTGTTTGCGTGCAGCGGAAATAAATTGGTTTTATAATAATTTCCCAAGGGACATATATTGGGGGTCGGGGGTTGGGTTGAGCTTGATTATACGTTACACTGTCTCACACCCCCAACTAGCTCTCTCTCCAGGGCCGGATCTATAGCCAGCCCTACTGGGTGGGCTGGAAGAATAGCAGGGCGGGCACCTGCACTGCTTCATATGAAGGAGTGGTTTTTTCTCTTTTTGACACCAGGGCCCACTATTTATTCGGCATTTGAGCCACGGACAACCACCATTTGATGACATTTTAGCCCCACGGACACCAAAACTAAAGATTTATTTTGCTTTTGACCACAATACATAGGCTGTATTTAGTAAACAAAACAATCAAACATACAAATCAAAAAGACCATTAATCTTCTTCATTCTCTAGTTGTGTAGATTTGGGCTAATTCACATGATGAATATTTTAACTCTTGAGAGTGTAAACATGAAACCAAATGGACCCGCAAGGGTCCATTTGGTTTCATGTTTACGCTCTCAAAGAGTTACATCTGGTTAACCAACATTCCACCATTTAGCCTGGGGACCACCTGGAACCCTCTCAAGAACCACTAGTGGTCCACCGGTTGAAAACCACTGATATTACCTTTGATTGGGTGGGCAGGATGCACATCTGGGTGCCCACCCCTGCCCCCCTCTAGATCCGTTCCTCTCTCTCTCTCTCTCTCTCTCTCTCTCTCTCTCTCTCTCTCTCTCTCTCTCTCTCTCTCTCTCTCTCTCTCTCTCTCTCTCTCTCTCTCTCTCTCTCTCTCTCTCTCTCTCTCCCTCTCTCTCTCTCTCTCACACGCACGCACGCACACACACACAGAACACATGCACAGACCACATGCGGGGGGGCACAGCAAGGACATAATATTCTCCTGTGTCTTACAGTACAATAGCCCACAATGCATCGCCTCAGGGACAGGAAACCAATTACTATGGGTTATATGTAAGCCTAAGAATGTAAAGTGCATGGAAGGGCCAACACTGACACACATGCCTGCAGTCGTTGTTGAGACATTTCTCTATTTTCCCCAGTTGTGTCGATAATGCATTGTGTCCGAAGAAATGCTTATGTGTGCAATTCCGGTAAAAGAGGCAGGATTTATTGTAAAAGGAAAATCAATCCTTCGCTGTCACTCACGCGCAAATGAATATTGAGGCAGCGGATTTGTCGATTCCTCTTCGTCGGATTCAGATATGCCTATGACTGTACTTTAGATACGATATGATATGATATACATGATATATGATATATTACTTTATTGTCATATACAGCGACTGTATATGTGTGTCATGCATGGCTATTTAAAGGTAGGGTAAGTGATTTGAAATTCATTGTGTAGTACCAGCCTGGTGCACTATAGGGCGCCCAAGAGTAGCTACACTATGTGAACCTGCTGCTCGATCCTGATTGGAGGAGAATTCACCCTCCACCTGGGGAACTTTTATTAGCTCTTCTGCTAACGTGGGAGAAGGGGAAACTCCATATATGGTCTGCACACCTTATAGAGCATTTTAACAGATTTTTTTTTTTTTTGGGGGGGGGGGGGGGTGATATCTGACAAAAGTGAAATCACTTCCCCTACCTTTAAAATGTCACAACAGTCAAAGTTAAGATTAGGTTTAGGCATAGGTTTTACTGAGGTTAAGTTTAGGGTTAGGGGTTAGGCTTAGGCTTAGGGGTTAGGCTTGTTTTTTCCTCTGTGGAGTGGCATAGCATGGGCTAGGTAGTAAAAAAGAACATTTATACTGAAATTAGATTATTACATTATTATTATCTGTTACTGGGAAGGTCTTGCAAGGTTCATTAAAAAAGCGACGAGCAATAACATCCAACGTGCTTGGATAAGAAGAAGACATCCTTTGTATTGTCACACTGATTACACTTGCACAGAGATTACCACGGTTATCTATAAACCTGCGGTTTATAAACTTATCGAGCGATTGTGTAACTGCATTTTCTTCTGGTTTATCTGCAAATATTATAGGCTCGCGATCCTATTCCTATGTGCTGAACAGGCAGGTTTGCATGATGCCACAGCCTGGGGAGTTTCATGATTCTGAAGCGATCCAATCTTTGGGCTCATTTCACAAATGTGCTGATATTTGTGATGACAGTTATGGTCATTTTTTCACCCCATGCCCATGCCACCCCTGGGTGACTTGATGCTGTCTTTATCAGTGGTTGTGTTTCATTTGATATGCTGCTGCTTGCTGCTACATGTGATCACCGATAAAGACTGTATTCCGGCATCACCATGACAGCACAGCTCAACGTGAAAATGACATCAATACATAAAAAATAATAATAATCTAGTGACCAACATCGGTATTCAAACAGTCCACTGAGTTTACATGTATTGTCATGTGTTTTATAGCACACACACACACACACACACACACACACACACACACACACACACACACACACACACACACACACACACACACACACACACACACACACACACACACACACACACACACACACACACACACACACACATGCACAATTTCGCCTGGTTGTGCCTTAGTTCCCATGTTATTGATGGAAGCCTTATGGATTTGGGGCTCTCATAGATTTCCTTGCATTTCTGTGAGGTACATCGGGGTCAATTTGTGCATTAACCTTCATAGAAGATAAATACAATGGGAAATTGACCTTTGCTCTTTGATCGTGGTTATGGAATTAGGCTACTGTATGTGATATGGCAGATGCCGTAAATGTATTCTTTTACTTAAACAGCCTTCCTAGAAATGTAGCTGTGTAAAAGTACAAATCCTTGTCTTAGAAATGTGCTCAAGTAAGAGTAAAAGTATCAAAGAAATATAATGCTCAAGTAAAGTATTCTCAAAATCGATACTTAAAGGGGTGTTCCACTTTCAAAAAAACTTTTGGTCAATTTATGGTCTACTCAGCCTCATGTGAACACACCAGACAGTTTATAAGTTACTCCTTTCAGTATTTAGATATTTGATGTTCATTTTAGCGCCTCCAGCTCCTTCCCATAGAAACCCATTATATTATTTTCGAATAATCTGTCATGGTTAAAATGGAGTTTTAAGTTATAATGGGTTTCTATGGGAAGGAGCTGGGGGGGCTAAAATGAACATCAAATATCTAAATACTGAAAGGAGTAACTTAAAAACTACCTGGTGTGTTCACATGAGGCTGAGTAGACCATAAAATGACAAAAAGTTTTTTTGAAAGTGGAACACCCCTTTAAGTACGTTACTTAAGTAAACCGACTTATGTCCATCACTGCTCAAGAGTTAAAATATGAATTGAAAGTCTAATGTACACAACTAGAGAATGTAAGATTAATGGTCAGTTTTGTTTTCTTTCCCAAATCCAGCCTGGAATTGTGGACAGAAGCAAAATAAATCTTCATTTTTGGGTCTGTGGGGGCTAGAAATGTCATCAAATGCTCGTCTGTGCTCAAATTCTGAACAAATATTGGGCCCTGGCATCAAGAAGGTTGGGCCACTGTAGTATACGCACTAAAGACCGGATCTAGAGTGCCCACCACCCAAACGTGCATCCTGCTCACCCAATGAAAGGTAATATCAGTGGTTTTCAACCAGTGGTCTGGGGACCGCCAGTGGTCCTTGAGGGGTCCAGGTGGTCCCCAGCTAAATGGTGTAAGGTTGGTGACACATCTCTATGTTTGACTGTTTCTTCCACCCAAATCCAGCCTGGAATTTTGGACAAAAGCAAAATAAATCTTTAGTTTTGGGGTCTGTGTGGGACTAAAATATCACCTTGGAGTTGCCCATACACCCTGCCATTCTTCCAGCCCACCCTGGGGCTGGCTAAATCCGGCTCTGACTTGAGAAAGAGACCCTGCATGCTCACTAGCTGTAGACCCCGCCCCCCCATGCAGCCCCTATACTACAAGCCACGGTCCACTCCGCACAACCAGTGTTGCCAACTTGGCGTGGCGTATTTTTCTCTATATTTAGCTCTTTTTCAGACCCCCCTTGTGCCAAAATTAGTGGGAAATCTAGTGCTTTTTTGCTGGTGAGTTGGGGTGAAATTGGTTGACAGGCGACAGAGATAAAACCCTCGTTTTTCACCATTTTTCCTCCTATGATAGAGCCCTCCGTCCTTCATAGAAAGGACCATTGGTAACCAAATGGATCCTTATGGATCGAGTAAGGGTCCATTTGGTTTCATTTTACACTCTCAAGACTAAGAGTTACATTATATTTACCTCTAAATTCATTCTGAATTAGGCCTATACCTAATTTTCAAGAATCTACACATTTAGAAAATGTAGAAGAATTTTGACCAACATTTTGCCAGTTATTTCTCTTAAATTATTAGAAATTACACTCAACATCAAATGGTGGTGGCTAAAATGCAGAATAAATAGTGGGCCCTGGTATGAAAATGGTTGAAAAACCCACTGCTCTAGCGCATACATTCTAGTGCATTTTGGAAGCGCCACTACTTGTGCATTTTGGACTTTGCCAGTTGGCAACACTGCGCACCACAACACAACACACCCCCTTCCTTTCTCTTCTCCTCTCGGCGTGTGGATGTGAGAAGCGGCAGAACGACAGAGGCTGCTGACTGAAGCAGAGAGGAGGAGGAGGAGGAGAGAGGATCGTTGCTTTGCTTGAAACGGAGCTCACTGGACTGGAATGAACCTAATCGCACCCAAACACACACTACCACAGCAGCAGCAGCAGCGCATACAGCGTATACTGTATATATACGGAGGAGGTGATTGATTCAGCAGCAGCAGCACAGCAAGTTGGTCATAGCTGCCTACACGCTTTGAAGACGAGATCCTATAAACACCGGTTTTGGGCATTGATTTTTTTGCCTGATCTTTCTCTCTCTGTCACTGGGATTTATGGGGGTGCGTTCTGCGTTGTGTAGCTGTATCTTTTTTTGACAGCATCAACTGAATTTCCATAATCGCTGCCGGCCGGCTGGCTGGCTGCACAAAAGAGGGGGAGACAGACGACTACGCCTTCCTGACACCCCCTTTCTCAGACCCTCTCCTGCTGCTGCTGCTGCTGCAAATGCACGCAAGTGTAAGGCTAATATTCTATTATTCTCAATCTCACGCATGCATGCATGGTCCACTGGCTGGGGCAACTTCTTTGCTCGGAGGAGGAGTGTACGTTGCAGTTGCAGTGGCTGATTGATTTATCTACCGCTTGTTTTTTATTGTACTGATTGACTGACTGATCATCAGATGATGATGGAGACCGTGCAGCACCACCAGCACCACGCCGCGTCGAGGCTCCACGCGCGCCGGCGCTCCAGCGGAGGCAGCAGCGTCAGCACCGAGGCCGGAGGAGCTCCGAGTCCGGAGCTCACGCAGACGTGGATGCGAGATCGGGAGGAGGAGGATGATGTGGAGGAGGAGGATCCCCCTCCTCCTCCTCCGTTGTTACCTGTGGACTACCCTACTACCGGCGGTGGTGGTGGTGGTGGTCGTCCCGGTTCTTCCTCCTCCTCCCCGCCGGACGGCTCCTCCGCCGTGAAGAAGCATCACCACAAGCACAATCTGAAGCACCGCTACGAGCTGCTGGAGACGCTGGGCAGGGGCACCTACGGCAAGGTGAAGAAGGCCATCGAGAGGCACACCGGCAGAGTGGTAAGCGAGAACCATGCAGTGACAATGAATGCATGTGATGTTGTAACTGTGTGATAGTGTAATTTAGTGTAAAAGTGCAATGTAATAAGTGTAATATGTGTACCAGTGGAACAGTGTAGTATTCTGGGTTTTCTAGAAATGGAGGTCTGAAAAAAAAAAAAAAAAAAACATTAACATGGGGGATTTGTGTGTGTGTGTGTGTGTGTGTGTGTGTGTGTGTGTGTGTGGGGGGGGGGGGGGGGGGGGGGGTGATATTATAGGCAATGTTAATGTTGAAAATGTGTGGGATTCCCCTTTAAGCCTCTCCATTTGATGACATTGACAAAAATAAGTAAAAATGACCAAAATACCAAAAATAAATAAGTAATAATTATTTTAAATTCTTAATTTTCTTATAAATGAAGTATAGGCTTAGAATAATGCAGGTGCTTTAATGATCACTTGGACCAGAATTGGTTCATTTGGTTTCATCTTAGGCTCTGGTTTCATCTTAAAGATCTGATATGGTTTTTTAGTTGCCAAATCTGGGCGACTGTGGCTCAGTAGGAGGTAGAGCAGGTTGTCCAATGATACGTAGGTCGGTGGTTGAAATCCCCGCTACTCCTGTCTACGTGTGTGTCCTTGGGCAAAGACACAGACCACCAAGTTGCTCCTGATGGTTCAGTGCCTTGCATGGTCTCCTCTGCCATCGGTGTGTGAATGCAATGCGTTATGTAAAGTGCCTTTGGCTAAAGGTGCTAATATGAACGCACCATTTCTTTATCATAATTTAGTTGAGGATTACCTGGAATCCTCGCTCATGGACCACTGGTTGACATAGACGGATCTGGAAATGATGGGCCCCTGCGCCCCTGGGCCGGCACCAGCCAAACCAACTAAGCCAAATAAAAGCAAAGTGTTTAAACAATCACAATGATGTACCATATCATGATCATTTAGGAATTTTGGGGTTATGTTATTGACCCATTGTTAGAAACAGTGACAAGGGCCGTGTGCGCTACTGTTATTCACTGTTACTCCTTTTTCAGGGGGGCCTGAGGTTGTGCCCCCCCTGAAAAAGGGGTTGAATAATCCTCCCCTGCTGGTTGAAAACCACCGTATACCGATGTGTTGTGATCATTTAACTCCGATAGTGTGTGTAGGTCTAACACTCTACAGAACCACATTGACCCCCATTTGGTTCCATCTTGTACACACTCCCAGTCTCCGACCGAGACGTACAACATCTTTATTGATTATAAAGGACCGGCCTGGCTTTCCTCCCAGCAGGCAGGCATCTTTAAAGTGTGTGTGTGTGAGTGTGTGTTTGTGTGTGTGGGGGGTGGCTGGCGGCGGTGTCGTTTGGGTCGATGTGGAAACACGCTACAAATTGAAATCCGCGCGTGGGTTGGCACTTCGCAAGCAGCTTGTTTTAAAATTCAGTCTGGAAAGCGTGGCGGCTGCCGTGTTTTCCAATCGAGATCGTTTAATTTCACGCCTGCAACCTTTTGACGGAGAACACGCATAATGTAGGAGGTTCAGCCAAACCGTTCGCGTTTTCTAATCACCACCACGCGCGCCACTCACCTAGATCAGACAAGATTTAGTTTGGTATTCCATAGCGGTTCCACCTTACCTACCTTATTGATTTGCTGATAGTAGCCTATATCCTCAAGACAAGAAGTGTTGGGAATATTACTTTACCTTGTTAATATATTAGTTATTAATTATTACCTTCATTTTAAAGCAATATATTATATTACAATATTACTGTCTGAGCAAGTGTAATATATTAATATTACTATTACATATTACTTTAAAAAAAACTTTCTACTAAATATATAATTAATTATTTAGTGTCACTTTAATCAACTATTACATAGGCCAGTGGCATACCTACACTAAAGGCCTATTCAGAGATGGATTTTCGGTGCCCACCGCGACCACCGCGACCACCGTTTCCTACAATATGACGTCATACCACCGCAACCACCGCACCTCCCAGCCCTCCTCTCGGATTTTACTAACCACCGCACCACGGTGGTTCCAGTACTTGTTTTTAACGGCTGCCAGCTGGTAAAAAAAAAAGAAAGAAAAGAAAACACACCACAGCACGACGGCCAGGAGGAGAACGAAGGGATTCAATGATAGACACAATGACATAAACAGAATACGAAATAAAACATAAAAGCAGCAGAATTTATTATAATTGAGGTAGGAAGTAGAGAAAAGCAGAGGGGAAAATAAACAACAATGGACGCGAGGAGAACAGGGGAGGTGCTGATAGTGGTATATGAAATAGCGGTGGTCGCGGTGGTGACAGACTATATAATAGTGCGCGGTGCGGTGCTCTGAGCGGTGGTCGCGGTGGGCACCGAAATTCCAGACTCTGAAAGAGCCTTAAAGCAAGCGCACTTGGATATCTGGACAAATCCATTTGAAATCAACTTGAAAAAAGAGTCACTCCTGAATAAATAATTGGATGACAAATCATAGAAAATAAGCAAATATTTAACTTCTGCAGTTGTCAAGATAATTTCACAAGAACATTTTCAACGAGACAGATTGACAGAAAGTAATATTGAAAGTAATGCAGTAATGCAGAAAGAAAAGTATAATATATTAGATTGTTTTAGTTAGGTAATATATTTATATTACAAGTTACTGCATTTTGGTAATATATTATGTAATATATTAAGTTACGTAGTGCACATGTCGCCTATATCCTCAAGACAAGACAAGACTTATGACCCTTCTTGTTGAGATATGGAGCAGCAGCAGGCAGCAAGCCCTTATTTGACCTATATTCCCTGGTTCAAAGTGTATACAGAAGCCTAGATTCAACCTTTTTCATACAGGGTCACACTATTTATTCAGCATTTGAGCCACGGACCAGGACATTTTATCTCCTCAGACCACAAAGCTAAAGATTTCTTTGAATTTCGTCCACAATATTAGGCTGGATTTCAGGAAACAAAACAGGCAAACAAGAGATCAAAAATAACCACTATTCTGCATTCCCTATTGTGTACACTTGGTGTAATGCAGATGATGAATATTCTAACTCTTGAGGGTGTAAACATGAAACCAAATGGACCCGCAAGGGTCCATTTGGTTTCATGTTTACGCTCTCAAAGAGTTACATCTGGTTAACCAACTTTCCGTCATTTAGCTGCGGACCACCTGGGACCCTCTCAAGGACCACTGTTGGTCCCCCGACCACTGGTTGAAAACCACTGATTTACACATTTGGCAATCGCTACTAAGGCCACAACCAGAATCCTCACAAGCTCAATGCAATGCACTTTTAACTTAAACACAATTATCAGTCACTAATACGTATTCGAGTTGTTTGACTGCTGCACATATTTGAGGAAATGTTTGGAGGAAAAACAAGACTTCCATATCAATGTGTGAATGGTGGAACTGTTCCTCTCCAAGTCTGACACTTGGGTGTGAAGGAAGGAGAGTGGATTTTTCAACAGGGGTGAAGCGTAGGGCACACACACAAAACACACACACAAAATACACACACACACACACACACACACACACACACACACACACACACACACACACACACACACACACACACACACACACACACACACACACACACACACTAACGAGCAGAAACTTCGCACCGGGTCGCTAACTTTTAAGTTGCCCCTGCAATGCGCGATGATGACATCAGAGGCCCTGAGGGAGAAATGGTATGAATTTCTCACCAGAGTCACTACAGTAGGAGTAATGCCTAGTATGCATAGGGGTCAGGAACGCATCCTGGGTGTTATGTTGTGTCTGTCCTGGCCTTAATGTCCCCATTTTGTTTTTTTGCTCAATAGAGAGTATAGTAAGTGAGACACCTACTACATGTTTGACTATCACAAACCAGAGCCTTCTAGGGGAGAGTTGCGATATTCCCGTTCACTCCCATGCACCAGGTCGCTCACGCTGCTCTAGGAGCATAGAGCCAACAGCAGCCCATTCACACACACTTTTAGCAATCTCGCAATATTGCGAGGCTGCTCTGAGTGCAATGTAGCAGTAGGAGTATGCAGAAATGCGTTGGACTCCAGCTTTAATGACTTTAAAACCCTTGTTCTTTAATAATAGTACAACATAAACATTACAGAGACTGTAGTCGTGACTGAATGTTACTATAAAACAGTTGCCGTTTTGCATACGTACCTAAAATAGCTCTTATTTGCCGTTCTCGTTGAAAACAATGTATTCCCAACTGCAGTTAGGACTCAGAGAGGCTCTGTATAGTCACGTGGCGACTGGCTGTTCCGCTCTGGTTTCTGACCCCTCAATATCGCAACTCTCCTACTAGTAGGCTCTGTGACAAACCAAACGGTGATAATAGACCTTTCAGTAAGCCCCGCCCTCTCCCCAGTGTCCACCCATGGCTAGGACACTTTACAGCCGGGCTCATTCATTCCAATGTAAATATCATGGACTGTACACAATAAATACTGGTTCATTTTTGGAACCAGACCTTCAAAATCTCTTCCAAATCCATCAACAAGGCATGCCCTATGCAGTGGAAATGTGTGTGTGTGTGTGTGTGTGTGTGTGTGTGTGTGTGTGTGTGTGTGTGTGTGTGTGTGTGTGTGTGTGTGTGTGTGTGTGTGTGTGTGTGTGTGTGTGACCTTTACTTTTTTAAAAGGATCCCTGAGTAATAGGACAAATACGCCTTAAACACTGTGCTTGCCTTCTATAACTAAAACATGTAGATAAAAACACCTTTAATATTTTATTTCTTTCATAAATAGAGAATCTTTCACTCAATAGGAGGTGCCTCCGGTCACAGGATGATGATGTCACATGAGCATGTTCATCCATATATTCTATAGAGCTAGATCACACGTGACATCATCATCCTGCACCAGGAGCAGTTCCTGTTGAGTGAAATACTCTCTATTTATGAAAGAAATAAGATGCCATTGGTGCTTTTATTTGTTTATTTTAGTTATATAGGTGAAGTATATTAAGCGATATTTGTCTTATTAGACAGGGATCCTTTTAAAACAATGTTTTATCATACAGGAAAGCTATTGGTGGAGACGTTTGTCTATCAGATGCTATGCTTATCTGTGATTGGACCATATCAGTTCGGGGAGGGGCTTAGTGAACACTCTATTCCAGACCAGGTATAGCCTAAAAAATATCAATAAAAGCACCTTCTCCACACCCCCAAGACAGTATAGTTTACAAACAGCAGCAAACCAGGCATTATTTATTAGGCTTACTGTGACTCATTTCACCTCATAGTCACCGGCGGACGCGCTGTGTCGTCTACTGCGCAAAAAGCTGGATTCGGAGTCAACCATTGTTGCATTACATGCACAGTCGAGTTGTCATAAGTCTGTGTGTGTGTGTTTGTTTTGTGCGAGCCTATATTTGGTCAGGGGATCAAGTCTAGATCCTCTCCTTCCAGTAAAAAGCCCCCGTTCTCATCATGTTGTTGTACACTGTGCAGTAAAGCTGAAAATCTCTAAAAAACAAAGATATGCTTTGCATTTACGTTGTATCTGAATGCAACCCTTCAATGTAATTGACGGGTAAAGTAGTACAAGTAGTAGTAGTTTAGAATAGTTTACAACCCACATTTGTTTGATTACTCAGGGGCTTTCAACAGGTGGTCCCCAGGCTAAAGGATGGAAACCAGTTGTAACTCTTTGACAGCGTAAATATGAAACCAAATGGACCCTTGCGGGCCCTGGTGTCAAAAAGGCTGAAAAACACTGATCTATAACCAGCCAGCAATAGACCTGCACAGTGACGTCACCACCCCTGTTCCAGTAATGGAATCCTCATTCATTTTTCTCATAGTTTTTCCGAAAATAATTTATATAAAGATGATTTCGCCGCGGACAAAGCCAACTCAGGTCGTGACAAATCATGATGACACACGCAATATCATCATATAATATCTAATTGGCAAGAAGTAGAAAACGGCAGGATACAACCCTATTTGTTTCGTTTTTCATCGTAGAAATTATTTGATTGTCCTAAAATTGTGAAAGATTGTGTGTGTGTCATCATGATTCGTCACGACCCGAGTTGGTTTTGTCCGCGTTGTAATCATCTTCATATAAATTATTTTCGAATAGTCTATGAGAAAAACTAATGGGGAATCCACTTCTGGAACAGGGGCGGTGACGTCACTGCGCAGGTCTATACAACACAGCAGCAAGGCCGTTGTATGGTGAACTACAAACAAACTGCTCCGTTGCATGACAGTGTCACGCACTTGAAATCACCCAGCGTACAAGCTCCCAACGTGGCGAGGCTCGACGTGTCAGGATGTTGCACATGCAGGCTGTTTTCTGTGTGTGACAAGACGGAAATATGGATGGGTCTTAAATTAGACTTCAGTGAGCGAGAGAGTTATGTAATTACAGTGGCTATAGCGCTGCGCAGTGACGTCACCGCCCCTGTTCCGGAAGTCTTTTCCCAATTCATTTTTCTCATAGACATTTCGAAAATAATTTATATCAAGACGATTACGCCGCGGACAAAGCCAACTCGAGTCGTGACGAATCATGATGACACACACAAACTTTTGGGACAATAAAATAATTTCTAAGATGAAAAACGAAACAAAAAGTCTTGTATCATGCCGTTTTCTACTTCTTCCCAATTATATATTATATGACGATATTGTGTTTGTTGTCATGATTTGCCACGACCTGAGTTGGCTTTGGCCGCGGCGAAATCGTCTTGATATAAATTATTTTCGAAAAGTCTATGAGAAAAATGAATGGGGAAAAGACTTCCGGAACAGGGGCGGTGACGTCACTGCGCAGCTCTATATGGCTCTCCCTCTAGTGTTAAAGGGCGACAAGATGAGCAGCTTGACATGGCAACAGGAAGGCACACTTCTTGACGCAGGGCTTGACACTAACACTTGCCCGCTTGCCCGGGGCAAGCGGGCAAAATGGTGGGGCAAGTGAAGACTGCTACCTGGTTGCCCGATCGGGCAAGTGTGCAACTTCGTGCGCAATAACACAACACAAGATAAATTTGGCTTGAAGGCGGTCATTGCGACCTGGGCTAATTAAAGATGATGAATTTTAACTCTTGAGAGTGTAAAAATGAAACCAAATGGACCCGCAAGGGTCCATTTGGTTTCATTTTTACGTTCTCAAGAGTTACATCTGGTTAACCAACTTAGCTGGGGACCACCTGGAACCCTCTCAGGAACCACCTGTTGAAAGCCCCTGGTTTAAAGCACCCAAGTAGGAAGTAAACTTAAATGCAAAATTTACAATATATTTTTGGGGGGCAAGTGACCATGACCTGAGGGCAAGTAGAACCTGACAAGTGCCTCGGAGACCTTAGTGTCAACCCCTGTGACGTGTATGTGATGTTGCACCGGTGTTCGTGGTCTGATGTTGCATATGTGTCTGTAGCAATGCTCTTCAAGAACTGTTATTTTTACCATATAGGTTTGCCATTTCATCTCTCCTAAATTGTGGACTAAAACTTGAAAATCCTTAGTTCTGGGTCAGAGAGACTGAACCCAACATCAAATCGTGGTTTGTGTGGCTAAAAGGCAGAAAGAACAGTGGGCCCTGGTATGAAAAAGGTTTGAAAACCTCTGCACTCATTGGATAGTATTGTAAATCCTGATTAAATTGTAAACTTTTCACCATTGTAAGTCGCTCTGGATCAAGAGCACCTGCTAAATGCCTAAATTGTAAATTGTAAAGACGCTGTATAAATTCACCATTTACCATTTAGACTATAGCCTGTGTGTGTGTGTGTGTGTGTGTGTGTGTGTGTTGTGTGTGTGTGTGTGTGTGTGTGTGTGTGTGTGTGTGTGTGTGTGGGTGTGCGTGCGTGCGTGCGTGCGTGCGTGCGTGCGTGTGTGTGTGTGTGTGTGCGCGCGTGTGCGCGCATGCGTGCATGTGTCTGTGTGACTGTGTGTGACTGTGCGTGCATGCATGTGTGTGTGTGACAGCAGTAGCACCATAACGTGGCCTGGGGGCAGCACTGCTACCTCTCCTATGAGCCAGCTGGCATGCACAGGCCTCAGTCACTACACAAGTCAAGGTAGCCAGTATAATAATGATCCACAGCCCCAGGCTTTAAGCCAGGGTAACGCAAGCTAGCCAGGGGAAGGGTGTGTCCTGCTCCAATGCCTTCAGCATTGTCTGCGCTGAACCCACACCAGAAACAAGCTCATAGCGCGCCACCGAGTGGCGCGCTATGAGCTTGTATCTCTGCTATTTTTGAAAAATCGTGAAAACGTGGTGAATATTATGTTATTCAGAAACTAGAAATCTAGACAGGACACAATGGGTTAAATGGATTAATGAGCTTTACAACCATGGCTGCGTGCCTTTGTCCTTAAGAGGGCTTTTTGATGACTTGATGTGGTGCTAAGTGTAATCCATCCATCGCTCTTAATGCATGGGATTCTGGGCGAGAACAGATCAGCCCCTCGGCTGAAAGTGAGAACGGATTCAAGGATTCTCAGCACTGCTAATCTGCCGTTTTTTGGCTTCTCGGTTGATTGCGTTCGAATGAAAGTACAAACATTATGTCGGGTGATGAGAGACGGTGTAGAACAGGTGGTGCCCACACTTTTTTGACTTGAGAGGTACTTTCAGAATTACCAGCTCAACAAGATCTACACAGCAAACACGTGATCATTCCATTAGTTCAAATGCATTTCGAGGTCCCCTAGAAAGTTTGAGCTTTGAAATAGTGGTGATGGTGTTACTTATTGTTATAGTGTTAAGTGAATAATGCACTTATAATGAAAAATAGAGGGGGAGAATTGGAAGGTTTTCTTGTATATGCTACTATACTGACATTTGAAAACAGAATTTGGGGTTTTTAGTTGACAGTTTGTGATGTTGAGTTTAGTCTCCTGCACACAAAACTAATAACTTTCATGTTTTTTGTCCACAATTGGGAAAGAGAACTGGCAAAATGTTGGCCGATTATTATCATGAAATTTGCATAATAAGGATGTTTAAATATAATTTAAAATGAAACCAAATGGACCCTTAGGGGTCCATTTGGTTTCATTTTACGCTCTCAAGAGTTACAGATCTATATGGGTCCAACTGTAGCACCAACTGCCCCTATCGCCTATGTTCTATATTTTAGGGGACTGTCATGTGATCTACCTGCACGGCCCGTGTGATCTACTGGTAGATCACCATCTACCCTTTGGGCAGCCCCGCTCTAGGTGGTAGTGCTGTGGAATAAAAGTCATGGATGACGTGAAAACGTATGTCTTGGTATATTGTCATGGTGAAAACAAACAGAAACGATATCGCTATTCTCGAACGCTGCGGTGTAGCCAGGTATAGTGTAACTCTTCTCATTGGCTGCATGGCAACAAATCAGGTCTGGGGCCTTGTGTGTAGGCCAAAAGCCTGTACACCACCAGACCTGGGCCTGCATGGGCTTACCAAATAATTACCCATAATAATTAAAACCTGCAATTCAAAAATTATAGAAGACACCTGAACCCCCCAATTAAAAATGTTACTGTACTCCCGTGCTCTGTTCATCGTGAGTTGAAGCTCTTGATAGCTGGTTTTAATTATTATGGGTAATTATTTGGTAAGCCCAAGCCCAGGTCTGGTGATACAGGCTTTTGGCCTACACACAAGGCCCCAGACCCGATTTGCTGCCATGCAGCCAACGAGAAGACTTACACTATACCTGGCTACACCATAGCGTTCGAGAATACCAGCCATTGTTGTATACATACATATTCAAACACCCACTCTGTGTTCCGATTCACAATACAATGTAGAAGTGCAAAAGCACCCAATACACACTACTCTACTCGACACATGATAACATATCAGGGAATTATGCTATGAATTGTACTGAATTGTATTGAAAACCCAGACGCAGACTAAATATCCTTTCTGGCAAAAAAAAAAAAGGAATCATATACTGTACAATATTATGTCATTACCTAACAATAGCCTGGCAGCCCTTATCATTATGCAAGCTAATACAACAGACAAGCTCTCCTCTTATCTGAACCCGTTGCATAATTGGCCCGAGGAATCGTGGGCACCCGGCGCCTACGGCGCGCGCGAGATAGAGCAAAAAGCGTGGAAACATTTCCACTTTCCTTCACTTTGTCAGAAGGGCGGATGTGACATTTCCCAATTGGGGGGGGGGGGGGGGGGGGGGGGGGGGGGGGGGGGGGGGGGGGGGGCAGGAGAAAATGGTATGGGCGGCTTCATTGCCCGTGGCGCGAAGCGACACGGGCAATGAAGTCGCACCCATATCATTTTCGGTTAAAAGACCTTTATTAGGCAAGTAAAGCATCAATAATAACATCAGTTGTTGTTGACGTTGCAACAGACACGCAGCATGCATGAAGCTAAAGGTCTGACTCAGAGAGTTTTCTGTTTTCAATGAGGAAAACGCTGTTGGTTTAGTGGTGACACAGCTGTAGTTAGTTAGTAGCAGTGGTAGTGTTTCAAATAATTTTAAATATAAGCAATTTGAAATATCTTGAGTTGCTTTGCATGCCATTGTGTTTGGTGGGGCAGTCAGGGCATTTAGGGCGGCATTGCCCCCCTAGATCCCCCCCTGCTTTGTCACCAGTTGGGTCTCCTGCATTCCCATAAAAGGAGAGGGGGGCCGGGCCCCGGGGGCTGGTGGGACCATGAGTGACGCATGCCAAAAAGGAAGTTCATCTCACCAACAGCCATTTCCTGTCCCCGGTCGGCCCAGTACCCTGAGTCAAGTGCGAGACTTCCTGTGGGCCCAAAGTCGTAGTGTTTTAACTTTTGAACCACCTGTTCGTCCCAGTTTTGTGCATGTCATTATTATAGCCTAGGGGCAGTGGTTTTCAACCTTTTTTCATACCAGGACCCACTATTTATTCAGTGTTTGAGCCACGGAACATGCACCACTTGGTCCCAAAACTAAAGATTTCTCCACAATTCCATAGGCTTGATTTGGGAAAACAAAACAGTCCAACATCTTCTATGTTCTAGTTGTGTAGACTTGGTACTAATTCGCATGATGAACATTTTTGTAACTCTTGGAGAGCGTAAACATGAAACCAAATGGACCCTTGCGGGTCCATTTGGTTTCATGTTTTACGCTCTCCAAGAGGTGAACCGACTGGTGAACCGACTTTCCATCATTTAGCCTGGGGACCACCTGGAACCCTCTCAAGGACCATTGGTGGTCCCTGGACCACTGGTTGAAAACCACTGGCCTAGGGGCAAAATTGCCAAGAAATGTTAGCCTGAGCTCAGTCTGAATTGTCATTTTGTTTCACTTCATTATTCATCACAGGGAATCACAGGGGAAAAAAATAAGCTAGCATTTTAAGGTGCTGATTCAGGGCTGAGCCAGGCTAAAGAAATGTTAGAAATTATGGAAATAAAATAGCCTAGTTGAGACAGTCTGAGACTGTTTGGCTATTTTAGCTTTTCATCATTCAGTGAAGTACATAGCTGAGGTACCAGACAAAGGGTAAGAAAAATGTCAGGGTGCATATTGTACATGACATGGCATGCACATTGCACGACACCTGTTTGTTAACCCTGTTTGTTCATTGTCTGCAAAGGCAACAGAGTGATAAAGTGACACTGATAAGGCCAACCAGGACTACAGTATATAGACTGGCTGGCTGCAGTGTCGCCAACCGGGTGTGTTTGTCGCTATATTTAGCTTTTTTTCAGTAAGAACAGTATTATCAGAAATTTTCTGCATGTGGCAGGATGACACACCGAATCTGCAGTCCGAAGTATAGAGCGTAAAAAAGAAAGGGAGCTAATACAGTTCCCTGAGGGACCCCAGTTTTGGAGGTCCAAATCACATCAGAGACTGTATCATCCAGTCTAACAAACTGTGGTCTAGGCACCAGGTACCTGAAACACGAGCTAATAGTTGAATTATGGCGATTGAACTGGGTCAGTTTATTTGCAAGTATGTGTGGCTAAGGTGCACAACAAATATAGTGGGCCCCCTGGTATGAAAATGGTTGACAATCCCACTGCTCTAGTGCATTGTAATGCATTTTTGGAAGTGCCACTAGTGCATTTTGGATTTTGACAGTTGGCAACACTGGCTCGCTGGCTGGCTGGATGGATGGACGGATTGTCGGACAGCTCCGGGTTGCTACGGTGCAAGTGCTTCGTCTTCTTATGGAACATCTATTTATAATCTGGTTCTTGCGTTCGGAGGTGGTCTGGTCTCCTGTGTGCTGTGCTCCAACTGGATGTCCTTCCACAAACCTAGATTCCTCCTCCCAAGGTTGATATAGGAGGCTATCCCTCTCCACCTTACGCAGAGAGAGAGAGGGAGAGGGTGGGGGGATCTTAGCCTAGTTTGCAGAAAGGCTGGTTTTACAGGCAGGATACAAGGATGCAGACACAGTACAATAAGTTACTGTGGTATGTCTGCCGAGCGAGGGCTTTTAACCGTTTGTGCGCCGCATAACTTCACTCTGTGTATTAGATAGTGTAGTACAGGGGTTTTCAATAGGTGGTCCGGGGACCACCAGTGGTCCTTGAGAGTGTTCCAGGTAAATGATGGAAAGCTTATGAACCAGATGCAACTCTTGAGAATGTAAAAAATGAAACCAAATGGACCCCCGCGGGTCCATTTGGTTTCATTTTTACACCCTCAAGAGTTAAAATATTCATCATCTAAATTAGCACCCCTTAATTAAGAGGTCCACACTGTTTTGTTTGCAAAATCAAGCCAGGAATTGTGGACAAAACCAAAATAATTCTTTAGCTTTAGGTCTTTGGGGTGGAAATGTAATCAAATGGTGGTCCGTGGCTCAAATGCTGAATAAACGGTGGTCCCTGGTGTCAAAAAGTTTGAAAACCCCCCGGTGTAGTAGATCTGCAATTGCTGCTATTTCTGAAGAAATTAAAGCAAAAAACATCGGCATTTTTAGGAAAATGTTTGTGATAGCTACTCCAGGTTACAATACCCTTCAAGTTTCTGTAGCATCTCAATTCAAGTACATATACATTGGCATACTGTTCCTCATACACCTGACACTTTGTAGACTTTGTAATGCTGTTCATACAAATGCCAAGTGGCTTCAACCTCACATTTCACACTTAATCACGTAACACAACGGGTCCCATAGGAGAGTAACTTTTCATTTATTCCCTATCAAATCTCGTTGAACTCGCTGAAAACAGCAGATCTACGAGCTCACAACGACTCGCGACACACTGCACATCTGTTCAGTGTTGTTTTTGTCGACTAAGACTAAGACTAAAGACTAAGTCGACTAAGGTTTTTGATATTTAGTCGACTAAGACTAGACTAACAAAAATGAATTTCAGAAGACTAATTGGGACTGAAAGATGTGTGTTTTCAAAAGACTCAGACTAAAACGAAGACTAAATCATAACCTAAGACTAATGGAAAGAGGAAACATTTTAACTTTTTTTTTTCTTTCTTTTTAAGTATGTGAACATATCTGCAGTATAGATTGCATACGTTTTCAGGAAAGGGACTTATTACTAATGCAGTCATTTTATACAAAGAAATAAAACGTGACATCTTTCATACTGAAAACTATAAATCTGTATGATATATATAAAACTACAATGTATTTGCATGTAAGACTAAACTACCAAGACTAAGACTAAAAAAAGACTAAGACTAAATATTTCGTTAACTAAGACTAGACTAAAAAAATGAATTTCAGAAGACTAAATGGGACTAAAAGACTAAATGTGTGTTACTCAAAAGACTAAGACTAAGACTAAGTCAAAATATTATTCTCAAACAAACAACACTGCATCTGTTAAGTGTGTTCGACCCCCCCCCTCCCGGACTGGTTATTTGCATAGATCCGATTGATTATCTAAAATGCTAAACCAGACCGTAATGCGATTTAGTTCATGTAAATTGCGCTCCAGCAGACCTTTGACCTTTTTGACCCCGCCGACACGGCGCATGATTTCGGGTCAATAACCTGCACCCATTAGGGTTTATCTTTTAAAGATCTGTTTTTGGCGTGCCTGGACCTTTATTGATAGTTTCAAGTGACGATAGACAGCAAAGAGGGAGAAAGAAAGAGAGAGAGAGAGGGGGGGAGAGACATTGTCACGAACGGGATTCAAACGCACGAACAGAGCGGATGTGCCATGCGCCTGGACCACTAGCGGTCCCTGAGAGGGCTCCAGGTGGTCCCCAGGCCAAATGATGGAAAGTTGGTTAACCAGATGTAACTCTTTGAGAGTGTAAACATGAAACCAAATGGACCCTTGCGGGTCCATTTGGTTTTATGTTTACGCTCTCAAGAGTCACAATATTCATCACCTGAATCAGCCCAAGTCTACACAACTAGAGAATGTAGAAGATTAATGGTCATTTATGATCTGTACGTTTGACTGTTTTGTTTTCTCCCGAAATCCAGCCTGGAATTGTGGACAAAAGCAAAAGAAAATCTTTAGTGTTGGGGTCTGTGTGGGGCTAAAATGTCATCAAATGATGGTCCTCCATGGCTCAAATTCTGAATAAATAGGGGGCTTAGTTCTCACATTGAGGGGTCAGAAACTGAGTGCTCTGCTGTTCAAGCAGCCTAAATAGGGAGAAAAAATGGAAATACATTGTTTCCAAAAAGCCTAGCCCAAATAAGGGCTATTTTAGGCATGTGTGTAACATGAAAATTGTTTGTATAGTTACAATTAAAAGTGTCATTGCTCATTAATAGAATACAGTGTAATGTTGGTATTTGACTGATATTCGGTATTCAATATTTTTTATAGACCCAGCGACCCATACTCGGTATTTTCAATATTGTGTATATTGCCCAAGACTATTTACAGTGGATAAAAATAACAGCCCTTGTCCCTTTCTGTTGCTTCCTCCAGGTGGCCATCAAGTCCATTAGGAAGGAGAAGATCAAGGACGAACAGGACATGGTCCACATCAGGAGAGAGATAGAGATCATGTCGGCCTTAAGGCACCCTCACATCATCTCCATATTCGAAGGTATCTGTGCGTCAGTGTTGTTTTTGTCGACGAAGACTATTTGTCGACGAAGACTAAAGACTAAGTCGACTAAGGGTTTGGTAATTTTGTCGACTAAGACTAGACTAACAAAAATGAATTTCAAAAGACTAAATGGGACTAAAAGATCTGTGTTTTCAAAAGACTAAGACGAAGACTAAATGATAACCTAGGACTAATGGAAATAAGAAACATTTTTATCTTCTTTTTTTTCTTTTCTTTTCTTTTTTGTGAACATTTCTGCAGTATACATTGCATACTTTTCAGGAAAGGAACTATTGCAGTAATTTTATACAACAAATGCTTCATACTAAAAACTATAAATCTGTATAACATATATAAACCTACAATGTATTTGTATGTAAGACTAAACTACCAAGACTAAGACTAGACCAAATCCTTTTTGACATTTCGTCGACTAAAACTTTCAGAAGACTAAATTGGACTGAAAGACTAAATATGCCTTATTGCGTGCGTGCATGTGTGTGTGTGTGTGTGTGTGTGTGTGTGTGTGTGTGTGTGTGTGTGTGCGTGTGTGTGTGTGCGTGCGTGTGTATGTGTGTGTGTGGAAACCAGAGATGATGCCCAATAGACATGCAGCTCCACTATCCCCCCCCCCCCCCCCCCCCCCCCCCCGACATCCCACATATGGTGTTTATCATTTAGCTTAGCAACGAGGGAACACAGACACAAGGACACATAGATACAAGGACGCACATGCATGCCAGGCACGCACGCGCACACACACACACACACACACACACACACACACACACACACACACACACACACACACACACACACACACACACACACACACACACACACACACACACACACACACACACACACACACACACACACACACACACACACACACACACACACACACACACACAGGAAAGTCAATCAAGATGTGTGCATGCCAGGGGCGGATGTAACATTTCCCAATTGGGGGGAGTGGCAGGAGAAAATGGTATGGGGGGCGGCTTCATCGCCCGTGTCGCTTCGCGCCACGGGCGATGAAGTCGCACCCATACCATTTTCGCTTAGAGGACTTTTATTAGGCAAGTAAAACATCAATAATAACATCAGTTGTTGTTTGAAGTTGCAACAGACACGCAGCACGCATAAAGCTAAAGGTCTGACTCAGAGAGTTCTCTGTTTTCAATGTTGTCAGTAGCAGTAATGGTAGTTCATTGACACACTTCGGCTCAGAATGACCATAGACCTTTTATTGCAAAGCTTTTGCATGTTAGCATGGCGGTGTGGCTCTGCTCGTGTGATATCAAATCTATGTAACGAGACATAGGTCTGATATCACCTTTGATATCTCAGATTCCTGTGTCTCGGCACCGAGACGCAGCTCTGATCATCAACAACCCCCCCGAGCAGAGCCTAGCATAAACACATTACAACATAGACACAATCATTCCAAATACACAACGAACATAACACAGACCATAGAACACATAATGATCACAGATACCCATAACAGAACTAGGCACCACAATATGTTACAATCCACCAATCATGATCATCTCATAATCGGCCACTCAGAACTAGTGCCACAGGGAGGAGGCCGGGGAGGTGGAGGAAATTTGAACGCTTACATTTGAATAGGCACATGGAGTCGACCAGAAGGAAGGCTGAGAACAGAATGACTGCTTATAAAGAACACCTGATGAATGTGGGCGTGAGTGACTTGCTGTCAGCCAATGAGAGTGAGGGGAGTAGACATGGAGAGAGACTGCTGATTTAAAGAAACAGAATGAATACTGACTGAGAATGAGGAGTATAATACAATAACCATTCTGCCCTCCGTGCCTCCATGAACTATCGCTTACGCTGGATTTCATTGACACACTTCGGCTCAGAATGACCATAGACCTTTTATTGCAAAGCTTTTGCATGTTAGCATGGCGGTGTGGCTCTGCTCGTGTGATATCAAATCTATGTAACGAGACATAGGTCTGATATCACCTTTGATATCTCAGATTCCTGTGTCTCGGCACCGAGACGCAGCTCTGATCATCAACAACCCCCAACACACGCTCATCGCAATGAGCCAATCACCGCCGAGCCACACACGCAACTCAGAATTAAATGGATATTAGTAAAAGCACCGCAGGTGCCCGCCCGGGCTACCTTACCGCCTGCCCGGGCTACCGTGAGCAAGATAACTTACGGCCCTCCAGGCTACCGCCCGGGCCACCTTGAACGAGTTAACTTACAGCCCGCCCGGGCCACCTTGAACGAGTTAACTTACAGCCCGCCCGGGCTACCTTGAACGAGTTAACTTACAGCCCACCCAGGCTACCTTGAGCAAGATAACTTACGGACCTCCATGCTACCGCCCGGGCCACCTTGAACGAGTTAACTTACAGCCCACCCAGGCTACCTTGAGCAAGATAACTTACGGACCTCCATGCTACCGCCCGGCCACCTTGAACGGGTTAACTTACAGCCCACCCAGGCTACCTTGAGCAAGATAACTTACGGCCCTCTAGGCTACCGCCCGGGCCACCTTGAACGAGTTAACTTACAGCCCGCCCGGGCTCCGGGGCTACCTTGAGCAAGTTAACTTACAGCCCACCAGGGCTACCGCCCGGGCCACCTGAAGGAGTTAACTTACAGCCCGCCCGGGCTCCGGGGCTACCTTGAGCAAGTTAACTTACGGCCCACCAGGGCTACCGCCCGGGCCACCTTGAACAATCCCCCAACACACGCTCCGGCAGGAGCAATCTTAACGCATACATTGGCAACGGGACATGCAAACCAACATGGATGATCAATTTAGAATTATTTGACTGATGACTTTAAGACACAACGTCACTGTAGCCCTTAAATAGTCAAACATGCATGGAGGCACTTGAGGAAGGCAACCAAGACTAATGAAATCCTTAAAGATGCAACTCCTGAATATCAGATGTTTAACGGTGAACTGATCCATCCACATTACGGATACGACTCCATAGCAGCAGATGACCGTCAGGCGTCAGTGCAGATGGCGGGACACTGGACCCTGCCGAAGTTGCCGCACCGTTCCAAGTGAAAGGATTGAGCTCGTCGCCCAGCAGCGGACAAAAACTTGACATGGCCTTCGGCTCCGTTGAGAAAGATCCCTTCCGCCAGAGTGACACCATCATGCGGGACGTGGGACATAGCAGGACATGGGACACAGGAGAGAGAATGCGGCATCAGATCTTACAATGAATACGATATCCCAATAAAAATGCTCAGAACGACCAATGAGGCATGTGAAGCAATCTTGCCAGTTGTATTATGGTGATGAGATCCGTGGAAAAGTTAACCCTTCCACTTCCTACGGACGATTTAGTAACCTGCTTTAATTTCCCTGCCTCAATGTGTGATGATTTAAATGTGCCTTTATGCCTAATCGAGATGGTACGTGAATGAATGTGGTGATCACCATAGCACTGAGAGAAAGGGTGAACGTCAATGACTTTGGGCAACAAAGGTTCAATCGAGGTGCCCAAACTTAATTAAACAATGGCATAGGTGTAAGAGTATAAGAGTAGACACTTTAGCTTCATGGGAATGCCTCAAAGGAAGCGATAAGTGATCACCCGTGTGATCATATGGTTCCAATCTGTGAGCCACCATGACTTAAGTGAGTTTGATGCACAAACAGTAGATTAATGGATAACCTGCCTCCGACTTCAGACGAAGATTCAGGTGAACCACCAGGGTGCACTTAAGCATTGGTCAGCAACGATGCAGAACTGGGATCAGATGAAGTCCAGCAGCAATGCACGAGAGGACCTTGCAGTAACCATGATGGGCAGAAGAACATCCGCGCTGAATCAGCATGGAGGGCTACGAGAGGATCTTGCAGAATCCAGGGTTGATTCTCGAAAAACAGAAGGAGAGCAGCGTGAGTTCAAACAATGAGACCTCTAAGACGACAATTGAAGAGGAAAAAAAAAACAAGCCATCTTGGAACCCAGGAATCCACCCGCTCCCACTAGCCATGACACCGAACACAGCAACAATGCTTGAATGCCGCCCAAAACGCACCACGCCAAGTAATAGACCACACACTCGCGAGAGATTTGACCCACGAAGCGCTACAACATGATCTCCATCCAGATTTGCACCTCTAGTATACAGCTGAATGATGCTGCCATTTATAAATTACAGAACGCTGATTGAGCTAATGAGTTGATCTGATGAAAGATTTGCCACGGAAGTAGCTATGCTTTACTCAACCCAGAAAAGACAAGAATCAAGTCCCATGATTATGGCACGACAATTAAATGAAACCTAGACCCCACGACAGCCCATATTAAAATGCATGAAGATGCCATATGATCCAATGCGATCATCTGGAGTGACCTCGATCTACAGTACGATTAAGAGTCCACTAGGACTGACATTATAGGCAGTGTTGGGACATGTGCACTACGTAACTTAATATATTACATAATATATTACCAAAATGCAGTAACTTGTAATATAAACATATTACTAAACAAAAACAATCTAATTATACTTTTCTTTCTGCATTACTTTCAATAGTACTTCTGTCAATCTGTCTCGTTCCAAGTGTTCTTGACAACAGCAGAAGTTAAATTACGTATTTTCTATCATTTGCCATCAACTTATTCACTGGCTTCCATGAATTCAAGGAATACATTTAACTCCCGTGTTAAGGAGTGACGTTTTTTCAAATGGATTTGACCAGGAAAGCCAAACTTCATTGTAAGCATGCCACTGGCCTACACAATATTTGATTAATAGTGATACTAAATATTTAATTATATATTTGTAAAAAGTAATATGTAATAGTAATATTAATATTAATTGCTCAGACAGTAATATTGTAATATAATATATTGCTTTAAAACGATGGTAATAATTAATAAGTAATATACTAACAAGGTAAGTAATATTCCCAACACTGATTATAGGTAAAGTAGATGTAATGATGAGCAAATCATAATTGCTTGGATGATTACTTCTGGCTAGTTGTGTTGTTCTGTATTGATATTGACTAGCACATAAATTGACTAGTAAAGCCTAGACTAGACAGCTTTCCCGAGGTGCTGCACTGCTTCCTTATCAGACGCAAAGACCACCAGATTGATGCTCCTACACAACTGCTTGATCTCTTACTACCAAGTAAAGTCTACTGGTTTAAAGTGTCTTACTCAAGAACCCACAACAGTTATCAC
This sequence comes from Benthosema pterotum, assembly GCA_039105355.1. Lineage (NCBI taxonomy): Eukaryota > Metazoa > Chordata > Actinopteri > Myctophiformes > Myctophidae > Benthosema > Benthosema pterotum. Next base: position 37,675,638 of record CM076987.1, read on the forward strand.
AGTCGATGCTTCATAATTAGAAACAGGTAAAATAACTCCCGAGTAATGACAGCACTCTAGTTCATGTATACGGGCAGGAATTCATTCCAAAGCCGTGAGAACTGAATAGAAATAAACATACAAAACAACAATCACTAACTAAACAACAAGCTAAAAATAACAAGCAATAACTAATACACATTCACCCTGTCACAACAACCTGTGGCTGCATTACACCTTGAGGGGGGAATATACTTAAAAACGAACTGCTTACTAGAACTGTTTGCTTCTCCGTGACGCACCAACACAAAAGAAACAGACAGAAAATAGCGGACTTCCGCGGGGGTGCGCATCGTAATTCGATCCGTGCGGAAACAACGGACGGAACTTTGGTTCCGCCGGAACTTTAGTTCCGCCTACAAGAAAACGAAAACAAAATACTACTGTCACAGGGCAGTTATATGTAAGGTAATGATACTTCCAGAGAACTACAACTCTGCACCATAAGAGTAACTTACCACTGGATAGCACTTGCTGTAGCAACTCCCCTTACACAAGCCGCTGGCAACAGTTAGCATAAGGCTGCTCCAATAACACCATGAGCCAATAGCAAGAGTTAGCACTTATACTCAACCTACAGCATAGAGCAAAGATGCAAACACAACATGAATCTCAAACTCTAGTCAACACATAATATATCTGCCTGTAAATAAGAGGAAAGAAGGACTTCCCATCATTATACCATATTAGAAACTGATATCAAACACCACTAAAGCTTCCCTGAAATGACAATACTGGTGACAAGAGAAGACAGGAAAATCAAGCTCACCCATCCCAATATGGTGGAGGGGATTTGCATAAACTACAGTACCCATGATGCATGCTGAGAGGCCTCCAATGTTGCCCACATGGCAAACAAACAATTGCATGAGAATGCAAATGATATCCGGCCAGTTATTGGTCAGCTAATGACCCAATAATCACACATGACATTAAACACACAAGAAAAAGGGGCATCACCTGGCATATTAAACCATTGAGGAGAGTCAGGAATCACTGATGGATGGCAAGAATGCAAGATAGCTTATGGATTTAGCAGCCAACTCCCAACCAACACAACCTACTCGTCAGAAGACCACTCAGAACCCAATCTGAGGCTACCGGTGAGTTACAAGATGGTGAAAAGATTAGCATGAAAGAGCACAGACCAACCAACACAAATTTGAACGCTTACATTTGAATAGGCACATGGAGTCGACCAGAAGGAAGGCTGAGAACAGAATGACTGCTTATAAAGAACACCTGATGAATGTGGGCGTGAGTGACTTGCTGTCAGCCAATGAGAGTGAGGGGAGTAGACATGGAGAGAGACTGCTGATTTAAAGAAACAGAATGAATACTGACTGAGAATGAGGAGTATAATACAATAACCATTCTGCCCTCCGTGCCTCCATGAACTATCGCTTACGCTGGATTAGTGTTTCAAATCTTTTTTTTTTAAATAGAAGCACTTAAATTTGAAATATCTTGGGTTGTTTTGCATGCCATCATGTTTGGTAAATGGTGCATTTATATAGCGCCTTTATCCAAGGTGCGTTACATAGCTTGTGCATCACATTCACCCATTCACACACATTCATACACTGATGGCAGTGGAAACCATGCAAGGTACCTACTAGCACATCAGGAGCAATTAGGGGTTCAATGTCTTGCTCAAGGACACTTCGACACTAACTCTGCAGGAGTGAGGGATCGAACCGGCAACCTTTTGGTTACCATCCGGTGACTCTACCCCTGAGCCACTGCCGCTGTTCTGCACTGTTCTGGGCATTAAGGGGGCAACCCCCCCCAATGCCCATGCCTAGATCCGCCCCTGGTTCCATGCGTATAGCGCTCAGTGTTTTTTCCGCCATGACATCAGCTGACTGCCCTGAAGGCAGGGTTTAGGGGGGGGACTTGTGTGTTTATGTTGTGGGTTATTTTGGAGCAGGGACGCGGGGAACAGCTACAGAACCTTTCTAGACACCTCATAAAGTCTTAGGGCTTGGTGTGTCTCCAATAAACTGACTGCTGTGTGGCCAATGCCTTATACCGCTTAGCTGTGTGACATTGGAGGGGTGGCTTTTAATTTTTTATTGTGGTTGTTTAGTTAAACCTCGTTTGACCCTTAATGCGGTGTGTGGTGCGCATGCAGGCGTGTGTGTGCGTGCGTGTGTGTGTGTGCATGCGTGTCTGTCTGTGTGTGTGCGTTTGTGGGTGGGAGAGAGAGAGGTTAAGATGCTGTTGAAGCAACGTTTGCCAAAATGTCTCTGGTGGATGATGAACCGCGACGGGTTGCTAGGACAGGACAGGATGTAAACATTTTGACAATAGAACGGAGGGAAGCAGCGAAGAGGACGCGTCTTTTACTCCGACACTTGCCGACGGATACAGGCGCTCTGCGAACGCGGGGAAAGCATGTCCTTTGGCAGACCTTGGCAGAGAAAGACAGAGAGAGAGAGGTCGAGCTCAGGTGCACAGCATCTTTTAACTGATGTCTACGCCAAGACTGCATGCCTGTCATTCAAAGGAAACAAATTAAGTTGTCTGAATGTGGAGAGAAAGAGAGAGAGATGGGGGGGGGGGGGGGGTTGTGACCAAAACACAATCGATTTTGTCGGCCCTTGGCATGAAAACGTAGGGGTGGGGGGGTGTGAATGTATAACTGCCGTATGGAAATGGTGTCCTTGATGCGTCAAAATATTCCGTACAGAGCGACTGGATTTCTTCTGCCATTTAAAACACTGTCGGGGCAATGTGCATGATGCAAGCCCAAAATAGCAAGAGCGCGAGAGAGAGAGACAGATGGCTAGAGAGAAAGTTGTGACACCAAACTCAGCTGGATTTAAAGCAGGGGCAGATCTAGGCATGGGCATGGGGGGGCAATGCCCCCTAAATACCCAGACTGCCCGCCCAAACACGATGCCATGCAAAACAACCCAAGATATTTCAAATTAAAGTGCTTATATTTAAAATGATGTGAAACACTACTACTGCTACGAACTAACTACAGCTGTGTCACCACTAAACCAACAGCATTTCATCATTGAAAACAGAAAACTCTCTGAGTCAGACCTTTAGCTTTATGCATGCTGCGTGTCTGTTGCAACTTCAACAACCACTGATGTTATTATCGATGCTTTACTTGACTAATAAAAGTCCTGTAACCGAAAATGGTATGGGTGCGGCTTCATCGCCCGTGGCGCGAAGCGATACGGGCCCACCAACATGTTCTCTTGCCCCCCCAAATGGGACATGCTACATCCGCCCCTGATTTAAAGACCCACGCCGTCACAAGTACAGGCCCGTAGCTATGTGGGACAGCCGTAGCGCGCGCTCAATGTGACCCACTGCAGACACATTATTCAAAGTCACTTCCCTAATATCACCATGACCTGAATATCAGGAAAGTACGGTACTTTTTGTGTGTTACATTCGCTCGTTAAGTATTAATTTAACAATTGTATATATTTTTTGTAGTTTCAGAGATAATTTAACCCTTTGTACGCATGAATATGCTGATTTAGAACATACCTATACCTGCCGTATCTTTCCTTTATTATTTTATTTATTTTTATTTTATTTATTTATTTTATTTTTTGAAAAAAACCTAGCGCCAAAATTAGTGAAAAGCTCCTGGTGGAAAATCTAGTATATATCAGATATATATCAGTATATATTATATATACTGTATATTCAGACAATCAACCATCAACACAAATTAGACCATAACAGTCCTCAAGATAGATAACTGTAAAAACCCCTAGTGGCCACTAGTGCATTTTAGATTTTGGCAGTTGGCAACACTGACTCTGGTTCATAAATGCCTGGATAATGTAGGGCTGGGAGGTTAACAGGCACATACAGTGTATCGACTAATAACCAATGTAATCTTGCACGATAGATCTGCACTTTATTGATTTATCTATTTCTCTCTCTCTCTCTTTCTCTCTCTCTCTCTCTCTCTCTCTCTCTCTCTCTCTCTCTCTCTCCCTCTCTCCCTCTCTCTCTCCTTCTCTCCCTTCCTCTCTCTCTCTCTCTCTCTCTCTCTCTCTCTCTCTCTCTCTCTCTCTCTCTCTCTCTCTCTCCCTCTCTCTCTCCCTCTCTCTCTCTCTCTCTCTGTCTCCCTCTTCCTCTCTCTCCCTCTCTCTCTCTCTCTCTCTCTCTCTCTCTCTCTCTCTCTCTCTCTTCTCTCTTCCTCTCTCTCCCCTCTCTCTCTCCCTCCCTCTCCCTCTCCCTCTCCCTCTCCCTCCCTCTCTCCCTCTCTCCCTCCCTCCCTCTCTCTCCAGTGTTTGAGAACAAGGATAAGATCGTGATCGTGATGGAGTACGCCAGCAAGGGCGAGCTGTACGACTACATCAGTGAGAGGCGGCGCCTCAGCGAGCGAGAGACGCGACACTTCTTCCGCCAGATCGTGTCTGCGGTCCATCACTGTCACAAGGTACCGCAGAGCTCTAGTCTGAGAACGCAGGGGGGGGGGGGTGGGGGGGATGGATGTATCAAAAATGCTAATACTCTAACGTGCACATGCACCAACGTCCCCAGGTAAATTATGGAAATTTGGTTAACCAGATGTAACTCATTGAGAGTGTAAAAATGAAACCAAATGGACTCAAGAGTTAAAATATTCATTTTGTAAACAAAAACAGAAGAAATCTTGGCTCAAATGCTGAACGTGTCTTAACCCTCTTATTGCCCTTGACGCATTTTATGCTTTAAATAATTAATGCCCTTGATGCCCTTGGCACATTTTTGACGCTTTATTTAATCCCCAATGATTGTAACATTAATTTCAGGTTATTAGCATTTTTAGCATGATCAGCTAACGGCAGGTTCTACCCACTTAGTAATGGCCAAAATCGCCGGGTGTGCACTTGCACGTGCGTGGTCTGTATGTCCATCGCTGATCATAATCCAACCATCGGTGCGTCATTACAGCTTGATGTGACTTATAAAACACGATCGCTCCGATGGAGGTCCAGACGATGATCACAACACCACACAGTTTGCCTAGCAACAGTGACATGGATAAACAGGAAGTACTCTTACTCTATGACCGGAAATGCGCTTCATTTCCGGCCATCGTCCGCATTACTGCCACCTACTGGGTGTTATCATATAGTATATGATCAACTCTACAAATGACGAGTATTTGGAATCATATGCTTTATTTGATTGGCATTAATTTGATAAAAAATGTGAAAATTGGGGTAAATTGTTGGCATTATGAGGAATAGTGGCATGGCCAGTAAGAGAGTTAAATAGTGGGCCCTGGTATGAAAAAGGTTGAAAACATTGCTTTAAAGCAGTGTTCTCAACCTTTTTCACGCAAGGTACTTCATTGCTTTCGACTGCTGATAGAACGTAGGCTCCATGTAGGGAGGGAGGGAGGGAGGGAGGGGTGGATGAATGGATGGACGGAAACATTACTTCATCAAGGGGAGAAGGGGAAGCCCTTCTCACCTCATCAGTCCATACTTCCTGCATGGGAACCATCGTCCTTCACCCTTCCCTTCACTCAACGTTTCACTTCCTCTGTCCCACCACACCTCTCCTACACCCACACCCCATCCATCACTCATCCATCCATCCCCGCCACTGTCACAAGCGCTTGCGTTGTCATACTTAGGAGGACGTAAGTAACATCAGGGGCGCTTTTGCCACTAGGCAGACTAGGCAGTCGCCTGGGGGGTGCCATGAGGTGGGGGGGGGCACCGGGGAGACCACCAGACATGCTTTAAAACACATATGTCAAACTCAAGGCCCGGGGGCCAAATCAGGCCCGTGAATGAATTATCTTCGGCCCGCGGGATGATATTGAATTAGTATTGGAACTGGCCCTCTGGTATATTGCACACACCAAGATAAGAAATTAATGCAACTAACTGTTTTACTTCCTCCTCTCAGTCTCATTTAGCTTTGACATATTTTGACCTGATTGTACAAAATGTTCACTCAAAAAGAACATATAATATTCAAATTTGCGCTGTGTTTTTAACATTTTTCCTGAAAAATAGCAGGTGTTCACGTCACATGAGATGTGAACACCTGCTATTTTTTCAGTTTTAAGTTTTATTGAAAAAAGAAAAAAAAATAGCAGTTTACATCATCGTAAACCGGTGTTGAAACACAGACCGGTATCTCCGGCCCTCAACTTGTACCAATTTTTCTATTTCGGCCCACTTTGTATTTGGGTTTGACACCCCTGCTTTAAAAGGATCCCAGGCTAATAAGCCTCATGTAGTTGTCGTCTATAACTAAAATTAAACATTTAAAACACATGTGTTCTTTAGTTCTTTAGTTTAAAAATAGTTCATATTTTTTTATCCCTTGGAGGGCGCCATCTTGCCGTGCCTGTCATAGGTATGATGTCACAGGAGATTTTCCCTGGAGCCCCCCTTTACCAAACGGACCCGTAAGGGCCTGGGGCTCCAAATTGCTTTGAAAAGCCACTGATCAACATTTTAGGATTTATTTTATTTTATTTTTTTTGCAAAAAGCCGGGATGTACCTCTGCTATATTTGGTGTGTGACACACCACCAGGTCACAGCGCAACACACACACACACACACACACACACACACACACACACACACACACACACACACACACACACACACACACACATCCTATTCCTTCTCGCTGACTGTGTCCTGTGGTTCGTCATACAACAGGGCTGGGTTTCCTCCCACTAAACGGCGCTCCTGTGATGATGTCACCGGCGCTGTGTGCGCGGTGTATTGGTGCTGATGTCAGCATCATAGTCCCTATACCAGGCTGAGACAGTCACCATGTATGTGTCTGTCTGAATGAAAGACAAGGGGGGAATGCTGCTAACTGACTGACTGACTGACTGACTGATGACTGACTGATGACTACTGTGTAAAGCTACTGTATAAAGCTACTGTTCAACATACAAAGGCGATGCCTCAAAGTGTTGCTTAAGCGTTCCAGTTCGCGGCGAGAAAAAACAGCGAGTTCATCTGTTTATAGTTTTCTTTTTTCTGCTTTTTGGACACATTATGCTGAATCAACAAGAATGGTGATAGGACATGACACATACGGCTCCATTTTCGTTACCATCTAATCTTATTTTTACTATTTTGAAACACTTTTTGGAAGAGTTCAACATGCCAATCTATTGACACATTGTGAGCTTGTGGACTGGACATTTAAACTATTACTTCAAAAAGGCGAATAAGTTAAGGGATAAGGGGTTTAGCGGTGACGAAAATGGGGCCCTATAGGCATTATCACACTATTAAGTGTTAAAGAAAACAAGGTAGGCCTACAACAGGTTGTTTGGAGGAACTAATCTGATTGGTTGAAACATGTCACGTGTAGTGATGCAAACCACCAATGTTTGCTGGCTAATCAACAACGATTTCAGCGGTGTTTTTTTTTTTCTCAGAGCGCAGCAGACTCGGCAGCTAGGCTAGCTAGTTTGTTGAATATTTGTGGTAGTAGCAGGGACTGCAACTGTCATTGGAAAGTTATTCTTTTTGTTAGTTTTAAAAGTAACTGTGGTACAGTTGCAGTGAAGTGAAGTGCGCTAAGGGGTTACACGTGTACATGGGGACAAAGCCAGGCCCTGGAGTGCTCCTTGCACCGCTCAAAAGGCAATTACAAGAATAGATTCAAGGTTCGCGAGGTTCACCAGCAGTACAATTAAAAAGATAACGACACTCGTGTGAGATAGCGAGCGGCACGGCACGGACTAACAGGGCTAGATGAGATAAGATATCTTTCTTTAAATTGTTTCCTGAAGATTGGGCAAGGAAGGCGGTGGATGACTCGCGGGGCCACGTCTCTTAAAGTGTCAGGGATCGGGGTTAGTAGGACCCAAAATGCAGGACAAGAGGCAGTACTGACAGTCACAACATTTAATAAAGAAACATCACAGGAGAACACTCTCACAAAACAGTTGACACCACGGCCCCAGATAGTGGCTCCAGGCTTGAAGCAACGATCCCTGGTGGCCAAGTTTGGTACTGCACGCGGGTGGAATTCGTGCACGAACGCCCCGAGAGCACGCACGCTCGTTTGCTTTGTGCACGTGGACAGGGCAGTTTGTTTTTAAGTTGTTTTCTGAATAAACCAGCGGTCCTCACGTCATATACTACCTCTCAAAACACAACGGATGTATTATATGACAGATAATAAGCTCAATGCAAACCCACAAGCTTGTTTTTTGATGCTTTTTGATGTTTTTTTCCTTTGCTCGTGCGCGACGGCGCTCGTTCATGGTTCCCATAATCCCTTGCTTCGGGCGCGTTCATGGAGAAATACTTCCGCATTTGGACACCAAATTTTGGTGTCCAAATGCGGAAATAGGCGCACTTCCGGCGGTCTTCCGGGTGCTTCAAAGCGCCAATGAGCAACTTGTATTGAAATGAACAGCAAGGGGGCGGGGCTATCGCTCCAGTCCGGTCTCTGTTATTTTATTACTCTATGGTTGACACCTAACACTCTGGTTACAAACTGGCAAAGGGGGACAGAACACACAAGGCTAATATCACTCACTAATCATTACACACAGGTGAACATCATCATCAATAATCAACAGGGCAGGGTGGGACAACAGAGGTAGCAGGGTTACAAGACAGGAAACAGTACAAAACAAGAGCACTTTCTACATCAACAGGAAGTCCTTCAAAATAAGGGTACACCATAAGCAGTCCATGACATAAAGCAAGTGTGTACTGTATAGATAGCTCTTCCTTACGAAAGCGGAAGAATCCCCCTGATGCGCTAAATGCGGTTTTGTCGGGGTCTAGCTAAAGACAATGTCCCCGATGAGGTCACATCCCCAGTACTGTGTAGCTCACATGTTTGCACCAGGCCTTTCGAGCCACGCGACGGGACGAGCATTGCTTTGTATCATCGGGTGTAATTAAAAAAGGCGCTGGCGTCTTCTTCACACAGACCACATGGCAAGATGTTGAAGTGGCGGGATGAGCTCATACAGTGCAGCACAACAATGGTCGTGTAATGTGTGTGTGTGTGTGTGTGTGTGTGTGTGTGTGTGTGTGTGTGTGTGTGTGTGTGTGTGTGTGTGTGTGTGTGTGCGTGTGACGACATGTTTGATTTGTGCAATTCGCAAGTGATTCGACATGCGTATGGCGCAGCGACAACACCATGTAAAACCGTCAACACCCGAACCCCATGGGAGAAATTAAATTGTTTTATTATTTCATGAAATACTGCGCTAAAGAACAATTGTATGCGCTATTGGGCCTTGCATATTTTTTTATATATTCCATTATATCTTCAAGCATTGGTTTTCAACCCATTCACACACATATTCAGTGAAGTGGAAACTATGCATGGTACCTACTAGCATATCAGGAGCAATTAGGGCTTCAGTGTCTTGCTCAAGGACACTTCGACAAAGGCGGGAGCCAGGGATCGAACCGGCAACCTTGTTGGTTACCATCCGGTGACTCTACCCCTGAGCCACTGCCTCCCTTCAGTACACCAGATCTTTTAAACAGGTGATCAACAGGCTCACAGCAGATCGTGTTCGGCCCAGCGGCGTTAGGGTTCATTTCGTTATCTAATAAATGACAGCATTATTATACAACGCAGCTTAAGATACCCAGAAGCTCATTAATTAAACGAAACCAGTCTTTCCCGCTTGCCACATTGTACCGGTACGATCCCATAATGAGGCCTGGATTCAAGCTTGTATCGCTAGAACAAGTGGTTCGCAAAAAGCATTTCTTCCCTGTAAACAACTTTTTTCAACCAAGGTAAACCTGAATTACGTAGTTCCTATATATGACAAACATCGCTTAAAACATTATACTACTATCCTTATATAACTAAACTAAACATAAAAACACAATTGACATCTTATTTCTTTCATAAATAGAGAGTTTAAGTTGTTAAAGCGAAGTGATAAATGCCAAATATTTAAGTATTCTGCTGCACACCTGGACCTGCGGCACCCGCTTTCCAGAAACACAAAACTAGACACTCAGTATTTGGGTAGTACGATGTGAACTGAGTCAGGGGCGGATGTAACATTTCCCAATTGGGGGGAGAAAATGGCATGGGGGGCGCTTCATTCGCGCCACGGGCGATGAAGCCATTTTCAGTTACATGACTTTTATTAGGCAAGTAAAGCATCAATAATAACATCAGTTGTTGCTGAAGTTGCAACAAACACGCAGCATGCATAAAGCTAAAGGTCTGACTCAGAGAGTTTTCTGTTTTCAATGATGAAATGCTGTTGGTTTAGTGATGCCACAGTTGTATAGTAGTTAGTTAGTAGCAGTATTTTAAATATATGCACTTTAATTTGAAATATCTTGGGTTGTTTTGCATGCCATCATGTTTGGTGGGGCAGACTGGGCATTTAGGGGGGCATTGTCCCACCCCATGCCCATACCTAGATCCGCCCCTGAACTGAGTACTGCTGACGCTTGTTTAGATGGTGGGTATATATATATATATACACAGTATGCACTCACGCTCCTATGTCCTCTTTTCTTGTGTTTGTTTTTTGTAGAACGGCGTGGTCCACCGGGATTTGAAACTGGAAAATGTTCTTCTGGATGAAAACTGCAACATAAAGGTAAGGGGTCTCTCAACTTCATCAGAAAACTATACTCTGCGAAGATATAAAACTATATTTTAGTCCCGAAGATGTAAATTCCCTTCGGGGGAAAACACTGTGCTACCAAATAAATCACATTCATTATGCAAAAGTCGCAGACAGACCATTCATTTTAATTCATATGTTGGACCCTGGATCCTGCTACTATCTTAACTCATTTTTTGGCGGGAACACTAAGGGGCGGCAGTGGCTCAGAGGTAGAGTAACCGGATGGTAACCACAAGGTTGCCGGTTCGATCCCGGGCTCCCGCAGAGTTAGTGTCGATGTGTCCCTGAGCAAGACACTTAACCCCGAATTGCTCCTGATGTGCTAGTAGGTACCTTGCATGGTTTCCACTGCCATCAGTGTATGAATGTGTGTGTGAATGGGTGAATGTGATGCACAATCTATGTAAAGCGCCTTGGATAAAGGCGCTATATAAATGCAC